>JAPSES010000044.1:13362711-13383049 GCA_029822895.1 Maxillicosta whitleyi | reverse complement strand
AAAGGCTGATGAAAATAAAAAAGTTTTTAATTTGGTTTTAAATATACTCAGTGAACTGGCTTCCCTGATGTCTTTTAATAATAATAATATAATAAATAATAATAATAAAACAATTTTATTGCAGTTATTTCAAATTCAGTTGTAAATGCTTTGAGATAAATGATCAAATCTGATCAAATCTTAATATTATATTGTGCATTTTCTGACAAGAAGTCTTAAACAAGTGCACTAGCCCATTTACAGTATTCCCATTTTTACTTTGTCAATAAATCGTTATTAAAATCCAAGGCAAACATTGGATTGTTTTTGATCACATGATTCTAATTAAGTAGTAAAAAATACTTCATTACATTCCACCACTGGAAGTCTGAGAATGAATGAGTGACCGTTTATGGACAAGCTCTTGTTAATCTGTCACTCTTATAGAATCGCCACAGGAGTAAAGTGTACCCTGCAGGCTCATTACTTGTAACAGACCGTGACTGTGTTTAACCAGAGAGGAATCCTTTAATGTAATTAATTTTCATTTCATTTACGGTGCTTTTTTTAAAAAAATAAGTATTTGCTGAACAACATGGAGGAAGTCATAAACAGCACCATTCACCCTGATTGTTTACAAGAACCACCACTGGCGATCGATGTGATAAAGCGTAAGTGACCTGCATTATTATATATCTTGTTGTTGATAATATCATCTTATCAATCAGGATAGGCTCTGACAGTAATAGTTATGGCAGTTGTTATGTATGCACTTCCTCTTTGTCATTTCCTGATATTTTTCAAGAACTAAAACTTCAATACTTTAGTTAATTGTGTTTTGTTATGGATGTACATCAGCCACCAGGAGTATTTAAGGGTTATATGAGATTAGATCAACAGTGAAATATCACAATAAACCTATTTTATCCTAATATAATTTTAAGTCAACTTCTGTTCTGTGTGCACGTGTATGCATTTCATTTAATAAACTCACTTTGTGTCACTCTCTGCTCCACTGTTTCACACCAGAGCTAGATGTGTTTGGAGTTTGCCTTTATTCTATGCTCACCTTCATGTCATGTCTGTCGCTGTTGCTATATTTGGAGCAGTGTGTCTATATTTATAAAAAACTACCTTACCCCAAGAAGACAACCATCATCTGGATCAATGGTGCAGCACCAGTAAGTATGACATTCTGTTAATCCTAATACAACATTAGATACTTTTTTTTAATGTATTGTTCAAATGGCTTTATCTGTGGACTGTTTCCATACAAAGCCATATGGTGTTTGTTCTTTACATCCTCCTGAGACACAACAATGCTTTTTGTGGGGGACAAGAGTTTCAAATAAATAAGATAAAAATTGTCCACTACAAAGGACATTCCATATGAAATGAATTAAAAATGTGTCTGAAAAAATTGCTGCGGCTTTTTGTTCTGTTCTATTTTCATCCAAGACTATTATAGGATATACTGTACATGTCTATTATATGTGTTCTCTTAAGCAAAGATTTCCCAATTATAACACTAACATATGACTCTTCTCACAGAGGAAAAAAGTGAAGGTGTACCATTGATTTTTATTTTTTATTTTTTTGTATTTATCACAACTGTGAATTTAGAATAGACATAATTTATGCTCAAGTTCTGATACCTCCAGAATATATATTCAGTGAACTGTTTGTTTAAGCAAGTAATATATGACAGAAGGTTCAGTAACTGTAACATAATTTACATTGTGGATATCTAAATGCTAATGGCAACACTCCAAAACCAAGCCAGTGCAGATTTTTATGTTTTACATATAATTCTAATTAATAATATTCATATTAAATATTAAATAAATTTAATTATACTTCTCTCAATATTTCCCAGGTTATTTCCACCATGTCTTGCTTTGGGATGTGGATCCCTAGAGCAGTCATGTTCACTGACATGACATCGAACTGGTATGTTTACTATTACACACTGTTCTTTTCAACAGCTTTCTGAGGACAAGGTGTAAAAAATGACACTGTCAATTGTTAAACCCTTGATACTTGATAGAAATGGATTGTTGACTGTACTCAATGAATCATTACATGCACATAAAACAAAGATCACACCACATGCAAGAGTGCCCGACTCATTAACATGTTAAGGTTTTTATAGATGATCCCCAGTAGTAAATGTGCGCACCATCTGATTCATATGCATTCTGTTCAACACACATGGTATCGCACGTGTACCGGCTATAAAACCAATCAGCAAGAACAACTTTTATCTTTTTTTAATACATTCTTATTTCATATTCTAATAATTGCAGGGAAATCTATAAATATATACACATATTTGGTGTATAAATAAAGCAATAATAGTATATTATACAGCTCAATAATACCATTATAACAGTATGTTAATACAAAGGTAATAAACTACTGATGTCATGCAATTACAAAGTAAAACCATGGCGTTACATGAAAAAGTTCTTTGTTATCTCTGCTCTTTTTGTGTCACTGTATAAACATTACATTACATGTCAGGTTTTGTATTATGTTACCATGAATTTACATAGAAACATGCACTTTTGCATTTGTATCCCTCATTCATGGTTATTACACTAAAATCACCACAATTGTTTCCAGGTAATAAGATTAATCCATCAAACATGTCATTTCTACAATATTACCTTCAAACTAAATGAATGAAACATAAAGGAAGATGAATTTCAGAATTATAATATTGTAATTGATATTCTTATTACTATTATATTACTACTACAAAGTGTAATTACCAAGCTGTAATGTAAAGTACCACAGAAGGTTCTAAGTCCCTGGTCTTTGTAGTTACTTTGCAGTGGTGGTGTATAAGATCCTGGTTTTAATGATTGAAGAGTTGGGAGGCAGCCATACTTTCCTGAAGCGGTTTTCCGGTAAACCATTTAAGATCAGCACTGGACCCTGCTGCTGCTGCTGCGTTTGTTTGCCCCGTGTGCCAATGTCACGGTATTCACCTTTTTATATTCATATATACACATCATACTACTATAATCTGTTCAAGATCTACCAAAAAATACTTATATTTTAAAAACCATGGGAATAGGAATACTTCTACGACCCAAAAAAGAGTCTGTTCAAGGTGCTCTTTGGAAAAAGGGATCCATAAAGTAGATAATAAACAGGAAGAAAACTCCAAAGCACTTTCTTTAAGCATTAAATACCTTTATTTTCATGGCATGGTCATATATGGTCTATACATGAGAGAATGAAGACGTTTTAATACTTAGAGTGTTTTGGAGTTTTATTCCTGTTTGTCATCGAAATATTTCATTAATATTTAATATTTAACTTTAAAGTGTGTAGTTTACATGACTGCAGATGTTTCTCACATGCTTTTTTTTTTTTTTCCCTTATACGATCAATCAGGCGAATGTTATTTGTGCTGAAGCTGGGGGCTCTGCAGTATGCCATCCTAAAGACAGTGCTGTCTGTTGTCTCTGTAATACTGTGGACAAACGGAAACTTTGATCCTGCTGATGTAAGTTTGTGACATAAACATCTCTAAATATCCTTTTCTGCTGAATATGATATGAATATTAACTCATAGTGGACGATTTTTTAATTATTATTATTATTATTTTAATTTCAGCTAGAGATTACTGGAACAGTGATTTGGATAAACCCATTTGTTGGTGTCCTCACAATTGTCTCCCTCTGGCCGGTCGGTGTCATTTTTATGAACACCAACAGTCTGCTACGCAGCCTTAGGATCATTCCAAAGTATGCTATGTACCAGGTGAGTCAGCACCATTAGTTTAGCCTGCACAGTGTTCAAAATAATCAGAATAAACCCCCTAGATTTATAGGATATGTATCCCCTGTGGTGAAACAGAAATTTTAGCATAAAATTGAGTTGATTTGTGGATTAAATTCAAGTAATATATGGGGGGGGGGGGGGTCCAGTATTCAGAACAGGATCAGAAAGGATCATCACAATCCAGTCTGCCTCATCCTGAATTGAAATCTGAACATCCTATCCCATGTGTCACATTTAAGTCACAGATACATTGTCGCTTAAAATAGAAAAAATAGAAATAGAAAAAGCTCACATACTGCCCTACAAGATTACTTAAGGGCAGAATATAATACCATCCATCCATCCATCCATCCATTTTCTTACACCTATCCGAGGCCAGTTCCTATAACATATAACACAATCCAGTAGGTTTGGGTGTGTCAGCTAATTGTCCAGATATAGGCAAATGAAGTTATTTAGATTGTTTCATCTGAGTTTTACATGACTATCCAGGCTGTCTAACTGAAAAAGAGTTCAATTTTAATGTAATCTGTCAAGGCATTTTCATGATTCAGCATGTGTGTTTTTAATGTTTTGATGTGGTGGACTAGTGTAAGTACAAAGACACCAAAAATAGTTATACTCAAGGTAAGTACTTAAAATTTACTTTGAGTAACTGCATTTAGTTGCTTTTCTACCTCTGCAGCGATAAAGTTTATCTTCTGAATTCCTGCACACTTCCCTTAGGTTTTATGTGCTATAAATCTTGATGTTTGGGTGTCAAACGGTACAAAATGAGCTGCTTTTGCATACATGTAACTGATTGGCTTTGCTTTCCTTTCAGCTGGTACTGGTTCTGAGTCAGCTGCAGACTTCGATCATTAACATCCTGGCCTTGGATGGTACCATTGCTTGTGCTCCTCCCTTCTCATCTCAGGCTCGAGGATCCAGTAAGAAACGTCTCTATGCATTTTTCACATGTGAAATCTAACCCGTCTAATCTGTCTGTTCTGTATTTCCTTTTGTCTCTTTCTGTCCTGAAGTGCTCAGTCAGCAGATGATGATCTTAGAGATGTTCATCATCACTCTGGTCACTCGGATTTTGTACCGTCGCACATATGACCCACTTCCCACTGAAACACATGAGTGTGAGAACAGCTCCAGTATTGCTGTGAAGGCGCCTGTAGAACATGATGTCTAATCAGAGTGACATCTGCCAGGGTGTCAACTCTGCTCTGTTTCCATATGGTTTTACATTTAGCCTCAAACTGGACACAAGGAAAAAAGGGAAAACTGCTAAATGATTTCCTGTTTGACTTTTATATTTCCTTTTTGTCATAGTTGCTTTTGTTATGTTGCATCTTCCACATCCAGTGATGCATTTGCAATAGTGATAAAAGTCTGTTTGTGTAAAGAAGTAGACTGAATTACTCATATTCATCATGTATTCAGTGTTTGAACACCACAGGTTAGTTTTGATGTATCTCCATATTCATAATGTGGTGGCAGCAGACACATTAACAGGACTTTCTAATAATAATAATAATAACTTCATAAGACAATACCAAGATAGGTGATAATTGTTTACATTAACTGTTTTTTAAATGTCAGGATTTTCCACTTTTAACATGAAAAGACTGTTAGGCAGTGTTTTACAATAATACTTCATGCTTTTTTTTTCCCTTCATGCTTTTTTTTTCTCCCTTTTTTTTTTTTTTATAAAGTATGATGAAAGAATATTAACTCTTTTTTTCTTGTGGAAGTGTATAATTAAAGATCATGGACCATAGAGGTTTAAAAAAAAATTTAACTTTGGAATAACTTTCTATTTTATGTATATGCGCAACTTGATAAAATGGTATAATTCAGTTATTTATTTGTGTAAATGTGTGTTTTAGAGGAAAATATATACTGTAAATGTTGTGGTCATATGTACATTAGTGTACGTATAGATTCTTTTACTGAGGAATTATGTTTTCCTGTACACAAATTAATAAAAAGAAAGGCTTTCCTCCTAAAATTTTGTAGTGATATACAGTATTTGTGTGTTTGTGATTCTTTTATTATTTCTGTTTCAGTTTTAGTGTCATTTCTGAACTTTAAAAAAAAAAAATAAATAACTTCATGAGAAATCATCACCTCTGTTCCATTTATTGCCTGAAACATCACTTTAAAGACTTACCATTTCTGGATTCCATTTAATCGCCATGGTATTATCAACAATATGACTCTCTCCTTAACACCCCGGGATCTCTTTGCATAACCTTGATTTAAAGCTATTTTAGAGGCAGCTGCTCCACTTTCACAGAATATTTTGGAGGACAGGTGCAGTTCTGACAGCCTCTTTATTTCCAGACGTGCAGCAGAAATAGATGACTGTAGATTTTACAGCTCAAACTGTGCCATGTGTTGTTTCTTTAACATCCACAAGAGGGTAACCTTGTTCCATCCAAAATCTTCAGTCAATGACCTGAACATGCAGCCGTTTCTCCTTGACTCACATGACCCATATACGCATGACGCATGACGAAAAGTAATTTGCTGACCACACACATAGATTTATCCCTTATTTTTGCTTTTAAAATTTCAGTACTACTTATGGTATTCACACATTCAAAATAATATTTACATTAAATGACAGGCTCTCTGGGTCATCATTACTGGTAAAATTTAATACAAAAGCAAGATAAAAAATTTAAAAAAAAATTGTACCAATAAGGAACATAGTCAGTTAATTTTATTGCGTATGGGTCAAAACACAGTAACGTCACATCAGAGACTCAATTTTAATTTATTGTCATTTCAACATTTATTTCAATATGAAGTAGCTCCTTGTTTTGGATAATCCCTTTATGTAAAATTAATTTAAAAGTAAAAATATGGGTCATTAAGCAACAATAATCTGTCAAATTATCTCTAAAATGTCCTGTCAGAGAGATTTTGAATACCATGTTTTTGACCTGTACAGTCAAAAAAAAAAAAGATATGAACATGGAGTCTAGTGAGTTCACACCAAAGTCAAGGGTCTATATGTGAAAATGATTTATTTATTTTATTTCCGGTAACTGACCATAGGAATATAAAGTGTTGAAAGTTTTTACTATTTTCCTGAATCAGGCCAAGGATGATCTTAAAATGTTAAAATGGAAACTGAACACGATGGGCAACCAGTTCAAAGTTGATTTAACCTCAGTTATAGGAGTGGATTTAGTTTATGATCTGACTGTTAAATTTGGAGTAAAATGTAAATAAGCGACTGAGTGGGAATTGAAGCAGGTAAAGTCCACATATGATGATATAAAAGCATCTATGGCTTCATCTGTGTTGCTAAAATGTATCATCATGGAGATGTTTTTGAAATGGTTAAAACAAATTTGGATTACATTTCTGCTCCACACATAATCGTCTGTGAAATGTTACTCCTTGCTTCCTCAGATTTAACATTTGTACTAAGTGAACCCAGGGTGGATTGTTCCTACAGCCTGTGACCCAGCACCAAATCTGAAATATCCAACAAAATATTCACAATGCTTTCTTCATCAGTCTTATAATATTGAAAGAAAATATATTATATTTACTCCATTAGAACACGCAGACCGTTTCCTCTAAAATCAAGTCAATTTATTAATGGGTGATTATGTCATTTCAGCTGTTTGACTGTCTTGTGGCCTGATATCGATGCTATCAAGATGTTGACAAAGTCATATCCATTGATGCAGTTAATCCAGCTATGAATTGATTTCATGGCACAAATGCAAACCTACCCTGGCCTGCAGGACGCTTTCAGTTTTTATATGTCCACTAAAAGATGCTAAGAAATGTTTGTTTTTGAACACAACATTACATTAGACTGGACTATTTATGATATGAAATACGCAAAAGAGCAAAAGGCAGACAATCCAAACAGGAATGTAGGTCAATGTGTTAATCACCTCCCAAAGTAATGTAAATGTAATGCAGCTACTAAGTTTTCTTTTTTTAAAAAAAATAATATAATATCCATCCAAAATGGCAATGTGAAAAAATTTAAACACATTAGGATGGGTTGAATTGGGATGCTTTGTTAATTTTTGCTACCCCTAAATATAGTACTTCTATTTTTTTAGGAGAACAATTCAACAATAACTTCAACAAAAATAATAATAAATGTGTTCCATAAACAGAATATTAGGCTGCATGTAAAAATACACTGCATTAGTGAGGATGAGATGTTTATATAAAGCCGGATCATTCAGAATACAAAATTTGGATCCATTAATGGAGTGTTTGTCTTTGCCCCTTATGTAAACAGAGTCATCAGACAGAGAAAAAGAGAGAGAGGAAGAGAAAGCTGTGTTCAGGGTGGGTTGATGATAGCCCCTGGCTCTGCATTGCTGACGAAAGCTGCTTAGCTCCTCAGTTGCCATGGCAACCGGGGAGAGCAGCCAGACAAAAACGAGGCAAAGGGGAGGGGCCTTCAAGGGAGAAATAGAGGAGAAAGAGCTGGATGGCAAAGACAGACAGAGGGAGGGATACATACACCCGATAACGAAACAGACGGAGAGCAACAGAGGTAACGCAAGGCTGCGAGAGGGAGATAAAGACATACATGTACAAGTAAGTGGCTGGGGAATTCTAAGAGCAGCCAGCAACTGAAGGATACAGAGGAAGGGGGATACAGAGAGAAGATGGATGTACAAACGGAGAGCACGGACCCTCCGCCTGGCGAATCACAGTCGAGTGGGAAAATCAGAAAAGGATTCAAGCTGTTTGGCAAACGCAAGCCAGGTAACATCTTTTCTATTCGAAACAAAGGTGATGGAAACAACAAGTCACCTGTTAACAAGGCTAAAACGCCTGATGGATTAGAGACCGCTGCAGCAGACACAGAGCAGGATCCTGAGAAAGAAAAAGGACAAGGGATGAATCATGGAGATGGTGAGCACACAGACGAGGAGCCACTTGGTGAAGATGGCGTTATCGCTGCCGCCCCTGCTCGCACCTCCATTTCTTCAGCCAGCTCTGCCAAGTCCCTCAGCTTCCTGTCACTACTGAGGGGCGGCCGCAGAGGGGTAATGGACCGCCGAGTCCAAACAGTATCCCAGCCAGTGGGTCGACAACGTCGTGGACTCAAGGGTCTTTTTGGCAATGTTAAGTTTCGCTCAAAGGATAAGGAGGACAAGGAGGAGAAGGAGGAGGCTCCACCAAGCCCACTTCTCATGTCGTCTCGCACCAACAGTGTGGAAATCATCAAAGAGGACCTCACTCTCACCCCTAAATCTCAGCCTCGCTCACTGGACAGCCCCGGGACTGAGAGCTGTGGTCCCACCAAGAGCTTAACGACACAGGACAGCCCGGCCACTTCCCCATCAGAGACAATGAGTCCACAGATGACAGCAGGCAATGTGAGTAGAACTAATGAGCATGTGCCGCCTTTACCCACAACAGAACCCCCCATGGTACCCGGAGAGAACAGTCTGAGCACTCTGCTGGCAGACATCTCCTCTCTCCTGACCTTTGACTCAATCTCAGGGGGTGGAGACATCATGGCTGATGTGGAGGCTGAGTGGGGCAAATCCAGCGGTACCATCAGCCCTGTGGCGACTAAGGCCACAGCATCACCCACATCCCTTTTCTCCAAACCCAACACGTCATCTCCACTGACCTCATCCTCCATCACTACAGCTCTCGCAGCAAAACCCTCTGCTGTGGCTGTCAGCATGACCCAGACCCAATCTCTGACTTCTGCAGCAAAGACAACTATAACCTCGTCTCCTGTTGCCAAGCCGAGCGCCATTATCACCACTTTGACAAAATCTTCCACTTTGACAACTCAAACTGTCAAATCAGGCTCTGCTTCAGCTCCAGAGCCTGTGACCAGTATTACAACTAAACTAACTACTGCACCTACAGCAACAACAAAACCTTCAAGTACCCCTGTCACATCAACAAGCGTTTCAGCACCAATAATGTCTTCCCCTCCAATAACAAGTAAACCTACGCTAGATGCCCCCTCTACTACAGCTCCTCCCAACACCCCAGCAGCAGTAGTTAAAGCTCCGTCTGCTAGTTCAACTCTTACCTCTACAGTTAGCAAATTGGCCTCAGAGATTATGGAACATCCTAAATTACCTGTTGCAGCAACTAAATCTTGCCCTGTATCCTCTCCATTTTCAGCTAAACCCCCACTAACCCACAGTCCTCCCACCCCTGCTACTTTCACCCAGTCTCTATCTGCTAAACTGGATTTGACTGGCAGTGTCAACTTGCAAACCTTCTCTTCATACAAAAGTTCAGCCACAGGAGATTTGAAACCCCAAGCGATGGTATCAGTCGCATCTACTGTTACAACCCAACCCTACCCTCCTGCACCTGTCGTCTCCTCCAAGACCACACCTGCTCCCCCATTACTTTCAACCCCTGTTTCAGTATCTACAACCATTTCTAAACCCATCCACACATCCAGCCCTATGGATTTAAATAAGACACCTCCCTCACTTGTAACTTCTGCAGTTTGTCCTCCATCTAGTTCAGCTGCCCCAGGTTTAACTAAACCCCAGTCTGGTCCTATTGGATCTGTCCCAACTCCATCTGCAGCTTCTTTAGATAAAATCTCCTCAACTGTACCTGCTACTACACCAACTTCTTTAGGTAAGATGCCCCCTCCCACCACAACACCCGCAGCTCCAACCTCACAAACTGTTGCACCCCCAGCACCTACTACTACCCCTTCTCAGACCCCTCTTACCCAAACAAAACCTACCCCTGCTCCAATTGAAGTTCCTGTATCTCAATCTAGACCTCCATCTGCTTCAGTAGCATTTACTGTATCTATAGATACTCCTGCTCCTCAAGCAAAACCCCCTCCTGCTCCTGTAGCCTTTTCTGTATCTATAAATGATGCTGTTCCTCAAGGTAAAGCTCCCCCTGCTCCAGTTGCATTTTCTATATCTAAAGATGCTCCTGTACCTGTTTCTCAACCTAAAGCCCCGCCTTCACCTGCAGAAATCATAGTTTCTGTACCTAAAGTCCCTACCCCTGCCCCTCAAATCCCAGTTTCTATACCTAAAGTCCCTACCCCTACCCCTGCCCCTCAAATTCCAGTTTCTGTACCTAAAGTCCCTACCCCTGCCCCTCAAATCCCGGTTTCTGTGCCTAAAGACCCTACCCCTGCCCCTCAAATCCCAGTGTCTGTACCTAAGGACCCTCCTGCTCCTGTTCAGATTCCACTTTCTCAGTCCAAAGCCCCTACTCCTGCCCCTGTTCCTTGTCCTGTCACCTCTCTTCCCTTGAGTGAAGCCTCTAAGATGAGAGACAGTGGACGGGGAATGGTGGATGGGCTTTTGGGAAGTCAAAAGAGTGCAAATGGCCAGGAGACTCAGCCTATGCCCTCCAAAACTGATGAACTACAGTATGAGTCATGGCCTAACAAGGAGGAGAAGAAGAGGATACCACAAGCAAAGACAACAGGACTTAGCAAAATACCTGTAGTTGGAGGGGGCAGGGTTGGCAAAATCCCAGTTCGGGACAGCCAACATACTGATGAGGAAGCAAGCAGGGACCCACCAACGCCTGTGTTGGAGGAAGTAAGGCCACACTTTAATTCACATGACATAGGAAGCAAAGATAAAATCAGTAACGCTGAGGCCACTGTGGTCACCCTGAAACACACCCAGGAGGAGAGCCCGCAGCTTCAGCAACCAAAAGGCAGCACCTGTTTGCAGCGTGACTCAAAAATCCCTGTGAAGCACGGGGCACAGTCTCACACTGCCTCCCAAATCCCTCAAGCTAAAGACCCGCCTCGCACTAAGATACCAGTGTCCAAGGTTCCTGTCCGCAGGGTTGGTAATAAACCCACAGCTGCAAGTGGCAGCAGCCAGATTAGAAAATAAAAACTGTATCAATCAGTGAACAAACCATGGCTCTGACTGCAACTTTTTTTTCCAGTGTAACTACATGACCACCCCTTTTCAATTCACACTTCTCTACTGTATCACTCTTGGCTCAACATGAACAACAGCAAACAGAGTCTAGAAGGCAGACAGCATTCAAGCACAAAACATCTCTACAGGAAGCCGAAGCAGCAAGCCTGGCTCTTTGGTGCTGAGCCGACTAGATCTGCACTCAGGAAAGGTCTGAGGTCACACCTGGACGCACAGCAGCATCGGTAACTAAGGATCAGCAAGATAAAAGGTCTTCTGGGATCAGTGTCACACTCACAACACGGGCGAGTGCCTTTTTAAAGGGTGCTTTTCCTACAGACTCAAAATTTGACTTAGTCTTTTCTACAGTACTTCGACTTTTGTTACTCTACTTTTTGTAGGAACCTTCAAGTCTTTTTTGTCTTTCTTTCCAGCAAGTCTCTTTGATAATAATCAGTCCCTTTACCTTTTACTTTTGTCAGGAGTTGATCTGCGGGAGCTCTATATATAAATGCAGCAACCAAATTCACATTCCACAACTCTCTCTCTGGATGTATGTAGCAGATAACTTGCCATTAATTTTTGCACAAGATGTCGAACTGTACAGCGCCTGTGTCTCTGCCTGCTCATATGTAACATGATCAGATCTCACCGTGAACTGTAGGAGAGACTGTGGCTTTGAGGAAGTAATGGAAATAACTCCTTCCGGTGATGTGAAATATACTGCAGCCACAATGAATGGCACAGTGGACGTTTGAGCGCAACTGAGAGGAAGCTGAGATGAGATCTGCATCTTTACCCTTGTTCCACTTATCCTCAGATGAGAACAATATCTCTGTGTATAGTCTCATCTATGTTGTTCTGTTTCCTATTTAATCAATAAAACAATATGAATAATTAGCAAAATGAGATCTGGTTTAGTGGTGGATTGTATCTCGTTTTGCATATTGTAGGGAGATTGTGGTTTAAGTAACATTATGCAAAAGATCAACACGTGAGAAAGTAGTCAGTGGAATGAAAAGGAATACATTGTCCTGAGTTTTACATGGAAAATTACGTAACTCTGTTTTCAAGATAGATAAAACAGCTTAAAGTCATAAGACTGCTTCACTCTATTTTTAAGACATCTACGCAATATTATAACTCTGTTTTCACTTAATATTCTGACATCTATTTCAAGGACATGCTGAGTTTTCTTGAGAATATGCTAAAAAAAACCTCTTTCATATATTTTTGAGTCAGTAACTCAGGCTTTGCTATAAGGTTATAATGGTTGACTGATGCACTTTATACTTTATATGGCATAATAGTTACATTAAAGTCTTGTCAGATGAAAAAAAACTAACTTTTCTGATGCACTGGGAGGTGATGAACTATATATAATATAAATGATTTAATTATTAATGAAAATTTGAGCTACAGTGCACTACAGATACATAATGCAGGGCTATATAATAAGGTTGGTAATTCATATGGTGTAATAGATTACATAATGATTACAGATAAGGCTGCTTTGATGCTTCCCTTCTAAATTACAAATTAGAAAACCGAACCTAATAATCTACTGCAAAATGATCAGATGACCATTAAAAAGAACATATTATACTGAACTAATTTTATATTTAAGATTATTATGTAACCCTGTGTTCCTGGTTAAAGGTCAAGTCTTACAGAGAAGAAACTGGCAAATGTTTTCACTCACAAATCCCTTCAGTAGCTCAGCATTTTACTACAGCCTGTGCTCAGATTGTCTTTATAGAAACATTATTCTAACATCATCCTCCGTCCAAGCTCACTGACCTGAATAGAGAGCACATGAATGTCAGCCGCACCCGGCCAATCAGCTGCAAGGGAAATTGCTTAACATGCATACCTTATAATGAGGAAAAGAGTTTGGGAATGTGTGTCATTGCTATTCTTAGCGTGAAATGTGCCCAATAGATCTGCTGAATAATTCTCCCCAGACTGAGTGGACTGTTTGATTTGGACATTTAGAGCGTGCTCCGTCAGATTTCACACCAGGGAATTAAAAAGCAGATTGAACAACAAAACAGCTCAGAGACCTGGTACAAAGCTGCGCAGACACAATAAATGCAATGCTGAAAATAAACTTTAATGGCCAGTGGAGAGAGTGAAACCACAGGTTAAGGGTAGGAAGCTGATACGAGTCATGGGGTGATGTTAAGAGGAGTGTGGTATTATGAATAAGAAGCAAAGGACAAAGGGTGAGTTTTTACAAATAAAGTGCTGCAGAGGTGACACAAAAAGACCTCTGTTTACTTCAGGGAGCCAGGGGCTGCAAGCTGAGAAGAGAAAACCATCATCTGCCTGAGAAAAACACGAGGATTTTGATCGTGTCAGGTGCTGATACTGACTGGAGCGGGCGAAACCATATCCCTGAGAAAAGTACAGCATCCCCCTGAGGCTCCAACACAACTCACGCTGTTTCTAAGTAACACCTGCAGTTTAGGATCAAAACAGTTAAATTTGGTGCAAAGGGCATGTCCTGTAAACTTAGACCCACATCTGTTACAGCAGTGATAAGGCTGGTTATGAGGGTAAACATATGGTCAATTAAATTAAGATGTCAGATGTTTTTTCTCCAGTCCAGACATACACACTGAAAGCAGCCTTTTGTCAGGATCCATTCACATGATTTGTCAGTAATATGGCTTTCACGGTCCTACATGATAATGACAGTAGCCTTGAGAATGGATGAATTACACCGAATCAGAATAAACTTTTCACCCTCATATCCCATGAGCTCTTTGAACACATCCCCCCTTTTTGTGCATTTCCATGGAAAAAGTTGTATAGCTTTCCAGGCCAGCCCCTGCCCCAAATACGTTGCACGAATTACAGCACCCATAATGCACTTGAGGCCACCCAGCCTTTCTATGATCTGAAAAGTGTATGTGTTTGTGTCTGCTGCTGCCTCTGGAGAGACGACGTGCCTCTTTAGAACCTAATTTAGCATGCTTCATTCTGTGTTTCCATGCCAACCCCACTAGGTCAACCAATGAAAGGCTATGAGTGTCAGGAGGCGGAGCTTAAAACATGAGTGCCTTAATGGACACACTCATTCTATATGAGCTAATAGACATATAGTTATTACTTAACACATATTTTTAGAAGGGGTTAATGGGATGTGACACAATCACAAAACTGCTGTCCTGCATTTTTGACATGTTTTAGTTATTTTATAAACTCTCTTTCAACTTTTTTATGGCATGTATTTAATGAATATGGGTTTAGAAAAACTCTAGTATGTCATTTTTCTGAATCAGTGACCCATTTATGGCTCTTTGTCATAAGGTTGTATGAGTTCACTGAGGCACTTTATACTACTAATAGCATAACATTCAAAAAAGGTTTTCATATAAACGGAGGATAAATTTATTTACCTTCATTGTGTGTTTAATGAATATATGTTAAAATAGATAAATAAAAACAATTGCATGTCATTTTTCGGAGTTTGGAGGTTTACAGCCCCTACTGTGGATGATTTTATGCTACAAAAAAGGACCGCTGCAAAAAAAAAAAAGGCCATTGTTAACAAAGTAAATTCTGCAAAAATCAAAAGTAAGTTGTGCAAAAATACTCAAATAGCCAGAAACAAGTCAGAGGCACTCAAAATACTACAAAAATACCAAAAATTACTGTACCTACAGGGACATCACTGTCTTTGGCAGGGTCAGCTGTTTAGATAAACTGGGACGTGATGAATTAAACACAACATACTGGATTAAGATGAAATTGTAAATGAAAATATTGCCTACACAGATACACATATCACAGATACAAAAATAATAAATACGGTATGGGCATAGTAATAAAAAAAAAATCAATAATTCATTCATAAATTTCTGTTCTACCATTTGTTAAGAAATAAAAATGACAACTTCGGAAGAAGAAAAATTAATTTGTTTGTCTTTGTTTTTCACATTCCCATTATGAGCTGTAACACAGACACATTTAGCAATGAAAGCAGCCTGTACTTTTTACAAGAAAGGAAGTAAACATAACATTTCACAGGTTCATTGGCAAATTATTATTTATTCTTATTTATACTGAGAAATTACACGTGTCAGCTATAAAAACTGTAGCATATTGTCAGATAAAATATTGTTCATATACAAAAAATTAAATATAAAATGTATTCAAAATATATAAAAATGCAGAAATACATTTCTGTCGTTTCAAGGCTTGTGTGTCATACAGTGGGTGTCAGTTTGGGATGAGACGTTGACCCGTTAAGAGGTGTCCAGCAGAGACAACGGCTCATCTCTAAACGCTGTGAGCTCCACAGCCTGATCAACACTAAACTGACACGAGACCAGCAGCGAGCCCTGCAGTCTGTGCACAACAGCTGGTCACTTAATTATAAAACTGACCGATCACCTTCAGATACAGTCAGATATAAGAGAATACAAGTCAATGCATGCATTTACTAAGACATTTCAAACAAAATGATCAAATCATTTTGCAGGCCATATTTGGAAAAAAAAACAAAAAAAAAACAATAACTGTATTTTTCCCTTAAGGCTATTCTTTAACTGGTGAATAAGTATGAATGCACATATTTGATAAACAACTATAATTACAAATGGATTCATTCCTTCTTTTTAATGTGACGTTTCATTTACAAAGTGGATTTAGACTGTGGACTGGGAGCATTACGTCACCTCTTTGCAATAACTCTTGCGCTGAGGACCTCTGCTGGGGAAATGGTGTTACTACATGGACCATGCAGTTGATGCATACAAGCACAACATGGCCTCATTTTGTGCCTGCGGCCTTTACTATGCACAGAAGGAACCGGCTGCACGGTACTAAGCCAGAATAAACCCTAAATAATTCATGGTAAAAGGTAAAAAGTGCCTAAAGCCAAGTCCTCTCTATAAATTAAATTTGCATAAATGACAAAATGCCCAAATCAATAAAAAAATTTCTGAAGGCATATGTACTGTATCACGCTTGAAGGTTACTGGCAGTGTGTCAGCAGCAATTAAAATGTTTAAAATGGAAAATAACACTCACTGTTAATGCATTAGAATTTTAGTGATGATAAAAAATAATACATCTGAGGTAAAACGTGCATTTTTGCAACCGAAAACAGGAAGTTGGTGACATTATTTGGAAAAAAAAAAACAAGAATACCTGATATTGACACAAACAACAGTTGGTAATATATAGAATCATCAGAGGAATAAAAGAAGAGGGAAAAAAGAAGAAAGATAGAACAAGTCTGACATTAATATGCAGGATAAGAATGTTATCAAAAGTCGATCAAAGCGACTATGGTGAGTATTCACCTTTTATAGAGAAGTGATTTCAGATAATTAAGTGCAGTTTTGAAGTTTCCCTGAAAGGCCTGGTGTAGCAGAGGGAACTTTAGACACAGACAAAGTTAGTTGAAACAAGATGCAAGTAAAATGCACTTAAGGATTATCCACACACTATAAACAGACCATTTAAACCATGGTTGAGTAGCTTAATAATGACAGTGGAGTATCAGTTTACATGATGTGCTAAACATGTTTTTTGGTGGTCTCTGTGGGCTACAAGAAACATGTAAATACAAGCTATTTCCCGTTGCCCAAATGAACGTTCATATCAGCTCCACACATCACATTCACTGGTACAAGAAGAGTAATATGAGTCTTTTACAAGGTAAAGCAGGTGGGTCTGATTTGTTAAACCATGAAATGCATGTGTCCCTCAGCACCTGTGACGATCACATCCATCCAGATACGCATGGCCTCTGGAGAAGGTGCCACCATATAGTAGACCCGATCGTGGGTCTTTACACTGAAGGTCAGCGAGGGGTTGGGACTCTGGAAGTAAAAAAACAAAAAAACAAATTAGAAGAAGATATTGGAAAATGGACAAAGACAAAGTCAGATTTCAGATCTACAATACTGTGCAAAAATCTTAGTCCAACGTTACCTTTCAGACTCAGATTCAGAATACTTCATTAATCACAAAGGAAATTATTGGTTTAGTAACATGCTTTTCTCAGTAGTGTCTGTATTAAGATACAATCTGTATTTATGTGAAGTCTGTACAGCAGTGAAAACTAAAGTTTCAGTAAAAAAATGGCAAAAAGTGGCAGGATTTAGTGTGACATCGTTTTGCACTTATCATTTCAACAGTTTGTTCAGACAATATGAGATTTATTGCATTAATTTTCTGATGTTCTACACCAGGTTTCATTCAATACATGTTTCTAACTGTTTGTGCTGCTTCTTGTTATGGGGTCAAAGGTCAAACTATGCAGTCAGTTTAACCCATAAGGACCCAGTGTAACATTTATGTCTGAATTTTGCAGTTTTCCTGTGAAAATCATCAATTTCTTCTATTTAATTTATTGATGAGTAAAGTCAAAGGTTTTTGTATCAAAACTCAAAAAAGGTGACTTTTTCAGTAAAATATAGCATTAACTGAACATAAACCAAGTGTTTCCATCCACTGTCATTGATCCAACTCCATGGGTTTTACTGGTAAATCATTATTGTAGAAGATGACTGTGTTTCCACGGTAACTACAGAGCCCCTGAACAGCCAAATGGGTCATATCTGATGACTATGAAAAGTTGACAAACTGTATTTTACACCAATTATTTACATGGATTGATTGAATTGGTTGATCAATAGTTTGGATCAGTAGGTGCTTTTGGTCGACGCTGGGTGTTTGGGTCTTTATAGTTTAACATTTACAACCCATTTAGTCCAGGTTTTTGTGTGTCTTTTAATGCTGTGTGCACATTTCCCCTATTTTCTTGCTGGATCTGAAGACATAATGTAAATGACATTTGCACAGTATTGTATGTTTGCAGGACTAAGAGTCGGACACACATGCACATAGAGGTACCTACTTTGTGTGCATTCTTTAAGTGGTCATAGTACACCTCCTCTATGGCTTGGAAATAAATGACTCCTTTCATCTTGGTCTCATGTTTGTCTGCGGTAGAGAACATAAACAAAGCTCTGTTTATGGATGAGGATGGATACGATGGATCAAAGCTGCTTCACTTCAGCATCCAAAGTATTCCAGCGTAGCTTGACGGTGACGTTCACATTTTAACCTGCGCCTTTGGAACAGTGAACAGAAACAGAAGTATTCACCTGCATAGTAGGTGAGTGTCCTCCGATTCTGGTCAAAGACAAACCAGCGCTTCTTCCAGGTTTTGATCTTGCCGCCCATTTTGACCAGGAAGCCTCGACAGGTTTTATCAGTGATGGCCAGATGAAAGCAGGCATCTGGATTGTGTCCAGCTGCCTCAATATGGCCGTGGAGATCAAAGTCGTCTTTCCTTACAGGGAGGTAGCGTGTCAAGAGTCGGGACTGTGAATGGAAAAAGCAATGAAATACGTGTCAACATCGAATGGCGCTTTGTTTAAAATATTTTCATGAAACCAGCTGTGCAATAAACACCAGACTTTGTTCATTTAAATACCTGAGATCTTTGTTTCTCTCGTAGTTTCACTTCTCTTTCTACAAGTTTCTGCCGCCTGCACGTCTCCTCCTGCAGACGTTTCTCCAGTTCCTCCCTTCTTCTGCGCTCCTCCTCCAGAGCCTGTCTACGCATCTCCATCTCACGCTCCTGCACACGGAACATCAAGTAAATCTATAGCATCCGACATTCACATTCTTATGAACTGTACATGTGGTGCGACTGTTACTCGATGTTCGAGGAGCCTCTGCTTCTCTGCCTGTGCCTCTCGGAGTAAACGTTCCATCTCCTCAATCTTCGCCATGTTCGATGTACTCGCACTGGTGGAAAATTAAAACAAAAAAGGATAATTTTTAGGATTTTTAGGATCATCAAGTTTCTTAAACATAAAACACAACAATAATCGGACCCCTCTTGTTTACTAGAGCCTACGTTTGACAGATTTCAGACTGACTTCATGATTCTTTCTTATACACAGTAAATGTAAGAGTGTTAATTTAACACCATAAAGTGTCTATATGTGTCCACACTATACAGTGTAAAATTAACACTTTGAAAAGTGTATATAAGGGCGTCAGGACGTGATTTAACAACATAATTTTAACAAAAACACCACACACAGTGTTGTTTTAAATCAACATGGTGTTAATACAACTCCAACACTCTCTGTTTAACACTGACACTGACTATTTAACACTCCCATATTTGCTGTGTATGCAGTTGCCTCCAAGGTTGTTCAGATAGAGACAAGTTCAAAACAAACGCAGGAGTAAATCAACCATTTGAGATCATTTCATCTGTAGATTTTCATTTACTCTCCGAAGCAAACAGATACTGCTATCTCTAATGCATAAACACTTTATCTTTCATTCATACATTTTATTTAAGTCATTCCAACAGATGTAGGCCAGCAAATATGATGGAAGCACACCTAAAATATATTAAGAGATAAATATCAGTGTATAATATCAGTGTTTCAGTCTGCTTGTAAAAAGATCTGTCCATCAACTCAAGCGTATAAAAGACAATGAGACCCAGCTCTGAGGCCTGTAATAAACCTCAGAGCACCGTGAAAAACAGTATAAGGGGCATTTAAACACTGAGATGATGCACAGACATTAAAGTGTACATATATATACACTGCCCAGCCAAAAAAGTTACACATGCAATATTTGACGTCACCACCTTTGGTTCTGATTCCAGGAGACATTCAGTGGATTTAACTGC
>JAPSES010000044.1:13340731-13362611 GCA_029822895.1 Maxillicosta whitleyi | reverse complement strand
CTCCATAAAGTCCAGACTCTAATTTAGGATGTGATGAAGACTGGATGCAGCGGTTCGATTCTGCATCATCAATAATCTAAAAATGAATGGAACTGTGGATGGAACAAATATTATGAACCTTACTGTGGAACTATGCAAGTATTATGTGGTAAAAAAAATATGTCACAGTGAATGTCTCCATGAATCAGAACTGAAGACGGTGCAGGTAAATATTGCATGTGTGCCTTTTTTTTTGGCCGGGCAGTGTATGTACTAACACTTTATCACATATGTTGAAAACACCTGTGAGCTACCACTTCTGGCATTTGTATCCTTGTATCTCTTCAAATTGATGCTCGTTCCCTCCATCATGTCAGTGTTTTTATTTTTTATTTTTTTTGTACCTGGAAATGTTGTCCGGGGAGCAGGCGGAGAAGCTGGTCTCGAGGCTATCGGAGCTGTCCACGCTCACAGTGTCGGAGGCCTGGCTGTTGTCGGGGAATGTAAACAAATCCAAGAACACGTTGGGCTCAGAGACCATTCTGCTGCAGAAATCACTCCGCCTCTGTCTGTCATCATTCATCTGTGCATGACTGTTGCCTGCTGAGAGAACACATTATTACAGATACAAACCTCTGCGTGAACCTGTGTTTAAGCACAAATCACAGCTGAAGTCCATTTCTGCAGCTCCCTGGCAATAATGCAAAACATGCAGCAACGAGGCCAAGCAACACTTGGATTGCAAAATATACATAAACTGCCAAGAGATAACAGTTTTACCCCATCTACAAAGTATTTTTCCTGTTAAACATTATCTTAAATCAGGTTTACTGATAAATCACTCACTTAATTATACATTAATGTATTTCTTGAAGTCATATTCTCTTAAATTTTATGTTATATTATGAGAAAAGAGAGAGGAGGCACCCAACATTCTACTCATATCTGCTCTTTAACATGAGCTCTGAATGATAAATGCACTTAATCAAAATTGTGACTAATCGTTATTAACATAGCATAGTGAAAAAGGCAGGTGTTACATCGACTATAAACATTCTACACAATTAGATGACAGTAAACAGACAAACAATAACTGAGTTGACATGAAGATTGATGCAAATAATTGCATAGCCCAATGTCAAATGTTCCCTGATGACATGTGGAGGAGGACACGAGGAGGTGGTCTCACAGTCCACCGAAAAATTCAAGAAATAATTGGAGGAGTGCACTGACAGGTGTCTAGTCAAACCTTCCACCTGACAGTGATGTGCTTCCAGAGGGATCAGTTTCTGAAATCACCCACACACACATCAGCATCTTTTTATAGCCTTAGTGGGATCAACAGACAAACACAATTTTTTAGCCCCAAAAATAAACATAATGTGCCAGCACTTGAAAACCCTCAGCCTTCCATCCATGCCAAAGTCATACGGATGGACAGAGGGACAACGAAGTGATGACAATACTCTGCGACAAACATTACCCTGCAACAAACTAAATCATTCTAATCACAATAAAAAAAAACAAACATATAATACTAATTTAATAAGGTATTTGATAATCATGTGGTTTTTTTATGTTTCAAGTAGGGCTATCAAAATTAATACATTAACGCAGATTAATCCATCATTATGATTAATCTGATTAAGAATTTTAACACAATTAATCCATCTGCAGCACAGAATGACCGAACATCTCTGGTAATGCATTTCAGGCAGTTTATCAAAGTACAGTTATGGCCGGTTGTGACAGACAAGAACCACTAAACAGCACGTTCTGGATGGAAATATGAGCACAAAAACAACGAAGATGGAACAGATGTTTTAAGTTGTTTTGTTGAAGCTGTTGAAGGTGTTTAATAAATACGTTAAATGCATATATATATACTTTTTTCTTGAGTCTGTTTGTTCATGCAAAATGAAATGCTATTAAAATATACATTAATAATGAATGATATTTAATTATGATTAATCAAAATTAATCAACCTGCAATCTGATTCAAAATTGTAATCATTTGATAGCACTAGTTCCAAGTAAACAAAAGTAAAGCATTTGTTAAAAGATTTAGATTTGGTTCAAGACATCATTGGCTGCTCCTAAAATTTGTATTATTACAAAAAAGAGCAACAAACCAAAGAAAACAAAATAAGACTAATGTGTATATGAACAAAAATTAGCTTCCTGTATGAAGCCCAGTCCTCATAAATATGGAATTATTTACAAAAAACAATATTCTTCCCTTACATTGCAAAAATAAAGTATACATTTTGCATGTTTTCAGATTGTAAATGAGATTCCACTAGTGCTTCTACATTGTTCATGTTTTATTGTACAACATATGTAAAGAGCCTGAGGTTTAAACCCGATAAAGGTGACTCTATATGGGTTTAAAACAGACAGGATGAGACAGACCGCTGTTCTGACTCACTCTTCGGCAGACGGCGACTGTTCAGGTCCCGGGAGGAGAAGGTGAAGCCCTGAGGGATGACGGTGCCACAGCTGGAGCTCTGAGACAGAGGAGGGTGGGCCTGAGGAGCAAAGAGCAGCACAAATGTAGGTCAGGACCAGAAACTGTGAAGAAACGGAGGATTCCTGTTAGGGTGGACCTCCATCTCCAGGGACAGAAAGGATTCTGGGTAAAAAAAAAAAAAAAAAAAAAAGAGGGCAATGAAATCACCCCATTTTCATTCCAGATCAGAATGAGCTTGAAGCAATGTTTCAAAACTTTGGTTTTACTGGAATGATGCAAGAGATTTAGTTGTGGGTTGGTATGAGACCTCGTTTATGTTCTCATACAAAAACAGTACGAGACACACCTAACAAAAATATAGTCACACCCTGACAACTGAAATACAGATATTATTTTAAACACATATTTTACCCCTCCATTAAAAAAAAAATCTGTCCACATCACATTTGTTTCAGCATTTAATTTTTTTTTAACTTTTAACTTTTTTCAGTAGGATGACATAGATATTGATGTAATAACTGAAGTGATTTTGGTTATTATCAAGAAAACATGGAAAATGATTAGATATCAGCTCTTAAATGAAACTATTATGAGATATTTTTCTTGTTATGATTATATTTGTCCCAACAAATCTACCTTTAGTTGTACCAGGGATGAAAATGAACAAGAAATTGAAGAAAACAAGAGTGGTCTAATATTTTTTTCCGTGACTGTATTATAAACTGAAGATAAGTATTAATTTTGTCAAAGTGTATCCTTTACTTGTGTAGACTTTAACACAACTCCAGTACATCTGTCCGTCTCCATGTCTGCAGGTGTGTGTGTGTGTTTTGGGGTGTACTGCATGAATCACACAACCTGGAGTTTTCCAACATCCCTTTGAAAGATAAAGATGAGGTGTAATAGATCATCACCTAGTCCATGTTATTTACCTATAATGCTTTTCACATGCAGACAAGAGGTCTACACATACCGCAAAATGACTCTTATTAGTGTGTGCAGGGCATTAATACAAACATTGCTGTAATGCAGGGGTGTCAAACTCATTTTCCTCAATTTTCCTTACACAAATTATTTACACCAATTAATAGGATGAGTAGTTTTACAGTTACAGGTGGTCCTCGGGTTACGAACGAGTTCCGTTCCTACGCTGTCGACGTAACCCGAATTTCCACGCAAGTCAGAATTAACCCTTTAGTACCCCTAAATACCCCCTAAATCTCTAATTATCTAAAAAATAAGATACTGTAACCTCTGTGGGATTTTCTGTCTCTCTCTCTCTCTCTCTCTCTGTCACCTGTCACTTGATAAGGCATTGTACATAAGGTCTCCAGTCACACTACTTCAGTACCAGATCGTTTTTGCTATGCATGACTTTCCAGCGTGTTCCTTAGCCTGTCTTCCCATGTATGACCAGTCTTCTGCCCCTGTCTGCCGCCTGCCCTTGTGCCCGTGTTCGCTGGACCATGTTTTGGATTTCCTCGCCGATTCGACCCTCGCCTGTCAAACGATCCCTCCGTGCCTGTCCCCGGTGAACAACCTGTCTTCCATCCCCGACTCCGTGTTAAGCCTGATCCCCGCTGGATTCACTGTTACCGACCCCGGACCGTCTCAAACCACTGGATTCGCCTTACCCCGGACTCTACTCACTGGTGTCCGTTCATCTAGACTCTGTTGTGTAGAAATCTGCACCCTGAACTGTTTATTATGTTAAGAGACTGTTAATCCTTATTCTGGTCTGCATCTGGGTTCTCTGTCTGATCCATGTTAGATACTGTACTTACTGTATGTAGAGTATAGAGTACGTATGTACAATAATGGCGGATGAAATTTCGGCATCGTACAGTAATAGCGGACAAGACTCCAGCATCGTAAAGTCGAAAAAACACAAGTCGGGTACGTCGTAACCTGAGGACTACCTGTATTCAATATTTTAGATCAGTAGATGCTTTCGGTCACTGGTTTAAATTTGGGTCTTTATGGGTTAAGATCAGATTTAATCTCCCAGGACTTTTGGGTTCTATTCTTCTGCTGTTGACTCAGATAATCTCTAAAAGAAGCAGTGACCTTTGGGGGGAGTGTGCGTCCCAGAGATTTGCCGTAGGATGTGAGGAGCTGCTGGTTCCTCTTATGATGAAGGCTGTCGCTCGGGTGGGAGGAGTTTTCTTTACTTCTTCTTCTTTCCTTCAGAGAGTGTAAATGCTGCAGTGATCGCAAAACACAAAGTCACACTCACAAAACGGACCAAACCAACAGGACGATGCCGACAGAAATAGTATCTGCTCCTACCTCTTTGATGGCGACAGGGTTGTTAGGGAAGACCTGTCCTTCAGATAATTCTGCATATTTTCCTTCCAAAGTCACCAGTTTCTCTTTCTCCTGCAGGCGTCAACATACCTTTTAGAACAGAAAATACAACATTTACAATATTAACACTCAAAGATCCGTCTTACCTTCTGAAGCATGATGAGCAAATTGTTTTTCTCTTTCTGGAAATTTTCTCTTTCTTGTTGAGCCTGTAAACTGATCTGTGTTGACTGTTTCTTCAGTGTCATGATTCTTTCCTGTGAAGAATAACAGACAACAGTTTCAGTGTCAGATATTTATTAAACAGAACATAGTGGATTAGAATAACAGAAAAAAAAAAGAATCTGCTCCTGGAGGAAAAACAACAGATTTTGACAAAATGATGATTCTAAGTCTGAATCAAAATTTCTCCAGTTCATGTGAACAAGTAAAAAACAATTATTTTCCAAATGTTGTGCCAACATTTTTGATAAACATGACATGAATCTGAAGATAATATGTGATAAACGGGACATTGACTTTTTAATGTCAAACATAAGATTATTTGTATGTTTATAGTAGAACTTATATATGATATACAGGTCGGTGGCACTGTGAAATTTTGTTGTACTTGTTATAATGGCAGTAAAGACATTCTATTCTATTCTATTCTATTCTATTCTATTCTATTCTATTCTATTCTATTCTGTTCTGTTCTGTTCTGTTCTGTTCTGTTCTGTTCTATTCTATAAATCAAAGCAGCAGAGCCTAGCAACATTCTCATATTTGACTTTAAGTCCATTGGTACCTGGTGTCCATTTCAGAAATATCTTGTTGAAATTGTTCACCAAATGCATCACTTAAATCAGCCAATAAGGTGGGGAGGAGGAAATGACCTGCAACCCATTTATTCATAAGCTTATAGCATGTTCCCAATTAGTTCTTATAACTTTGGACCCTATAGTTCATCCTTTTGCACTAATGAATCCAAAGATGTTGATTCTAGAGAGCAGATCTTTGAAAAGAACAGAGGTTCACCAAAAGTTCTCCGATCTGTGGTCAAATGACAGTTCCAGTTTCATCACTTTGGCCTGCACCGGTTATTTCTTTCAGGTCATGTAATCCTTCTGAATTTTGATCCTTTAGAATTTTTAGATCTAAAATGCAGATGTGATACACTGGTACTGCCTTTATATTGATTTGTGCATATCTCAAAGTCTTGAAGTGCTGGAGAACTGGAACCTGAATGAAGCAAAATCTGGTATTTTTCAATTGTCAACTATGTTATTGTTGACTATTGATTCACAGCCTTCACATTAATTAAAAGCCAGTGCAGAGAGACAACAGAAGTTTTCACAATAAAAATAATTATTAGCAATAATTGCCAAAACTAATCATATCCATATTTTTTACTAATGTATTTCTATTAAGTGAGACAGAGGTTCCCCTGCTGTTTGATCAGTTAACATCCTGTTAATTGTGTGATGTTTACAACTGTTTGCTTCCATTAGTTTATACTCTATGATGAATGACAACAAACCTTTTCACTGTAAAATGTTTTTCTGAATCTTATTATCACTTTGCTGTCTTTTTATTGATAGTATCTTTTTGAAATAATATTAATCTTGGATGTGAAGATGTGTTTGTTGAGATTACTATAATGGATATTATTACAGATATTCTATACTGATAGTGTATGTTGAAACTAACTTGTATGTATATTAATATGATAGAGGAAAACACAAACATAGTATCTGCTATACATGGCATATTTTTGAAACAGTGATGCAGAGACAGCACATATTACCGTGTTATATGGACTTTACAACACATACAAACAAACACACTGTACCTTGCGTGTGACAGAAACACGCTGACACTCAGCGATTTCTCGAAGCACCTCCTGGTGCTGATTCTCTTTTTCCTCATCTTGATTAATTTCATTTTCCAACTTCTGAAAATCCAAGTCCTCCAAGTTGTTTGTCTGCTTCTCTGCCTCCTGGCAAACAGCAAAAACACACAAAGGAACACAAATCAAGTAATCAGTTGTGAATGCAATGTTTCCTGTGATTAGTTCATCATATGTGATGCTAACGTGTATGTTAATATCAAACTTTTAGTGACCGCCTCAAGAAATTAAATCGCAAAATGCAACATTCATTCATCTTCTGAACCCTCTTTATCCTCACTGGGGTCAGGATCAGACCAGTAGTGGTCTATTGGAGTCTATCCCAGCTACTTATGGGTGAGGGTGGGGTACACCCTGGACATGTCACCAGTTCATCACAGGGCTGAACATACAAAGACAAACAATCACTCTCAAACCTATGGGCAATTTAGATTAACACGTTAATATCAGTGCATGTCTTTGGATGGTGGGAGGAGCCGGAGTACCCAGAGAGAACCCACACAGACACAGGGAGAACATGCAAACTACACACAGAAGGGTCCCACCATTGGAATCAGACCCAGGACCCTCCTGCTGTGAGGCATTAGTGCTATGCACTGCACCACCGTGTCCAGAATTCAACAGTTTCACATTTGACTTTTCCTACAAATTGGAGTCAGACACACTAACAATGTTTACAACACATGGTAGCTATTTGGGGCCCTTCCTAAATCTGTTGGAGGGACACCAGATTTAAGAACACTGAAAGAGAAGTTAAAAAAAAAAAAGGGGGGGGGGGGCTGGGTTACAAAGAACAAGGTCAAGAAGCAGAATGAATGTGCAAAGAGATGAAGAAAAAATAAAAACAAAGTGTGCAGGTGAGAAATGCAAGCTGAGCTCAAGTGTTTAGTTTTTCAGCAAGTACTGGGTTTTCTTTTGATTTAGGTCTAAATCCCTGATTGAAAAACTTACACACACCCACATTTACATTGGGGGAATGCAGAACGCTCACACATTCTCATGTGTATTTACAATAGGAGTGGATTAGTGGGATTAACATGTTCATTTTCTGTTCTACTTCCACATTGTAACTCTGATGAGGACCTTTGAATGTTCTTTTTACTTTGCATAACTCTCTGTGTGTTCTGATGTTTGCATTTTCTCAAATAAAGATGATTTGTTTGTTTGAATTTGCAGTAAATGTAACTGAATCCTGCACTGAGGAAACTGTGGTTAAGCTGAACTGATCCATGGGAGTTCATGCTTTAGCTGCGGCTTTAGCCTCTCAGGACGGCATCCATACTGTAAGTTTAGACGCCAGCTCTCCTCTTACTCAACTTTGCTGACTGGTGTTTGCAGATTTCCAAATGGAAAATGAACTAAAGGTTACAGAAAATGTGGATATCCTATCTGGCTTAAAAGTTAAAACCAGTTGGTTTTTTTTTTACCTGTGAATTTTCAGTGGGATCTGTCTTTTTAATATTGTGAATCTTTTCCTTCAGTTGGTCCAGAAGCTCCTTTTCCCTCTGCAGCTGAGCCACCTCAGACTCCTGTTCCCCCTCCAGTAGAGCACACTCCACCTCCATCTGCAGCAAATAACATCAGAGCATACAAAGGGCACACAGGAATGTATGAATTTGAGGCGGATGGGATATGGGAATATTTAGAAGTGGATTTGTCTTGACTCATAACATCTTTGGTTCTATTCTGATGATGAGTGTGTGTTTACTGATGAATGTCCATCCTCTATCTCAGTAAATTTGGTCTTAATTCAAAGTTTTTACTTTCTTAAACACTTACATACATGCACATTGCAGATTAGACATGTTATTACTGCTCGCAGCTACATACCTTCTCGATATCCTTGTAAACTAAACTTTATGGATGTTGGTGTTATTTTAATATACTGTATTTAATTGGTTCATTATTAATGTATTTGTCTTTATTTCTTGCTATTTATGTCATAGTTTCTGCCCAAAATCTATGGACCTCACTGCATGTAGAGATTAGGTTTTTGGAATCAGTCAAGATTTTTAAGAGTTTTCTTAAAACCAATTTCTATTCATTGGTGTTTTTGCAATTTTAATTATATTTTAACAATTCAGAGTCCAGAGTTATACTAAAAAATACTGTTGAAATAGTATTACCTTTCTTTTGTTTTCTTTTATAGCTTTCTTTGAGTTGAATTTGACTTTACATAGTGCAGATTTTGAATATAATGACAGTGTTACTTCAATAGATATAAATTTGTTAATGTATCACTAAATTATAATACAATTTAAACATGATGATGCAAACCTGAACACGAGGAGAATTTCTCTATGTGAAACTCCTTAAATTATATTTGACTATCCCTGGACTAAAGGAACATCAATAATGTGACAATGACTTTTTGATGAATAAAAATACCCAAATAGCAATAATATGGAGAATCTAAGCCTTCAAATTATACGTAGTATGTATATATTAGTACAAGTATTTTTTTTTTCTGAGTGGGGGGTAATGGTCATACTTAGAGGGTCATCAGTGATACAGTGGATGTCCAGGGGCTACACAAGTATTTCATAATGACTTTTTTTTTTAAAAAAAAAGTGAAAAGTGCTAAATAAATAAAGCATGACTTATTTATTAAGGTGCATGTTGTGATATTATTATTATTATTATTATTACTAAAAAGTGGAAGGTGCTTTAAGTTAAAACTATATATGCCTGATGGTATATACTGTACGATAGGTCTCTATTTATACAATAAATAACAAAAGATCTCCTGTTTCAACAAAAGAAAATATAAGGGAAAAGGACCAGTGCATTTAAATAAATAATCTCTCTCAGAAATAACCAAATCACCTTCTGATAATTGTATATAGGAGAAAACAAAACATCCACAAAGGTGAAATTCTTGGTCTATTTGTAGCTTTTCTCCAAAAACAAAGTGAATACAAACTGTACGATAACAGCTGGATTTTATACCATAATATACACTGTAACTGTACTGATGCTGCCTTACATTGAAAATAAAAGTTCTAAAACATCTATACATGCCTCTGACTTCCATTTTATTGACTTAAGTAAAACTAATACATTGAAAGAATTAGAGCATGAACAGATATTATATACAGGATTTATAAATATTTACAACTGTGAGAACCATAAAGTATGCTCACCAGAGGATTAAATGAAACAAAAACCTCCTGAGCATTGCCCCTTTCACACATTCATAAATCTACATCACACTCCATTCTCCATTAAAAAAATGATTAAACCATTGTCCAGATGTGACTTTTGTTCAGAACGTACCTCTCGGACTGACTCTTCCATCTGGTTGTCCAGGTCTTTGATCTTCTGTTCCAGCTCTTCTATATTGTTCAGGACTTGGATCCTCTCTTCTTCTATATGCGTTACTTCCTGTTTTAGTTGCACACTTTCCAACGCCTGCAGTGACAGTGGGAATGCAAATAAATTCTTGGCTCAACAGAGGACTACCAACAGTGCATTAGCACACACTGCAGATCTGCAATCTAACACCTTATTGATCTTGCTTTGAGAATAACATACTGTGAAAGAGCAGGTTAAAGGAGATTAATGTTAATACTTTAAGAAAATTGCTTTATTTTTTATGTAGTAACGCTTAAATGTATTTATTTTGCACATCAGGCTAAGTCACACTCAAAGATGCTCTGTGTGAACAATAAAATACACATAAATAGATGTAGATGCACAACAAGCAGCACATTAAAACCAGCATCTTTCCATGTACACAGTTTGTTATTTTACTGCCTTAAAATGCCAGCCAGAATTAGAATTTGTTGAATTCAATGACAGCAGCTGCTGTTTTAGCTCATCCAAATCTGGAGCCCTGACAACAGGGACGGGATTCTTCTCTGCTCGGTGTAATGGAAATCTGTATCACTGCCCTCCACTGCCAGCCTCGCCAAAACACTCCCACACATCTCATCCGCTACCATCATCACACAAAAAGACATTCATGCTTATACTGGGCTGATGTGCATTTAATTGATCCTACATTATCTGGTATTTCTTCTTTAGAGGAGCCTGGAGGAATGACGTTATGTGGTCAAGCTCTCATGTGGCGAGCAGGTCTAGCATTTAGATTTTCTCAGCCACGTTGTTTCTGCCTGTGAACACTGCTCTGAGGAATGTGAGAGATGAAGGAGAAGGCACTAGGAATCGGTAAACATCTGTCACTATTGACACACAGCAGAAAAAACCCATCTCTACCTCCACTTTCAAAACTTAAATAGACTCAAAAATTGGTTCTAAGGCCGCTCGATTACCTGCTGAAGTGTAAACTACAACTTCTATTTTCATAAGCTCTTTCATCTGTTTATCTTAGGTATAAAGTTTAAAACATCTGGAAAAGACTCATGTCTGTGCAATGCGTACACACCAGCATTCTTCCACTCGCACACGCTCATACACACTCGGGCATGCACATACACACACATGTGCAGACTAATTCTCCGTGGGATAAAGGAACAACAGCGGATCATCCATCATGGTGGATTATTCTCTTGATTGTATTGCCTTTCTTTCTGTGCTATAGATGTTCTGGTGCCCCCCCCCCCTCTCCCCTTCTCCTTAAAGGGTCTGAAGGGCTGAGTAGTAAAGCAAAACTAGAACTTCATTAGAACCAGACACACTGTTAGGCAGTAGAGTGGAAAAAGCTGCACTTTTACAGTGACAGTAACACTAAGACGAGACAGTGGGGGTGAAATGAAAGTGATGATACATTTATTTTTCTTTAATTTACGAAGCAAACACTTAGATCTCAGTTTGTAGAGTAAGAATTCCAACTGTGACTCCACAAAAAAAAAGAGTCCTCTGAATTTAACAGCTCAAATTATCAAGGTATAAACTGGGATTTCTCTCATTATGCGTCTGGGCAACACAGGAAATGTTGAAGAGTTCCAACTGCAAACACAGTTGGATGATTTTTAGGACTCTAAATCAACCCCAACAAGACCCTCATGTACTGAATAATTTATGGAAAACATACAGTGTATGGACCCACTGTGGCAAATGGAAAATTGTTATAGTATATGATAATTATGATTTCCATTGTACATGACATCTCCAACCTTCTTGGCAGCTCCTTAACATTTCCCTTTAGAAAGTTAAAACAAAAAGGTGCGTACTGTTTACATTATAAAACATGTTAAACACTATGTTCCTAAAGCTGGATAACTACATAAAGGATGAGATTAACCCATAAATACCCAGTGCTACTTTTGTGTCAGTTTCCAAATACATTTTTCTCTCTATTTAACCTTTCTTAAGTGATTTATCACCATTTATCATAATATTATCCTCCCTATTTTGCATGTTTTCAGCAAAAATCTGTTATTTTCCTATATTTATACTATTGATCATGCACTTTAATTGTCATGGTGAGATTACATTTGAGGAAAACTTGAGAAAAAAATGAATTTTTCAGTAAAATATATCATTAACTGAACATAATCCAAGCATCTCCATCCACTGTCATTGATCCAACTCTATGAGTTTTAATGGTGAATCAATATTTTAGAAGATGACTGTGTTTCCATGGTAACTATGGAGTGTCTGAACATCCTAATGGGTGATATCTGATGACCATGAAAAGTTGACAAACACCATTTTACACAAACTATTTACATATATTGATAGGATTCATAGCTATTGAACATTTTAGATCAGTAGATGCTTTTGGTCACTGGTGTATATTTGGGTCTTTATGGGTTAAAATCATGGATTTATATTTTATCTGATCATCCGGTAGAACAGCTGTAGCTTCATTTTTGGACAGAATATTTCTCTAACTTTTATTATAACACATTAAAGCAGAAGTGAATGATAAACGCATCTTGTGTTGTTTGCATAACCATGTGAATGTTGCTCAGTAGCAGCTGTGCAAACTAAATTCCCTCCAGAAAAGAGACTAAAGGTGCTGGAACTGTCTCAGCCTTACATATTTATTTGCTAACTTTAACAGTTTTAATACAGATGAATGTTACATTCTGTGGAAATGTAGAGAGGGAAATGAAAAGTAACCTGGAAATGGAGAGCGTTTATGCTGATACCACAATAAGTAAACAAAGATAATCAGCCCACCAGAAGTCTGATTAAGTACATTCCACTGTAGGGGTGTGTGCTGTATAATGGTTTTCACTGCTGCTCGACGCCTTTTTTCACTGTATCGTTCATTTTGTATTAAGTCGTAACTGTGAGGAGGAAGAAAAGTAAGAACTTATGCTTTTAATGTGTTTCTCCTCAAGTTAAAAGGATCTGATGAATAATAATAATAATAACTCACTACTGAGGTCACTTTATTCTGGTGACTCAACAGTTATAACACTTATATTTATCTGGTTTTTATATTCTGCTTTTTTAATTTATTTCATTTTATTTTTCTTATTTCATTTCTTGTGTGCTTTCCTATATTTGATGCTGTAAACGCTGTGAATTTCTCCTGCGGGAGACTAATAAAGGATTATCTTATCTTATGAAATGACAGAATAAATAAAAGGTTTTTTTATAACATCTGATGTGTGTTTTGAGGCTCTTACTTTGGCTCTGTGGTGTGTGGAGGGGGAGGGGGCGCTGCTGTTGAGGCTGACGGCAGGTGAGTGGGACCTGGCCTCCCTGTAGACGCTCTGCTGACCCCGCTGGCACACCTGCTGCTCCTCGCTGAGCTGGTAGTCCCTGGTTTTGGCCCCGAAGCAGCTCTCCTGCGCCGTACTGCTGGGAGAGTCAGAAAACACCGACTCATCATCTGACACCTGCAGTTTCTCCAGCTCCTTATTGATCTTCTGCAGGTCGGACACAGCTGAGCCAGTGGGCTCTCTCTCCAACTCAGTGCATAGGTTTAAGATGGTCTCGAGACGCTGACACTCCTGTAGACACACAGCATTGGTACATCATTATCTTTATCTGTTTACAATGTACTGCTATTATACTAACAATTATGAACTGGTGACATAAACTTTCATTTACATATAATGAATTATCCTACATTTTCTGATAAAGCCATGGAAGACAAACCATAGATAAGCTACTATTCCAGTTCTTTGGACGTGTGTAGCGCATTCATAATATGCATCTCATTTGGAGTTTTTGCTGCAAGACAGCTGTGACAGCTGTGACAAACATCCTCTCTAGTAACGAAGAATGCCCAGAAGAAAAGCCTCCATGTCTGGTTCCAAGCAGAACAGGACTTATTATTAACATTTATCAGATTTTTAGATATGCACATATGTTCATAGATATGTTCAAGCAACCTCAGTTTTAATTACATTAAAGTCTTTCTACCAAAAGGCTCTGTACTGGTAAGTTTAATACATCAGAGGCCTCTGTCAATCTGTAAATACATGGTCATCATCAGCCGCCCTAAATACGACTGTGCTCCATTAGACAGAATCAGAGCCAGAGGACACTTTCCCCTCTTATTCAATGGTCATTTTTTCATCCTTTTTCATGCAAGTTATCAATTTGTACTGTTGATTTGCAGGAGGGTTTGACCCTCTGTTGCTAATGCATTCTAGATTATATGCTACTTTAGTATTATGAGAGGAGTTTTGCTAATTATGGCTCCTTTGTGGGTGATGATTTCCATTTTTGTGAAAAAATCGTGAACATGAATCTGATGAAAACCATCCCAGTCGCTCATACATTAGAATATGGATCCATTTTAGCTCCTGAATTCAGTGACATGGTTCTGAATCCATCTTGGGCCCTTTACTGCATGTTATTACATGTGTCTCTTCCTTGTGTTTCTTGTCTCTGTTCTGTTTCCACATAATAAATAAGCTTTATATAAAGAAACTCACCAGTCTTTGAACTTTCTGCTCCCTGAGTCGTTCGTCTCTCTGGTGCTGATGGTAGTCTCTCAGCTCCTCTTTTCCATTCAGAGAGCTGATGCTACCCACCCTCTGCCCTGGACTCAGTCCACCCTTCCCAAAGGATAACCTCCGCTCACCAAAGCTCAGATCCAGGCCTGTCCCATCTAACTCTACACCCAGAGAGCTCAGAGAGGCCATGCTGGCCCTCCTGGGAGTGCTGGGCATGCTGGCTGGTACTGTCACATCTGGTGGTTGTTCAAGAGACGACAGACTGCGTCGTGCTCCTGCTGAGCTCGCCACTCGGTGGGAGCCCACCGAGTGGCGTGTTGGTAGTGACAAAGTGGGGGGGTCAGCTGCATGGTGGAGCCGAGGAAGAGAGCGGCTGTGCATCCCAAGGCTGTTGAGGGAGCCAGTGGAGTACTTCCTCTGACGGGACTCCCCTGCTTTACTCTGGGAGTACAGCCGGCGGCCCATACGGGGGCTGGAGGGTACACTGGCCGCTCCACTTTTGACCCTGGGGGAACGAGGATGGGAATCGCCATAAGAGGAGAGCAAGGATGAGCCATCATTAGAGAGGAGGAGGCTGTCTTGAGACTGGTGGCGAGAGTGGGAGTGACGGAGGAAGCCATTTGAACTCATCTGACGTTCACCTTGGCGAGGTGACGGAGGCACACTGCTGCTCGACATGTACGAGAAGGTTCTGGACGCAGACGGAGGGCGATCCGTGTTGCTGAGGACCGACAGCGGCCTCGTTGGCTGTGAGGGCACGCTCAGGTACTTGCGGCTGCATTCAGCTGCCCTCAAACTGGCCTCCAGAGCGCTCTTCCTCCGCTGCAGCGTTTCCATCAGCTCCTGTAGTTCAGCCTTAGAGCGGGAGCCCCTCAGCAGTGTCCCACCCACAGAGCCACTGCTGCCATGTTCAATCTTCACACAGTCTGCAGAAAAAAAATGAAGGTTAACAGAGCATATAATCCTCACAGAGTCAGGTTTAATGTAACAAGGAGGAGAGGAGCTACAGTACAACATATGTGCTGAGTAAGAGGGGAAAACCAGAAAAGAATGTACGCTCATACACTTCTAAACCCAACACAAACATTGGCTCAATCAGTGCTTCAGCTTCTTCTAAAAATGGAAGAATGCTGGTGGACCAAGACAAAAAAATGCACCGTTGTCTGGACTGTAAAGGAGACGCTGAGGACACCTTCTTCTGCAGACCAAATATCTTAGTAAGCAGAGTCAGGGACGACTGGACAAAATTACAACAAAGAAGTTGATGTGATATCAAAGCATGTCTGAACACATTTATTCTACTGACTCAGTAAATGTGTGTGGATGTGGGAAAGTTGAAAGATGCAGTGAAAAGGAGCTCAACCTTAACATCTACAGCAGGAAAACACAACATAGACATTAATGAAGCATTAAAGGGCTCATATGTAGCTAAAACCACTTTTATTAGTCGTTGGTTTATTTGTGTATTTGGACCCTAATAGTTCATAAAGTTTGAATGTGAACCCTCCAGGTGCTGCAAAACTATCTTTATATTCATTTTTGGCAAAAAAAAATCAAGTGGATTTTTACAACTTGTTTTAATTCCTGCTTAATTTGTTGCATCTATAACTAGTTATGACACAATGTTTGCACATATAAGGTCAAGACTGACAAACATTTTTTTTGGCATAATTGTTTTAGCAGCAGCGGTTGTAGTCCATACTGAAAATACATCCAAACTTTGAGCCTAAAAGCCAGTTGTTGGTCGAATGGGACAGAACAGCACAGCCAACAACCTGGAGGGGGCGGGGCCTGAAGTGGCTCATGTGCATTTAAAGGGCCAGCGCTTAGAATTAACGTTAAAGATGGACCTGTGGAGTTGAATTAATGAAGAATTCAGACCCAAGTAGAGCATTTACAGTTTATGTAGACCACAGGGAAATGTTTTAAAATGAATAATACCATTTTAAAAAAATCTAAATATCACCCCTTTTATATGAATCCATAGACAATATGACAGGGGAAATTTCATTCTTTAAATGCATTTTTTTTTTTACATTACGTACTTTTACCCGGCTGTGAATGCAGGATAATTACTCACACTGAACTGATACAAGTACTTTTATTCCAGTTAAGGGCATTTCTTCTACTGCTGCGCATAAAACAAACCTTATCCTGCCTGTTGTTTTACCTGCACCGTAGCTCAGAGTGGCCACAGAACTCCTCTGAGGAAGCATGCTCATGTTCATCTGATATGGTCTGAGGATGTAGGATGCAGCTCAGCCCTATGCACTTACTGCCTGGGGACAAAATAGAAGAGAAAGGCAGAAGATTAGGAACGAAAATTAACTTGATCCAAAATAAACTAATTCTGTGTGTTGCTTGAAATCGGAGCAGGATTGCGTGGGGAGTGTGTTTGCGTGCAGCCTGCAAGCAGCTGAATCTGTGAATGTTTTATCAGATGCTCAGTGACACTTATCCTGCTGAGGTTAGAAAATAAGTGAGAAACTTACAATCATAACATTATGAAACAGCAACTTTTTAATGCAATAAATTAGAGCAAGACCTTGCTATTGAAAGGATCAGTTTTGCAGAGTTTGGCTTCAGTAGTATCTGTTGGCTGTTAAAGGATTTCTCAACTGCAACTACTGACTTTAAGGGACAATAATAGCTCAAAAAACAAAAATGCATTATAACAGGGATCTTACTGCTGTTACAGTGAAACATTTAAAATTTTTGGACAATGTTATTTTTTCCATTGTTGATATTGGCAGATAAATCCACTTTTTCCAGCCTTAAAGTATCATTAAGTCACCGTTCAGAAATCTACTGTTGGTCGACCTTTAAATTGAAGAATAACAACAAAATTACAATACACTGCATTTTCCCACAATGCGTTATTCCATGCATGAGTATTCTGTTCTGCATTATACAACTGTGCTTCAGCTTAAGATGCTTTACATGGATTAATGGAAAGTGAAAAACGTTCCCAAAGTCAAATTAGGAAAACAGACACGAAGGAAAGTTTTTATATTTCTGGCTCAGTGATACCAATAAAACTCAAGTCTGAAAAGCAGTACTCTGTGGACTAATCGATCTTTTTAACCCCAAACTCGTGACAAACGTTCCTTTGTTGTCCCTTGGAGACCCTGATTTACTGAGGGGGCAGCTGGACTTGGAATATTTGAGGAGCTGAAGTGTGCTGCTGCTGCTGCTGCTGTGATGATAAATTAATTGAAACTAAACTGGGTCTCTTCTTGTGTCTTAAAATAGCATAACAGTTTGTACTTACAATATTAACTACAGATAAAATACTATACAGTTATAATATAATAATAATAGTGTATAATTTTATTATCTGGTTATGTAAACTGGATGTCATAACTTTAATGCTACGACTACTTCTGCAACTACTACTAAAAATAAAGATACAACATAGAGTTCTCATCATTGTCAATTAATCTATTGATGATTTCCTCAATCAATTAATTATGTGTTTGATCTATAAAAAGTCAGAACATGATGTCGTCAAATGTCATTACCATTTCTATCATCGAAGTGTAAAGAATTATTCAACTTGAGAAGCTGAAATGAGAGGCTTGTTTACATAAGAAATGAAAACAAAGTGCATTGTGGGAATGGCGAACAAACAGAACTAGTTTCTCACAGATTTGGCAGGAAAACATAATAGATCACAATAACATAAGATTATAGAGTCCACCAGGTTTGTTTTAAAGAATGGGTATAGTCGGTGGATGGAAGTAAAAGCGACATTTGGGTTCAGCACTCGTGAAGAAACTGTGAAATGGTTGCTGTGTGGAATTCCCATTCCCACAAAAAGGCCAGAGTGTTGCAGAGTTATGCAAACAAGTAGACTGTGTTTATGATGGAGTCATCTTTGAAATTGTTGCCCGTGAGGTGAGTGATTTAGGTGCATAAACACAGAAAGACTAATGGATTAGTGATAATTAAGCTATCACTGAGGTTTTACAAATATAAACAAAATATTTACGATGAAATTCACACTATGCTTTAATGATATATTTATTTATTTATCTATATTGTTCTCTATTTTAATACAATAACCTTTGAATTTATACGCTACGTCATACGCTGCTTTAACTGAGGATAAAAACAAGCATCTATAATCACCATCCTTTATGTTGGTTTTACTGGTGAATCAATGTTGCAGAAGATAAAAGGTGTTTCCACATTATTACAGAGCCCCTGAACGTCCAAAAGTGACCATTCTGATACCACTGAAAAGCTGACAAACAGTATTTTATCTGTAATATTTACATGTTTTGATGAGATTAGTGGTTCAAAGCCTATTCAACATTTAGGATCAATAACGGTCACTGTGTAGGTTTTTGGAGGGTTATCAGCTGACAACTAATCAATTATGGATTGAATGTCTGAATAATCACAGCAGTTGTTGAAGAAACACGATCATTCATGTAATATTTTTACACAGATAAAGACACATATCATGTTGATCATCATTATAGTCAAAGATGATGTAATATAGTCCTCTGGTAAAATCACATTCTAAACCTAAAAGCTTAAGAGCAATAAATACCTAAAAAAAAAGACTATAAGAAAAGCATCTTCAGGGCCCAGCTCAGACAGACCAGCCTGAGTGAAGATACCAGTGATGGGAGAATGATCCCAAAAGTCAGATGTTACAGTTTCCTGAATCCACAGACAACAGACACACCACAGAGAAAAGGAGAGACAGACGGAGAGAGGGATGGCGGATCCAAGACTTTCTAGTCCCGCTGTCTGGAGAGAGGGCCTACAGGAAGTGGGGTATCCTTTTACACAGTCACACAATCAATCAGCATGAGTTCATTCTCCAGACCTCCTGAAAAAGGGGAGAGAAAAAACCCCAGCCTCATGTCAGGAGCAAGAGTTTTTAGTGCATCACCCCGACTACAGACCAGCAGGGTAGTTCAGATCATAAACACACACACACACACACACTGACAGTTTGATCACTGATAAGATGACTTTCATCTAATGTGTTGAAAAACAGTGGAGTTAAATGCTTTCAACAGTGCACACAGCTCTCAAACTGGTGCTTTACAACATAGGCTCAGCTGGATGATTCTACACAGCAAATCAGCATCTTAAATAAGAATTATAATAATAGTGGAATAGTGAGATTGGTGACTTTCATACACGTTTGATTTATCAGCATTTTTAGTCTCATAAAACAACATAACTCCACTTTTGACATATTTCTTTTGCAACAGCTTCATTTGAGACACAAAATTAATCCTTTAAGAAATTAACATAATATTTGCATGCAAACACTGAACTTTAGGAGCATCTTCCTAAAGTTTTTAGTTCTATTTATAAATGTGTTTACCTGAGTGTTTGTCCTGCGAAGTCTGTCATTAGACGTGGATTTCCAGCAGCATCACTCCAAGTGTCGATTAGGCAAAATGAAGACTCACACTCTGTTGACTTTTGCGTCAAATGAAAACAACTAACCTGTGTTTTGTTCCCCATTCACACTGTTCAGCTGGAGTTTTTTGGGTTTTTTTTTTTTTTCCCACTGCTGGAACTTAACTCTCCTCTTTCACTGTCTGAAGCAGCAGAGTAATCCAAAGTCTTCCCATGACAAAGAAAAAGACAGGAGACCCTCTACCCTCCCACCTCCTCCTCCTCTTCAGTGTCTTTTCTAGGGGGAGTGTTTACTTCTCAGCATGAGCGCGGGTTGCACTAGGGCGCCCTCCTCTGGTGAGGTAAAGAACTGCACTCATAAGACAAGGAGCAAAAAAGTAGATTAACTAAAAGAGAGAGAGGAAACTAGTCACCTCTGCAATTTTACTGAAAAATAAACCCAAATTAAGGGCACTTAGTCATTGGCTCAAATGACTGCTTCTTTCTAAGGCTGAATGTGACCTTTGACCTTCTGGGCAGAGATCAATATGCGATCATGTTATCATGAGATCAAATGCCTGCATGGAGACACTGTTCATGTCTCCTTAAACTTGACTCCACTTTCTTCACTCCAGTCACCATATCGTTCTATATAGTCGTTGCCGAGTGTTAAAACAAAGAGTCTTTACACAATGTATATTTCCATAATGAAAAAAAAGCCTTACTATGCACTGGAAAGTTGTAAAAAAAAAAAAAAAAAAAAGTGGAGTCTTAGCTTGTTGTTTCAGCAGTATGAGGAGGCGGGAGGAGGCCTCACGGATGTGTTTGAATCTGAGCCAACTTCACTCCCCTTTTTTGAAAACGGACAGCTGAAAAAGTACAAAAACTCAAAATCACAAAACTGACCCATCACGAAAAAAAAATAAGAGAGATCTGTTTAGATGTTATGAAAAAACTGAGCAAATCGAATCCTGTATAATGAACAAAATGTAAGTGGAGCATGAAAACTGCAACTGTATGTTCAGAAAGTAGAATGAATTAAAATTTAGTTTGGAAACCCCCCTGAATCTGTCTGAAATCTTCATGCAAAAGACTTCAATTACATCATAGGGAGGGGGGCTGTGGAGGGCGGCCTGGACCAGATGATTACTTCCAGACTTGGAGCCGGGGTCCGTGTCATAAAAACACACACACATGAACAACCACACACACTCACACACTGGGTTGTTAGCCTCTACTGCTCTTTCTTTCATTCTTTACAACTTCAGGAAAATAAAATGACACTAATAAATCTCAGGAGGTTCTCATTTGAGGACTGGAACACACCAAAGGTGAATTACAGGCACAAGAATGTAATTGCCATCAAACACTGGAATGTTACTCCATTTCCTGTTCAAAAAAGATTTTAAAGCCGCCATCCGAACATTTACTAAAAACTTTGTTTGGATGTGTGCATTAGTTAGAACTATAGACCAGAACCATATGCAGCGTAGGCCAGATTTTGGCTGAAAGTCTGGAAAAAAAAGAAACTGAGTAGGAGAGAGCGACTCAAGAGCAAAGAGAGAAAAATTGGTGTCAGATTGTGGGAGTGGGCGAACGATCAGCTCTGGTAATTATTGGGAAGTCTGAGTCACACCATCAAGAAGGAAGAAAACGTCTCTCCTAATCACAGAAGACCCCAATGCATAGTGGGAATCCAGTGAGTTTGGACCAAACCATTAGTCCCTATAGACAAAGTTCACTGACTGTTGTAAAGACACTCTTCTGTAACCTAAAGTGAGATTTAAGGTTCAGTAGAATCAGAGTCACATTTGAGCTTCTATATAAAATACACTGTTATCTTTATCTTTCTACTGAAGTCAGACACACACAGGCCTTACACATATGAACAGGAAGATAGAAAGGTACTTCTGAAATGTATTACTGTCAGTTCCAGAAGTATTTGTGTCTGTAGACCACCACCACAGTGGATCTGAAATGAAATAAGCAAGATGTGATTGAAATATGGACTTTCAGCTTTAATTCAATGGTTTTAACAAAACA
>JAPSES010000044.1:13302788-13321569 GCA_029822895.1 Maxillicosta whitleyi | reverse complement strand
TGGCCAGGACTCCCTTGAAAAAGAGGTTTTTAATCTTAACGGGACTTTTCCTGGTTAAATAAAGGTTAAATTAAAAAAAAAAAAAATTGTGAGTTAAAAATCCAGATCATTGTTTTTTGTTTTGTTTTGTTTTTTTTAAGCAGAGACAATATATTTTGATTATCTTCAGAAACAAGTAAATAACAGATGATTATATTAAAAAAAAAAAAATCACTTGAAAACAACTATATGAAATATTATGATTAAACTGAAGTCAAAGCTTTTATGACTGAACACATTTACTCCTCTGGACATGGTAACACAAAATGATAAAAAAAAAATAAAAATAAAAAAAAAAATCCTCAAAGAGAAGCAATGATATGTTATCACAAAATGTCAACAGATAGACAAACATTTCAGGGCTGAACCTACTCACCATACATGCGGAGCATCCCCTGGTGGATCCCTGACACGTTCATGTTGACAGTCGGTGTATTCCACCCAAACAGGATGAGAGCGCAACACAAATGTTTGAACGCATTATGGGTAAAAAGCACATGAGGCTCAATGTGAGTTTTAATGCTCAGACTTAATCCTCATTCAGCTGGGATGTTCCACAGAGGCCACAGATCAGCTGGCTGGTAAAGGGGTCAGGATGAGAAGTAGTTATACATGAACAGCCCTGGTATAAGAGCCTCTGAAGTGGCTGGTTCCATTGGATTTCAGAAAAAGGCTCAGATCATATTACGAGAATCCTATAGATCAACTACTAGATCAAACACACATTTCAAAAAAAGTTTATTCTTACACAGAAAAGAATTCACAGAGTTTAATGTATCCTGAAAAATGTCGATTAAACAATTTAAGGCATTGGCTCTACCCTCAGAAAAACTAAGAACACTCAAAAAAACTCATATAAATAAATATAATGTATGGAAAGTGACACAAATGTTATGGTAATATAACAACTCGAAATGAATTGCATATAGACAGAAATGACAAGTGTACATAAAGTACTAGAAACATTCCTATGGATGATGTAACTTGTGATGCACGCTTTCACATTAGGTAGGTTTTAAAGATTCAATATGTAAGATTTGTGCATGTTACATTTAATTCCTTTCATTTTACTAACAGTCTCCATGACCTACATCTCTGACAATAGCCTGTAAAATGGTTTATATGTGGAGGACTGTCTTTAATACTTGCCATGTGCCCCCCTACAGCTACAACTGAGATGGAGGGAAGGTCAAATAGTGAGCAGATCTGCACAGACTCCAACATAAACTTCACAAACAGTGGTGGAAAAAAGTTTCTGGCCACTCCATGCATTTGTGATACATTGTATTAAGAATCACTCTTAGGTCACTGAAGTCTGCCAACCACTGTTCCATTCTTCAAGTCCATGTACTCCCTTTTGCACGTGCTCTGTTCTGTCAAGGTCAAAAGATAATGAACGTGTCAAGAATTTATTTATTTTGTTATTTTTTCTTTCTTATCTTTTCTTTTTACATTTCTTTGCATCTGCCGGAGCAGCCACAACTTTCAAAACACGAAAATTATTTTTCTGCAAATATTTCTTGACAATTTTTGAGTTGCTGTAAAATATTAAATGTGTCCTAACACTTTTTTCCTCTACTGTAAATACACATGCTCATGAATCTTCCATAACGAACCTTTAAAAGGATGATAAAGTCTCTCTTTGATACGTAGCTTTTCAACATAAAAAGTTACACGGTTTTCCATAAGATATTATGACTTATCTTGAGAAACATTTTCTTCAGTCTTCTTTTACTGACTGGTACAAAGCTGACACTTTCTCACTTAAGTGTATTTTTGATGACAAAATCACTAAGGGTCAGGAATGATGAGCAGAAATAACAGTTCAGTAGTTTTTTTTTTCCATCTGTAAGGCACTGTCTGCCTAAGAAAGTTGATCCTCATATTGCTTTCTGAAACAGTCTCCAGCAGGGAAGAAGTCCCAACATCGCTCCTGATACATCTTCCACACGTACGACTCCTGAAACACACAAATACCTGCATTAACACTCAACGGTGCACACAGTGTGAGAAATGTATGAACTAAATCAAATAGGACAGACCTGGCCGGTGTGCTCAGTCTCATCTTTGTTGATAAGGTACATTAAAAAAAACCTGAAATGCAATCACAGGTTAATACTGATGCGTTTGTGTGTCGTATTCAGATATGTGTAGACAGAAAAGCTCCGCTCACATGTAATTGGCCAGGTTGTGTTCATCAAACGTGTGGGTCTCAAAGCCGTGTGGTGTCGTATCAAAGTAGTCACTTCCAATGCCACATATGAAGCACTTCGTCTGCACAAAGAAACATTGAATGAAAGTCACGTGCAAACATTTGGAACAACACGTTATAATAATAAATTAACTGAAAACCCTGGATGTTGTACCTCCATGTCTTCTTTGACCTGTTCCTGTTGGTCTCTCAGTTCTCCAAATGCATCAATGATGAGACCTAGAGTATATGTAAAGACACATATTCACTGCAAGTGTTTCTTAATATCTAAATTCCGCAAAGATTTTATTTCATACAGTATTGCAGTAATTAAACGTTAATTGTTTACAAAGATTTAAAGCTGTAATAGACAGCAGTTTGTCACGTCACACACCTTTGCACACTCTATAATTTATGTGATCTGAGATGAAACTAAACTCCCACATTTTTCTTATGAAATGGGTGCTTCTATGAAACTGGGTTCATTTTGGTACCTGGCACTTGATGACTCATGAATAGGTAGTCTCATTCCAGGTTTCGTGTGTAACCCATCATATCCACTCATGTTACGTGTGGAACTTGCCCAATTAAGAAAATAAATTGCATCATTTTGCAACTGCAGGCATGTTTGTGAAATACTCTCCCTTGCATAATTAGTTTGATTCCCAAAATGTACTTGTGGGAAAAAAAAAAGATATTAGAAAAAATAGTAGTGCGTAATTTTTGTGTCCTTTTTAACCATGTTACATGCAGATTTTTGTATAAAAGTAATATAAAAATGTGTTTTATTTGAGAAATAGTTTCTCTTTTATCTCAGTAAATATTTATTTTTTAAAAAAACCCAAAGTGCTTCCAAATTTGCAACATAACATTACTCTACATCTTGCTTGAATTTTTATCCCCTCTGTCCTGTTTTTAGGAACCAGTTTCAGGAAAGCCCCCAAATTGTAACTCGAGATGCAAGATTTGAGGGTAGAGATAATCAAGTGACATAAGAACTATGGCAGCTCCACTAACCATGATATTTAAGATAAGATTATCCTTTATCTATCACTACCAGGAAATTTGCACCATTACAGCCGCATATGGATACTATGAAATATAAAATATTTACAAAAATCTAAAAACTATTTAATGTACCACTCAGTAGAAACAGTAACAATAAATAAGAACTGAAAATACACATGAAACAGTCATAAAGAAAAAGTCTAGATTTGTTGTGTGAGGTTTACGTTTAGGCTTCACTTTTCCATCAGACAGGGTTATATCACACATCTTTATCATGAATACACTCTGCTTTATGACCATGAAGAGGGTGTGAACTTTCAATCCTGGCATTTGATCCCTATTTTTTTTCCCTACTGAGGTTTTACGGATTTGTTCATAACCAGTAAGGGTGGTGAAAGTAGTTTCTACAATCAGTGACTGATATGAATATGATAAAGGAGTTTACTACAGAAGGGACTGAGTGAAACAGCACTGAAGGGATTAACCAAATATGCATCACTATGGTGAGCGTTGAAAGAATATTAGGGATTGGATTTACAAATGAAATGTTCTCACCCTGGATGATGGCCAAGAGAATGACGATGACAAAAAAGAAGAAAGTAATATCAAAAACCACTCGATACAGTTCATATTCATCCCCGGCGGGGTCCTCGATCTCATCTCCAATGCCTCCACCGGCTCGTACGCCCACATACATATGGAACAGGTAACACTGTCAAAAAAAAAAAAAAAAAGACAGAAAATGAGCGCAAAGCTGCTTATGAATATATTGTACCTTCACAATTACTTACAGTCATCATATCGTCACATTTCATGTCTGGCTCATCTTCATCCTCACTCTTGTTGTAAAACTTCCGGAAGAAATTGAAGGCGACTACGGTGTAGAGGTAAACCACCACAGCTAACAAGCCCACCGTCATCATGAGCTTTCACAAAGATAAAAGGAGTTAGAACAACCTAACAGGAGCAATAATACAGGTACAAACTGTGTACAGGACTTATGGGTGTATTTGCACCTGTTTGCCATTGTGTGTGACTGAGGACAGGATAGTGCGCAGAGTTTTGACACCCATTGCAATATCCAGCAAGTGACAGGCGAAGAAAAAGTTGTTGTAATGTCCAAGCAGAGACATGATCAGGTACCAGCAGAGATAAAGGAAAGTCTACAAATGGAAAAAACAACAAACTCAGGTAGATACAAAAGAAGTTTACTCCTGAATCATACCATATAAACATCAGATACATTTTATAGTTTCAGAAATGTGCTGTAGAATGACACTGATGTTTTTGTTTTTTTTTACAATATATTTGAATTCTACAAACTATAAGTGAACACTGATCTTAAACTCGACTCTCAGATCAGTTCAGTCATTAAATCAAGCTTCTTTCCAGTTGAGCCAAAATTAAACTGATTCTTCCGAGGCAGAGCTCTGAAACAGTAATCCATGCCTTTGTGACCGCTAGGCTGGATTACTGTAATGCACTTTATGTGGGGGTGATTGGCTCCTCCGACGCCCGTCTTCAGATGGTACAAAATGCTGCTGCCTGTCTTTTAACCATGAGCACATTTCCCCCATTTTTTTTCCTGCCCATACATTTTAGCATCAGTTTTCAAATGTGTTTATTTAGTTTTAAATCCCTAAATGTCCTGGCCCCACCCTACCTCTCTGATCTGCTGCAGCTTTATACTCCCCTCCCACGCACATTCTCTCAGGTCAGCTGATCACCTGCTTCTGAGTGTAACCTAAGCACAAGTTCACAGGTGAGCCTCCCTTTGCTGTAGCGGCTCCTAAACTATGGAAGGATTTTGCTCTCCATATCAGACAGGCCTCCGCTGTCTGTTTTTAAATCCCTTGTTTTGAAACTCATCTTCTCTCCTTGGCTTTTGACACCATGTGAGATGTTTGATAGTATTATTATTTTATTATTTTATTCTATTGTTCATTTGGTAGTGGTTTATTGTTTTATCGTTATTGTTTTTAACTGTACAACTGTTTTATGTCTTTATGTCTTTGTGTGGGGTGGCTATGTCTCAGAAGATAGAGCAGGCTATCAAATAACCGAAGAGTTGGTGGTTCAATTCCACTCTGTCTCAGTCATTAGTCCTGGAGTAAGACACATCCCCCACCTTCCCTCCAGTGTCACTCAGACTGGTGTATGAATGCATGTGAATGTTTGGTGGTGGTTGGAGGGGCCGTTTGTCACTAATTGGCAGCAATTCATTATTATTATTTTAATCTAATCTTATATCTTATTCTTTCATTTTGTTTTTATTTACTCTTCTGTACAGCACTTTGATCCACTGAGGTTGTTTTAAAGTGCTTTACAAATAAAGATGGAATGGACTGGATTGGATAACTGCATTTTGTTTATGCTTACACCATCTGTGAAGACGACACCAAACTTCCAGACCTGGTACTTCATGTCAATAGAAGTCACCCTAAAATTACGAAAAAAAAAAAAAAAAAGTTCAATAATTGAATTATTTAAGATTCTCTAGAGAAGCATCCCTTGTTTAGTTAGATGTACTGTACCATGCAAACACAGAGTTGTCCGGTTCCTCCTGTTTCTTCTCATGTTGTTGACTCACATCCAGAGAAGCTAAATCAACCCCTAGGAGTTCAGCAATCCTTTCTCTGCCATAAATGTCTCCGTATTTATCCAGAACCTAGACACAGACGTAACCCATTAATATGCACGACAGAAAACCATCTATAAAAGGCAAACACAACATACCTTCCGTTTGACAAATTTATCCCAGTAGTTGTTTGGGAAAGATCTGTAAGAGAAAGCAACATTATTTCTCAACAAAAATAAGCCTGTGTTTAAACTTATACATCTCACTCAGTCCTGTTTCAACATACGGCGTATTCAGGACCAGTCGATCCCACTGGCCCTTAATGTCGTCATCTTCAGGCTGCTCAGTGATGTAGAGGCCGTCAAACTCCAGCTTTCTTGCGAGTTCCTTTTCTCTCTTAAAGATCACCAGTGGAATCTAAAAAGGTATTTGCAAATCATTTTTTTCTTGAACAAATATGGAACTGTTTTAATTTAACAGTGACCAAAGTATGGATAACAAACATTTCCACTTATTTACTTTGAGGCAGTTGTATCCGATAATACAGATGAATGAGATGACCGTGTGGAGGATGGCAAGGAAGGCCAGTGTCGGCTGCATGTAGCCAGTGCTTTCCTCTAGATAGAAATAAATTGGAACATCTTCCTCATCCTCATCGCCTTCATTCATTCCTGAACCTTCTGCCTCTTCTCCGGATCCTTCAAACAACCCAGAGCCCTCAAACATCCCACTTCCTTCAGAAAATCCAGATCCCTCCATCTCGTCACCCTCAGGTGGGGTTTCAGATACCTACACACAGGAAAACATAACTACTGAGAATTAGCAGGAAAGGCTTTGAGTAAATGTGTGGCAGCTTGATTATAATGTTAGTATACTTATATTTGCTAAAATTATAAAAATTATTCTTATATAAATTATTATTATGACCTTGTAGAAGAGTAGGATGAAGTTCAGGGCAAATGCGATGAATAGAGCCAGAAAGCGCAGATTATAGAAGTTTCTGGAGAGGTAGTTCTACAAAAGAAGTAAACTGTTTTATAGGCTGTCAGTTATAAATGTTAAACATTAAAAAAAAAGGCAGTTGTGTCACCATAAATTTATTCCTTTGTGTTTCCAGCTCAGTCCAGATTTGAAAGCCTCCTCCCCTTTTCACTTTCTTTTCTTTTTTGGCTGCAGATTTCTTTGGTTCAGCAGGTTGTTCTTTCTCTTTGGTTTGGGATTCTTTCTCAGCTTTCTCTCCAGTTTCAACACTGAAAAACAAACAAAGAAGGGAAAATATTTTATTCCCTGAAAACCAATTTTATGAGAAGGGTGTGTTTGGGTAGATTTGACCATTTTTAAGCCTGAAATCTCTACATTCTTTATCTGACAGAGACATTAAATATATCTGAAGTAATGTTAATGGATCATGAGACAGAGTGGCCCTCAAGCTGTTCAAGGTGTGGTTTACTGCATGCTATGATAGCAACAGCATCAAAACACAGAGGATGATTGTAAAACAATAAAAAATGTAGTAAAATATAAGAGTCTGAAGAAGTCTGGTGGTGTGTGTGTGTCTTACTCAGCCTTTTCTGGTTCTGGAGGTGGTTCCTCCACAGGAACAGGTTCAGGAGGTTTCTGACCACCATCGGCCTCCTCTGGTTGCTGTAAAGAAAAACAAAATCTATGAAATCATAGTGATATTGCTCTGTTTTTATTCCACCAGTGGGCTTACAGTGTCTCTTAAGTTTTGGTCCTTTATTTATTTGTATGTTTGTGTTCAACTTCAGGGAGTTAGTATAATATTACTTTTAAACAAAAACTACATGGATGATAACCTGCACAGCTACAGAGGCATAAACATTCACCATTTTCCTCTTTGTTATGGGGGTCCCTTCAGGAGTTGGGGGCTCAACAGGTGCCTCTACACCCATGTCTCCAAGCCCACCTGGAGCATCCATGCCTGGTATCCTCCCACCCTCTTTTTCTTGGGTGTCTTCCTCCTCTTCCTCTCCGCTTCCAGTCTCCCCAGTGTCAGTCACCCCTCCAGTATCTTGTTCCTCCCCTGTCCCCAACTCCCCTGGTCCATCTCCATGCACATCGTCCTGAGTCGGATCTGGCATGCTTGCTAGAATCTCAGTCACTGTGATGTTTTTAGCTCCTTCCACTAATCCACCTCCAAACAGGGTTTGCCAGATGATCATAAATATTCCTTTGCACACACTGTAAATGAAGGTGAGTATACTCATGAGGATGGTCCATATAAAAGTTGACAAAGCCACCACAATCTCCTTGAAGGTCATTTTTCTCACTCTGCGGTATTGTCTGCGAAGGTTACGGAAAGTGAAGATGTTCAGGAAGCTTAACAGGCTGTTTATGAAGTCTGCAAAAGCAGAGCTTGATTCAGGCTGCCCCTCGTCTCCATTACTTTCCTCATCGCCTCCTCCACCTGCTCCTCCTCCTTGTCCGCCCTCTCCCCCAACTTCATCTCCTTCATCATCTTCTTCACCTTTTTCCTCTTCTTCCTGCTCAGAAATTTGGGATGCTATATTCATCTCAAAGATGGTGTCCTCACAAAAGTTAACAAACATCTCCATCTTCTCTGACTCCCCGCCTTCATTGACCACGTCAAAAATGAACTGGCGTTTTGACTCTCGGACCTGAGGCATTTCCCACTGTTTGCGGTTTACTTCACTGATTTCAAAGTAGATGCGCTCTATCTTTCTGCTGGCACCCATTATTTCAATGCGACCCAGGAAAGGACGGAAGTAGTTCAGCACACTCTCTGCTTGTTCCAAGAAGTTCTGGAGTCTGGTGTCATGGGGAACATGCTCAGACAGGTTGGTGAGCAGCACTGCAATGTTAAAGCCAATGTCCTTGGCAGGTTCCTGGAAGCGATTGGCAAACTCCTCATAATTAATCATATCATTCTCATCAGCTTCTGAGCAGGACAAAAGAAACTGGATTTCAGAGGGGGAGTACTGTTTCTGACTGTCCATGGCCTTCTGGAAGTCCTTCTTGGAGATCAATCCTCGAGGGTCAGTGACATAATCACGGAAAGCATCTGAAGCCACAATGTCTTTCAGTTTGAGGAACATGTCAAAGAACTTGAGAATCATCTCCACGTTACTGGAAGACTCTACCAACATGTCCACCATCTGACGGGCAATCGTACCATTCACCACATTTCCTGAATCAAATGAGAAAAAATATTAAATATGGTTGAAAATCACAAGACAATAACAGGTAAATAATGTAAAATTCAATCTTTTACCCTCTAGTAGTGAGAGCAACATAACCACCATGTCTTTCTGAAGGTCGAGAAGCTCCTTCAGCAGACCGATTTGGCTAGAATCCTACCAAAAGGACATAAACTCAGCATCTCACAGCAATGACAATACATTACTACAACATCAGACAACATCGTTTACAGAGATGCAGTGATCATTCATGATATGGGGAAAAAAAAACGTACACAGTTAATTATTTCCACATAATAACCCAATTAATTGTTATTAAATGAGGTGGGATAAGATTTAGATACTGTGTGCTGCATACATTCACATTTAGGTCAGAAAGAGAGGACGTTAACCAAACCTTCATGCTGACATTTCTTTAAAACGAAAAAGAAGAAGTTTACAAAAATGTGACGGTCAAAACTGGGCTGATCAACTTTAGATACAATCTGTTTTTCACTTGTTGAAATTTCATCTGTTTATTTCACTCAAACATTGTGATATTTAACAAGTGACGTTTTGAAGTTTGCAGCTCTGATTCATGGTTATGACACAGAAATACCACAAGCCTTTAACAAGGCAAATCATTAAACATACAAATAGGAAATGTGATTGAACAAGGATGACTAAATGTCACAAATATAATTATATATTACTTACTAAATTTGCCATGAACCCTTGGTTCCCTATAGAATACATGTCATCACCATGTGTGTATAATTAGGTATTATATTGTAATAATGGTAATGAATGTGGTATTACTTAAAGAACTATTATACCACGTTTACAATATTAATGCCAACCTGTGATGCAAAGTCCGACCATAATACATTTATGAATATTAATATTGACATTGTTACACTTTGGCTAAAGCAACAGCCTCAAAGCAGGACACCACAAATAAAAGCATATGCACCCATTTGTTCATGTTAATTATTAGTGAATAAAAAGAGCAAGATAATTGCAACGTTTGTTAAACATGTGCACACAGAGTGGAGGTCACATTAAAGTTTATATTCCAACACAAATAATCTCGTATTAAAGTGTATACTCCATCAGTGGAGGTTAAATGTCAATCCCTTTCTCAGGAAGTTTTAGAGTCACCTGCCTCTGCTTATGAATTCATCTTTAAAAAATACATTACGTTGCACTGAAACTATATCTTATTTCTGAGACAAAACTTGAATTAAAAAATAAATAAATAAAAACTGTGCAGTACATGTAAAGACTTGTATTAACAATATAAAACAAGAAACTGATGGCAGTACAAATAGGCAGTTTTTAAAAACTATATGACCATGTTATAAAAACAGATTTGCATCACATATGTGAAAAGGTCTTGAAACTATGAACCAAAATTCGACCTAGATTCATGAAAACTTTACATTACTGTTCAAAAAGTGGTATAAAATAAAAATGATACTTTTTATCTTAGCGAAATAAAACAGGAAGGGACTTCTACCATCACAAATCAGAAGATACTGAAATATCTGCAGTTTACAGATCTCCAATTTCCGTATTGTGCTTGTGGTTTAATTGAAAGGATTTTAAATGATTTCTTGTGCACAAAAAAAAATTCTTCCACTTATACTGTGACAGAGTTCTTGTTTAGGCAGGTGAGTATAAAACAACCTGATAAGAGCAACCAACACTGAACTAGTAAACACAATGACACATCAGTAGATAGTAAAATAGATACATACTTTACCCTGCATTGACCATGTGGAAGACAGTTTAAACGATCAATAAATTATTCAGCTTTTAGACAAAAACACGTACATTTCAAATACTCCTATGCAAAACAATTTCTTTCAATTTACAGTAAAAACCTTGTCATTACTGGAATCACATGCTGAGACATCACATCTTCTTCATACTGTTCTATGATTATAATGACTTCTTAATATTTTGGGATTATACTGTATATTAAAAATATCCTTCACTCACTGGGATAACGTAGTGTTTGAAATAGTATGAGCTAAAGGGAGCAGCTGATAATATCAGGCGAAGCTGACAGTGCATAATAAAGTTTGTGTTAGGCGTATCATATGTGTTAGAATATGCTGAGCTGGGGCTGTAGGCTATGCTTTAAACTTTAATGTTTAGAACTTGAAGGGTTATGCATGCAGTACACTGTACTGTAATATAAAGGTACATTACTCGTCATCCATAGAGGATGACTGCATAGAGTAGAAAAGTCATGTGATTTCCCTCAAAGTATTTTTTAACCTTTTATTTGTAGCAAGAAAGTTGCACAATATGGCCTGGAATGAGTGTGATTCCACACCTTCACCCACTCAGACTGTTCTTAAATGAATCAGTGACATATTGTAATTTAAAGTTTGATTACCTTTTCCTCAGTTTCCATCAATAAATGACATTTTAATGCTTGGTATATAGGATTAATGTGAATGTGTGGGATCACTTCCAAACCAGGCCATACTGGAGGTACAAATAAACTGTGGAAATACTTCTCAGTCCAAGAAAACCAAACTGACTTTGCTCTATAAATGAGTGCATTGAAATTCACAAGCAGCAGAAGGCCATATGCATTGTACACTAACTACATAAGCTTACAAGCATGTTTATTAAAATGCTTGGGACAATACAGGTACCAGAGTAGAGTCTGTATTGTTTTTTCTCTCTATAATGTATCGAGCCAGGTTAACTGCACCCACAACTTACCCACAACATCATCATATTCATAAGCTTGGTGAAAATAGATCATCTTTCTACTAATGTCATAAATAATTGAAGTATGACTGACGTCCATGAAACTTAAATATGACAGAAAATACAGTTTCACCATTTATGTCAGCAATTGGTGCTAAAGAACATCAAACTTTCAATGGGTATGACTGATTTCTGTACATTGTGTTCATTTACATAAAATATGTTGTGAGTATGTTACGTAACAGATTTATTCTGTCAATATTCTGTATTATAAGGATTATATAATAGTAGATTTCATGTCAGGGGGCACAGCCAAAGCAGTCATCAGATCCCACAGTACCAACAGAATCCTAGCATTTGGCATGTTAAGATAAACTACATTATTTGTCTTTCTGAAAAAAATAAAGAGTTTAATGATATGTGCGTACCTGGGCCAGCTTCATCATCATGTGTGCAAAAACATGGAGGAACCCAACAATAGCATCCCATAGTCTGCTGTGAGCCAGCGACTGCTGGTTGCCAGTGCATGGGCCCTGAACAAAAGAGACAGTCAGATACACACTCAGCAAACAGAAGCATACAAAACATGGTAGATTTCTGTGAGGCTTACCTGAATATATTCTGTAAGACTGTTGAAAATCTGTTTTGCTACTGTCATAGCTTTGGAGAAATTCTTTTTGCCTGGTTCATCAATTACATCTTTGCCAGAGTAATACCAGTAGAAATCACTGATGGACTCCTGCACAGAACAAAACACAATCATTATGAAATCAAGTTTGGTGAACATTATCCCAAGTATTCCATTAACAGCCAGCAATACTACATAGATACAAAGTTACACAATTTATGGCAAACTGTACCTGCAGTCGCAAGAGATAATCAACAGTGCAGATGATGATATTAATGGTAGTTGTGCTGCCCGTCTGTGTCCGCAGGTAGTTCTGAAAATCTGCAGAAACACAAGGAACATCTTACAATCTAGTTCACATCTTAATTTGTTTTAATGCAAGTTCCTTCGACTTTAAGGGACTGTAGTTTTAATTCAAACACAAGTCATTCTCACCATTGTTGTGACCCTCACAAAGCAGTTGCAAGAAACGGAAGAGGTCGCAGGTAAATTCATCATCTGCCATGACTTTCTCGTCTGTAGAAAATAGAAAAAGGCTTCATATTAAATCAAAAATCAAGATATGTTGAGGGACCATATAGGAATAGAATGTCTTTATGTCATTTACTGAAGTAATTTTTCTGTGTGAAAACTGTGCGGAGAATAAATAAGATTAACTTCATAACTTACCATCATCCCTCAATGGATGTTAGTATGAGACACTGCAAAAACCACCTGTGACTGAGTGTTTTTTTTCATAATAACTTAAAGAGTGAGTCACACTAAAATGAATCCAATTATAATTATAATTATTATAATTATAAATTATAATTAAAATACTAATTAATATATTAAATGAGACAATGGTGTGATATACAAGACAAACAAGCAAAACTCAGGCAACATGTAGGAGGCGTCTGCATAATATTCATGCAGTTGCAGTAAAAACACTAACATATCAGACATACAGTTACATTAACAAGTAAATACTGAGCAGACATTAATGCACAGTTATACAGACAGACAGATGTAAACATGTCATTATAGTTAATGAACTCATGTTCTCAGGGCTGAACTGGTTTCACAAAAATCCGAATGAAGTCTTCCTTGCATTTTTTTCTGGTTATGTATAAAATAGCACTTAAATCTAGAAAAAAGGAAGTAATACTTTAAATATCCTACATGCACTATATGATTTCTTCGTATAAGCTTTAATCCCAGTTCATCACTGAATGGACAAAAGACAAAAAAACAACAAAGACAGAATCGTGCACACACCAATTTGGTCTAATGCAGCAGAGTTAGATATTAAGAGAGGTTGGGTCAGTGTCCATCAAAGACGAAATGTTGAAGGGAATCCAGGGAGAGATGTGTTTTGTGAGAAACAGGGAGTGGACATTCTTTCTTAAGTATGAGGAAATGTAAGAAAATGACATGCTATGTGATGTGAATATTAATTGTGATATTTCAAGAGCTGACGTACCCAAATACCCAAATACAAAACTATTCTTATTTTACCAGTTTATGTTTGAGTAGCACTAAAGTTTTTCCAGACCAATTACACTAACAATCTGTGCCACAAGTTAATAATCCTGACAAATGAAGATTTATACATTTTTTTAAAATGTTTTTATTCAAGGTTTCACCCACCGTGGCTGTGGTTACATGGACAATATTCAATCACTCTGAAATCATTGTGATCAGAGAATAGATGAGCATTTACAAACTGAAAATATTTAATCACAAGGTATTTTTTTACCCCCTTTTTAAGGGGAGGCAAGGGGTACTATTTTTTGGTTCAGATTGTTTGTTTGTTTGTTCATTAACACTCTACCAGCAAAACTATTGGCCTCCCAATTTACTTATAATGGGCAAAACTTTACATGTCTGTAGCAGCAAAACTACTGCTTGAATTCATACCAAATTGACTTTATAGACTGCCAGTGATGCAGAATGGATCTCATTACATTTCTCATGGGAACAGTAGGTCAAAGTTACAATTTTTATGAATTTTTTAAATCTTCCCATTTACCTATAATGGGCAAAATAAAGTATGTGCAAAGGGTTTGTTGTGCCTTGTTTTACCACTTCTTTTAAAATGAGTGTCATAATAAAATAAATCCTCCTTTCTGCTGCTCTGGGAAAAATATGACAGATATAAATATAAACGTAAATCAGAAACGAATGATATTTTCCAAGACGATCAAAATGGACCCACAGTGGGTTGAAGTACTGTTCTATGTCATTTTCTCCCATGTTGTTATAACACCAATGACCACCAAGGATTTCAAAAATCCATAAATCTTTCAACATCTAAATAAAATTGATGTTATGTTACCTACAAACCATTGCCATGTTTATATCATTTTACCCTGATGTGAGTAAATCACAGAAAAATAGGAACAAGTAATTGCATGATGAGACTGAGTTAATGGATCTATTTAAGGTGATTATATGAGGCATTTATTTTTCTATCTAAGTTGTTATTCCAACTGTTTGCCAAATCTAAGGGTCCATGTAAACACAGTCAGTGTTAAGGAGTTTTCCAGGAGTAAAAAAAAGTCAGATTCCATTCATTGCCTTTTGAGATGAACATGACAAGTGATGAGGGTTTTGGGAACATGGAAAGATGGACAGAGGCAGCCAATCCTCTCTTGGTGGAAAATCAGTGTTAGAGAAAGAGAAGATGGCGCAATAGGGACAGATGACAGAGAGAGAGAGAGAGAGAGAGAGAGAGAGAGAGAGAGAGAGAGAGAGAGAGAGAGAGAGAGAGAGGAATGAGAAACAGAGAGGCAGATGGATAGAAACATGATTTACCCCGATCTAGGTTCAAGTCTGAGGACCATGAAAGGAGGGACAAGGGAGAGGTGGCAGTGATCGTGGGGAAGGGAGAGAGGATCAGTGTGTTGACAACAGTAGAGGACTAAGAGATGAGGAGGGGGAGATTAACAACATTCCATGGCAAAATCATTCAGGTAGATTTACAAATGGACCTCCAGAATTAGGTGACAAAAGCTGGTAAAACAGTTGGTGTCCAATCAACATGTCAAATACTAGATACAGTAAGAAAATGTAACTTCAACTGTTCCAAAGTATTTCAATCTAATCCTTTAACCGTGTTAATGATACTCAAGGTTAGGAAAGTCACCATTCAATTAAAATCCAAAACCTTACAGTAAATGTGACAGATGGAAAATATTTAAAGATGAATCTCAGAATGTCTTGATTTTATTTAATTTATGTCATATCTGAATCGATTTAATAAATTAATATAGGTATGATATTAAGGATGATGTGAAAAGATAATACACATCTTTGCACAACCATCACTCAACCAGCCATTTAGGATTTGTGCAGGAATACTTCTGGTTTAGTAAAGAAGTAAATTAGTGCTGTAAAACATCGTCATATTTGTAGAAATGGAAGCCTTTTGTTTTAGCAAATGTTACCTCTGCACTGAATTGAATTTAATGAATTTATCTGTCCATTTTTTAAGTTTATTTACAGTTCTCACCTCAAGTGAAAACACCCAACTCTTGCATATGTACCTGAATTCCAGCCACCAATATCATTTACATGTGTAAGAATATAATGATAATATCTAATCAAATGTAATTGTTAGCTTAACTCTTGGCAACTGATAATTTTTTTTTCATTATCTGTGTTGTGAAGCTGAAAGTTGATAAGATGTGCATATTCAAAAGCCTCTTCAAAACTCCTCAACAGTGTAATTAATGGCAGACAATTTAGATTTGTTGAATAAAAAATACTAAAGCATTAAAACAATGGCTGTGCAGTGATGTTTTGCCCCCTGTATCTTAGCATCTGATGTCTGAGAAAGTAATAGTGAAACAAAGATTACTGAGACTTACTGGTGCCCTCCTCTGAAACCATGCCCAGTCCCTCGGCCTTGTTCTGCCTCTCAAAGGCATTTAGATCCAGGACACTGCAGAAAAGACACACCTCTGTTCGTATTATTTCATATGATTTCAAGTTATTCTATTAATTTGAGTTGAGTGACTGATTAAAAGCTGACCAGCATGTCTGCATCAGTGCTTGGACACTCAAAAAGAAGCCAACATCCTTTTTGTCCTTCAAATATTCCAGCATTTTCTGTCAAAAAACAGAAGACAATACATAAAAAAGTGCATTATTATATGGTATTAGCAATTTGATGTTAGTCTGAATATGGTACTGCACTGTTATTGGTCTGTCCAAAGCTTTTAATACTGTCTATTAGAATATTTTGTTCAATAAGCTGCTGACTGTGCTGTCAGCTGCTTCACATTATATCAGTCATCTGTTATTATATCTGCAATACTATAATCATATACCAGATCTGCGCCTGTAAATACATTTTTGACCAAACAGTTCCTAATCCAAGACACCAGTTAAGTGTTATAGTTTTAACTCAACCGGCCAATTCAGCAAAAGCTGTTGGAGCTCTGAAGCTTTTTATGATATGGTGATAAAAGCAAATTCAGTCCATCATTCCTATACCTGTTGAGACATGTAACATGATGCAGCTTATTAGCATCTTCCTGGGGGTAAATTAGGTTTTCATATATTCCTTAATGCACCTTTTGTATGGCCTCAAATAAATTTTCTAGTCACTTTTGTTACAAACACCACGTCAGCTACTGATGACATGAAAATATGTAGAAGAGACACACCCGTTGAACTTCACTGTTTCCACCATTCAGAATAGAAATACCCAACTTAAGGGTTGTGGACACCATTGGGCCTGTCTCACCTGCAAAACAAAAGCAAAATTAAACAAGTGGTGCCATGTACACCAAACTCCGGCTCTAACATGTAGTGTAGCTTATTTTGGCATTGATCGAGCTGATGTCATTATGTCTATGCATGTACTGATGGCAGCATATTATGTGCCAAGTGCCAAGTTTGAAGTAAATTGAAACAAAATTTATGTTTTTACAGACATGGGAATTTTCACCCTTTGTAAGTAAATGGGAGAAGGAAAAGGATTTTAAAAATACTTTAAAAAAAAAAAAAGGAAAATTACATCTACTCTGCATCACTTGCAATCTATAAACCCAATTTGGTATGATTTCAACCAATAGTTTTGCTGCTAGAGTGTTAACAAACAAACAAACAATAAAATAGTGCCAGAAACAACAAACCTCACCCCTCGCATGTACTGTAGCTTATTTTGGCATCAGTCCAGCTGATGTCATCATGTCTATGCGTGTGATAGTGTCAGCATAGACACAGACAGCATAGACAAATTTCACCCATTATAATTAAATGAAAAGAAAAAGAGTTTAAAAAAAAATAATTTTAAACTTTTACCTATTTTTCCACAATGTAATGACATCTATTCTGGGTCACTGGCAATCTATAAACCCAATTTGGTATGGATTCATCCAATAGTTTTGCTGCTCAATGTTAACAAACAAACAAACAAACCAAACAAAAAACAATACCCCTTGCCTCCCCTTCGGGGGCAGGGTAACACCATTGTGCAGTACTTCAGGGGTGTTGGACATGATAATCAGCAGAACTACCTTTGCAGGCACTGATCATTTGAAGGACCATCTCTGCAGCCCCACGATTATGAAGTCTGGACTGCTGATAGAGAAGTCTTTGTTTTTCCATTTCCTTTTCCTGTGGAGAATGTAAACATTATGAGCACATAGTATCACACAAAGAGAATTTAAATAGATAGAAGGGACAGTTTCAGCTCAAATATGAACTGGAATAATCGTATACTCTACAAACGTTCAAATGAAAATTATTTCCATTCTATCTATTTACATTCACAGCTTCAGCTCACACTCAGTCATCTTTCACTCAAGTCCCTGACCTTCATGTAATGTAATTACTTACCAGTAAATGGGCCATAAAATGATCTTTAATGTGAAATTGTCAATCATCTTTCAATTACTAACACAATCATAAGCATTTTTTGTTGTATGTACAATTACTATGATACTAATTACTTATTGTTTTCTGATGTTTTGTCACATAATAATTTACCTTATTCATTAAAACTGGTTCTCTATCTGTCTCTTGCACACATTGGATCAGTCCACTTTATTAGTTATGGAGTTGTTACACAACTACTTTTTCACGTTTGCTGGTTCGAGCAAGCGTTAGACTACAGGAAGCTGCCCCAATAAATAAGCATTTTAGCTATAGCCCATAGTTTACCAAAGCATCTGTAGTGCAGCAGTGCTACAGACACTTTAGGCAAAAGCTGAAATCCTTCCGTATCAAACAGACAGTTCAGTGCATGAGCTTTGTTTAAAAAAAATACTAGTAATTTTCATGCTTTTGGCTTTATGTGGTCATATATAACAAAAAAAAATGTAAATGAATATGCCATATGGTAAAAGAATTTGGCTATCACAGGAATATCTCTGAATATCAGACGGCTAATTGACATTTCTTTGCTCAACCACATCACAGATCAACTTGTAGCATCCCTCCCTCATAACCCTCCCCCC
>JAPSES010000044.1:13257333-13299777 GCA_029822895.1 Maxillicosta whitleyi | reverse complement strand
CATTACAGAAATGTGGATTTGTTCATTTTTTTGTTAGCAGCATGTAATTCACATTTCTGTGGGTATGTTTCCAGTGTTAATAATCTAATAAAATAGATTAAAAACAAATGTGGGAGTAATATTGCGGGGTGTCAGTCACAATATGTGGGGGAACTGTGCTGCTTGGTGGAGTGCTTTTCTAGTTTTGTATTAATTCTGGGACAGATGAAACCTTCTCACCTTGGAATGTTGTATAGTGGTGTCATCCTAAAGCAAGCCACCACAGCCCTGCGTCTCTGCTTGGACAACAGCTTGTGCCAAACCATTTTTTTGGATTTAAATGGATGTTCTGTCTGTTTAGGAAAAGGCACATATTGGTTGAGTTGTAAAAAAAAAAAATAATGGTCAAAGAAAATATGTCAACACTTAACATTTTTTGATTGTTTAATGCAGTGGTTACCAACCTGTCTATTTTATGCTTCTTCAGTACCAAAATTTATGATGTTTATTGCCAGAATTTTTTACATTTTTACTCATCCTTTCACCATCAAAACAATGAATCACATTATCATTCACAAGTAAAGAGTGTCAACGATTGCTTCTGACACTGACAATTACTGTTGACCACAGCAGAACATCATTACACACTAACTCTTCCTTAAAACAAACAATTCCTGACAGACTCACATATGACACCGATTAACTTTTACTCAGCCAAAACACTGCTTTCCATTTCTTGCATCTCCTTATATCTTTTACGTCGTTTTCATCTAATGTGTCTTTTATGTAATTTTTTTTTGTTGCATCTACATTGCTCTCGTCTTTCATTCTTTTGTGTTGTTTTCATCTCATTCTTTTTCTCATTCACAGTACATTCTTCTTTGTGCATCATATTCCTTCATTATTGTCATTGTTGTCATTATCATGTAATATTATCATATTACATACTTCACTTTGCCTGTTAGGAAACAAATAAAAACAGCTTTGTGACCCATTTTGTCCTGACTCTTAGTTTGGAAAGGCACGATTAATGGCCGAGTTTGCAAAATGTGCTCCATAAATAGCACTTTGAAAAGTAGCAGAAGTTGAACTACAACTTATTTTCAAGGATGAAAGTCTATAAGTATGTGTAGGTAATCTAAATTTTATAGTACTTTTTAAGAGTTATTAATTGTTTTATTATGATAATATCCATTACTTGTTCAGGTATTTGTTTGAAATATACAGTTGCAGAAAAAATTATTAGACCATGCTTGTTTTCTTGTTCATTTTAATATCTGATAAAACTAAAGGTACATTTGTTTGGACAAATATAATGATAACAACAAAAATAGCTCATAAGAATTTAATTTCAGACTTACATCAATATCTATATCATTGTACTGACAAAAACAGTGTTTTTAGACATTCCATGTTTTCTTTCCTGTTTGTTTTAGTCACATGATACACACAGGAGTTAGTACTTGTTTGCATAACCATTGTTTTTGATGACTTTTGATGGACTAATCATTTTGTCTGTATTAATAAGCTTTTCCCTCATTTATTTTGTGGTTGAAGAGCAGAATTCTGTTTCTATGCAAATAAAAAATGTGAACATGTAAAAATAATGGCATATACACATTTCCTATTTGCACTTTGCACATATTTGTATCTGGATAACCTTGAAATATTGTGTGAATATAGTTTTCAGTGCAGTAGTAACGATGATTGCTCACCACTTCAAGGTGGTAGAGGACTGCTGACACCTCCTGCACTCGCTTCACAACTTTCACTGGGGCGTCAGCGTCTTCTGCTTTCCCTGCCATTTCTTTGTACAGGGCCATCTGCCAGCGCATGGATGGGTTGTCCACCTTTTACACAACACAGTACACACAAAGCTGCAAAAACTGATGTCCAGATGATTATGTTGTCAGTGGTAAACGATAATACCTTGCCTTGAAGATGAAGATTGTTCTGCAGAAACTCTCTTACTTCTTCATCTGTATCTCTCTGAAAGACACAGTAAACTACCATTTATCAAACACTGCCTTATATGGATGATTAAGCCTTCACAGATTTATTGGTTACCCTACAGCATGTGATTAAAAAAATCTAAAAGCAGGAATGTATGTGGGTTTTTTTTGTTTTTTTTTTTACCACAGTCATGCTGTTTTAAAGTCATAAAAAATCTACCAAAGAGTATCGGATCTTGGCCAAGTTGATTAACTCCTGATCAGCTGGAGAGCACATGTTGAGTCCTATGGGAAGCATCTTTTTCAAGGCAGCCACAATGAGTGATGTCTGTACAGAGTAACGATCTCCTCGTTTCTTCTTCTTGGTGCGTTCTGCATCAGAACCTCCACCCTAAGGACAAAAACAATGAGCCAAAGACCATTCACAGTATCCCATAATATGGCAGAGACGCAACATCACAGATCAGACTGTTTTGTATCAAACCCAGTGGAGCTCTGACTGAAAGCCAAGTGGTGACTCTCATGGGTACATACCAGCATTAGCAATTTTCCCTTTTTCCCATAATATCAGGAATGACTGAAAAACCACCACAGCAAATTTGACTGCATCTCTGATACATCACATTAAGTAAACTCAACATATGTATATTTATACAGCATGTAATAAAAATCAACACAACCGCTGTGATTATTTTCTAGTGTCACTATCCTTATACTTTAGACAGAAAAAAAAAAAAAAAAACCTATGCGGTGTGTAATACTGTGATCTCTCCATGTAGAAATAACCAAGATCATTGGCTGGGGGTGTCTGCTTATATATGTCATTGCCATGGTGTGTAAAAAATGAAGGAAAACTTCTCTAAGCTTAGACTGGTAAGTAGAGGGTATAGTGAAAATGTGAGGGCACAAAAACGGGTAGAGCTGGTTTTGGGAAGGTAATGTTGAAAGGAGTGGGTCTCAGAAAAGTGAATTAGTGCAACTGTACTGATAAGTCATGCAAAAGAAAAAAAATGTCATTCAAGTAATAGCCCATTCAGTATTCCAAGAACATAAAATACATTTCAGCATAGCCTAGTTCAAAGTTAACATATTAGATGATGTTAGAGAATAAAACATTCCACATTAGTAGATATTTATATCTAATAGCAGAAACGTGTTAAACACACACAAACAAACTGTCTATGGCATATGTCCATGTGCTCGCCTACTGAGTTCAGTCCTTCTGTTTTCTGCTCTTTCTGAAGTCCTCCAAAATATGCAAATGTATGTGAGAGCACACAATATATAAATGCTTTTACACTATGTTTAGTCTATTAAATGCATGCTCTATGTACAGGTCATATATATGTGCAGGTGGAGATAAGAGGATGATACAGTAACAGCCACCTCATAGAAAAGCATGATGTGGTTACCCAAGAAATTCACCTAAAGACTTGGCAGCTGTACTGATGAGTGATATTTATACCACTACTGAACACACAGACAAAATAAATATCACTGCCTAGTACTAAGTCCATGTAGTCTATAGACTTCCACAAAACTTAAATTCTAATTTAGCGTTGTTTCTAAAGATATGACTTTAACAAATACTGCAAAAAATTGTTATTATCTGTTGTTAAATATCAGATAATGTCATATTCATGAAGTGAGAATAAAAAAAGAAAGAAAGAGGCCAATTACAGTTTTTTAGTGTTTCATTTTAGGAGTTTGTTGTGTTGTCACTCTCAAAACATATAGAGTACAAGTCATTTCCAGTTAATTAATAAACACTGATATGCATCAGCCACTTCTTCAATTTAGTGCCAGATGCAAGTGTGTTATGAAAGAATAGTTTAGAGGAAACAGGGTGCAAAGCATTTTGAGGACAATTTCAGATAAGTGTGAATTAATGTATTGGTTAAGCTTATGGTAATACTCAGTACTTATGTACTGAAGTGGGAACCTAGCAAATGTTACCATCTGCTTCTGTGACACTAAGGACAAAGATAAGTGTTAGTGGGTGTGGATACCAGGGAATGTGAAGGAAACTTAACCATGATGTGCCATGGCATTTCCAGGGAGGAGAGAAGAAAGAGCACAGAGAAGACTAACATCATCTCCTAGTGGTAAAAAGCTGCATTACAAAAGCTACATGTCAACCAACCTTTAATGAAAAGAAACAACAGACATACTAAAGACTCCAACTCATCTATGATCAAAATGAGCAAACTCAGTGACAGGATGATGGCACTGTGCTCTCACTGACACATCAAACTAGGTGTAAAGCCCAGTGCCATGAGCCCAACTTTACAGCTGAGTACTTTCATCAAACGCCTCGAGACTCCCCTCCTCACACACTGGCAGGACTGGGACAGCCCACTGGGGGACATCCCTATTGTCCAATGATCCTGTGTGAATATCCCTCCCTTGTCCACATTTCTTGTTTGTCTTGTGTGTACCTTTGCACTACATTATGTAAATACATGTGCATGTGTGTAAGTGTATTATATTAACAGTGTGAGGCAAAATGTTCCAGTCTAACTTTGTGTCAGTCCTTAAGCTTGAAAAACAAGACAGAGGAGACTAATGACAGTGTAAGTGGATACAAACTGCATCTGTTCCTCCTTTGAACTAACTTCTGGCTGGTATTTTCATATTCTATTAATATACACAAATAGCTACATATTTATAGCAATGACAAATTCTCAGCTCAGTTTTGATCTACTCATAATAGCCTGTAATACATTCATGCCTAAGTAGATACAGCTGCATGTACAAAAAAAGTATTTGACACTGGCACTAAGTTAAGTGTGATGGGTCATGTCTCTCACAGTGGAACATATCTATGTGCATTTCCTTGGGAGTGTGTGTTTGTGTGGATCAGATGTGCCAGTGTGCAGGAGAGGTTGATGAAAAGCTCCCCCAAAGTGAGGTGCCATGCGGTCAGCACAGCGGTCGTGCAGGAACAAAGTCTAACCTCTGAGTCCCCGCCCTGGAAACCCAGCAGCAACCCAACAGAAGAGGACAAGGAACAGCCAGAGAGAGAATAATGTTAACACAACTGCTATCCATCTAAAACGTAAACCTCCAAATGGTTGTAATGAACTTAGCTATGTTCTACCGAGCCCAGTTAAGAGGAAAAAGTACATATAAAATACTGTTATCAGAAATCTAAGAATTGAAACTGTTTCATCATTTTGTCCTTACGATAACATTTAAAATGATATGCCCAGAAAAAAATGCTATATAAGTCATTTGGTCTTTGAAATTGTACTTGTAAGTACAGTAAATAGTACAGTATCAAATCAGCATTATACAGTAATCTTCATATAACGTTACATAATATAATATTTATCAATAAGCTAATGATGATTGGCTGAAAATAAGTGATAACGTTAAGAATCACAATTTCAATAAATGAAAGATGAAAACAGTAACAAAAAAATTGAAGTCTGAGACGTTACCATCAATGCAGGCTTTAACTGAGTTACCTTGCTCATTTTGCTCTTGCTGTCAGCAGTGAGAAAAGACATGTTGTTGATCTCATTCATCACCACAAAGTTTTGCTCCTCCCGCTTGAAATTCTGCAGGTAAAAGAAAATAAACATCCAATAAGGGATGAGATAATTCATTCTGGTCTATTCAAAAACCAAACAAACATACTCACATGAGATTTTGACCAGAATATAAAGACCTCTCCAACCATTCTGAAGAGTTCTTCTGCATCTGGATCTGGACAGGTCAGCCATCTTGCCCTGGAGTGAAAAAGAATTTCAGGGATTCCATAAATGTATGTTCAGGTAGTCAACAAGGTATAAACATAAGTGCATAATACTGTGTTTCTGAGATCTTTATGTGAGTTTATGACAGCTTGCTCTTGCTTTTAACTTAAATGTACCTGTTGTTGTCCACATAGCGGATGAGGAGAGGGTAGAGAGCATACAAATCTCTGCAGAGGACAGCAAATTCATCACGTATAGTTCCATCCTCCTCATCACCCTCTGATTTGCCTTCCATCCGTAAATGGTCTTCTTCAGCCACCACTTTAGATGTGCGTTTCTTCAGCTTCTCCATTGTAGGGATAAAGTGAGACTTGAGCATTTCTGGTTTCGCCCTGCTCACAATTGGCTGTGAAAACACTAAAAGAAAAAGTAATAAAGAAAATGGGCAATGTCATCTCTATTGGTGAAAGTTAACAAAGTGTGTAAATTGAAGAATTATAAACATATGTACAATGTATTTGCACATGCACACAGTGTAACATGAGGGGGGAGGGTTACTGTGCGCAGTTAGAAAGGCTGATGGTTGAAGGGAGGAATGACCTGCAGTATTGGTCCTTCTACAGGGTGTAAAAGTCTGAAGCTGAAGGAGCTACTCAGAGCCTCTACAGTTTGATAAAGGGGGTGGGAGGGACAATGAAATATGCATACTATCCTGACATTAAGGCAACAAAAAGCTTGATCAGGGTCAATTATGTGATTTGAAACAGGTGATATGAGCAGCTAAATGTACTGGGGATTTAGTAAAAAAGCAGCATCCAGTAAAATCCTGACAGTGTTATGTTTTTTCAAAGGGTGTGATGTTGTTATTAGATCAACATTTACCAGCCAACCGCTTCATCCAGGAGGCCTCGTCAATACCCAGGTTGTTGACTACAATTTTCATGATACTTCCCAGCAGCTGATTGAGATGCTCTGATGTCACATCGGTGCAGATTTGTCCCTCCATCTCAGGAAAGTTCTCAGGTCCTCTCTCCCACCATCGAGGCAGGTAGTTACACAGCATAGGCAACGTGATTTCAATCACATGCGGCATCTCAGTGTAACGAGCCCCTGACTCTGCTAAGTCCCCTATCTCCTTTAGAAGAATATCCAGTTCTGGGATGTCTGGGCACAATTCCTGGACCTCATTAGGGAGACCCAAGACTTTGGCATTCATAAGAGGAGAAAAGAAAATTCACCTTAGTTTGTGACACAGAGATAAGACTTGTGAAAAGGGTAAATTACTCACTGGCTCGTTCTCTGGGTGTCTTTGTCGTGTAGACAGAGAAGGCATTGAACTCATTTAGATGTGGCTCTAAGTAGGCCACTGGCATAGCCGCTGCAAGGTGAGCCAAACACTCCCCTAGAGCCGGCCGCTGTCTGTAAATATACAGGACAAATACAAAAGCACTCAGAAAGTTCCTTCTGATACAATATTGTCGCCTGAATGTATGCAGGTTTACCTCTCCACATGTGGATTTTTGACAGTTCCTAAGGAGTATATGCTACACATAATGCGATAGCATGACATCTGCAGATCATCCACTGGAAAACAATAGAACAGAGTCAGGTTAAGGAAGCAAAGAAAACATCTGAAATAGAATATTTAATTGAACCTGTTAAAAAATAACACTTACGCATAACATCATCTCCAAACTGGTGCTGAGCAATGTGGTCAAACAGGGATGTAAGAACTGGGAGCAGGGCGATGGTTGTGTAGTTAATGTTCTGAGACACACCTTTTACTTGCTTTAAACGGAAAAAGGAGCACATGAAAGTCAACCCAGGAAATTTAATGTCCTTTTTTAAGCTTATCGATGTGTGCAACACTATATTAATATTACCTGATTGCCTTTAGACACTTTGCCCAGTTTGAGGTTCTCTACCATTTTCTCTATGTCATCAGCTGCACTTTCAAAAAACGACCGAAGTCCTGCTTTCACAATTTCTGGCCCAGACTTCATTACTGTCCTAAATAAACCAATTAGAAAAAGATACACTGAGAACTAAAGAAAATAAAATGCTTCATATGTGATTTAAATTTTATCATAATGGAACTATGTATTATGAGAAAAGAAGGAACCTTGCATCCAGTGATCGTGCCAGAATATGGAGACAGTTAACAATTGCAGAAGCATCCGTTCCTGTTCATGCAAATACAATATACAAATATTATCACAGTGAACACCTCACAATCTATGAATCATCTGCAATGTGAAAACAAGTGAGAATTGTGTATACTCTGGCTCAAAAATGCTGAAAAGGGTAGAAAAAAGATCACAGGTGAAAAGCTGATATCTCACCAAAGAGAGAAACTCTGTGTCGCACCAGAGCAGACATTTTACAGAAGATACTATGATCAGAAGAAAAGGAAAAGGAAGGATGAAAGGATGAAATCAGAGGAAAAATGAGAAGCTGATAAACTAGCTTGATGGCATAAGAGCCAAATTACCTTGCTATCATTTCCTTTTCCTTATTGGAAGAATGGCCCCCACTACCCAAGACTTTTGCAGGTGTAGACAAGAAGTAGAGGCAGTGGTTTTTAAAATACTGGTTGATTAATGGCATCAGGATCTGAGAAAGACAAGTTTAAACAACGTGTGACTTTATAGCTTAACCTAGAAAATACAATAAACATGGTTTCTGTGCAGTATATAATAGATTTACCTTGGCAAAGAATTTGATTTCCTGCTCATGAGGAGATTTCTCCACTCGTCCACTGCTTACCACAGCCTCTGTAAGACACAGTATCAGTAATGACAATATAGTTACTCCATTATACAGGAATTCAATTCTAATCAGTGTTGCAGTATCTGGTTCCTTCCGGGTAGAGTACCAAGATGGGCAATGAATTCCTGGGCAATTTCCATCCACTTCAGCAGCTTCTGAAGGAAGCCATATGCGAATCTCTTTTCAATGGATGAAATATCTGATTCCATGTCTTTCAGGCCCCTAAGGTGATATAATATATGAAAATAGAAGAAAATGTTTAGTCTTTACCAACAATCACATATACATGGTTTCTAAAAGTGTAGGTCATGATCTTTTGTGATTTCTTTTTCCTTTTAATTCTTAAAAACCTGATTTATCAGTGTATGAATACACTAATATGTATTCATTAAGAATTTACTTCAGTGAGTTGTAGAGTAGTATGACTTGCATTAGTAGATATTTGCTTTTTACTTAATCTACTCGTATGTAACTTCAGCTGCTCTAATCTGACTCTAATCGTGTTTACATTCCTTGAACGGGTCAGTTTTCTATTGTCACCTAAGGCAGCTGAACTGAAATGTTAAACAGTATTTATCTAATTACCATCTAAAGCTCAGGCTGAATTCCCTAATGTATCACCTTGTGACAGCATATCCATTAAGCTGCAGGAACTTGAGGAGTTCATAGGCCTTCTCTCTATCTCGTGCTTTTTCCTTTGCTGTTAAAGTGTCATAGGGCACCAGCAGAGGATGTGTTCCACCTCCTATAGTAGAAAGATCAGGCCCACAATCAAAACAGTCACCAGATGAAATTGTAACATCCTTCTTATTAAGTTTATTTTACAGAATATCTTACCTTTTGCCTGCAGCTCCATCTTCTTCTTCCGTCCCCAGGTATTATGGTAGTTTTCTGCCAGTTGCTCTGCCATAGACTGTCAACACAGATAGAGTGTAAGTACAAATACTACAACCATCACATAGAAATATCAACAATTTATTACTGTACCTGCAGATCTCTTGAGAGAGCCATGTGTGTGATGTCAATGGGTTGTGGACTGTAGCCGTGGCTTGGGTCATAGGTGGCCTAAACAAAATTAATCATTAATATTGCGTGTTTACATAATTCATACCAGGTACGTAAAAGCTATGAAACCACTGTACCTGAGCAGTCTGAGAAATCTTTCGTGTTGCAGCTGTCTTCTTCTTGTCTGACTCTTCATCTTCTCTAGCTTTATCTATAGTCCACTCCCATGCAAGCATGGCTTTGACTGACTCTTTAATTGGCCAGCGATAAATCTCTTTGTCCTGTCAGAGGGAAAATCAGTGTGAGCAGTGTGTGGACAAACTGCTGAAAGAACAGGAACACTCATTGCACAACAAAGAGCCTACCTTTTCTGAGAATGTTTTATATGGCCTGAGCATGGGGTGAGTTTTTGCATTTTCATCCAGCACTTCTCCATATGACCAGTTATTCTGAATCTGAAAAAGATATGTAGATCAACTGTATTATAGCACAATTCCTATGTTTTGTAGTAAGTCTTTTTCAAGTTTTATTCATGTGTTCATAGTTCTCTTTTATGGATAATGGTTTTAGAGTAATGGCGGTAAGTATAAGAAGTACCTTTTCAAAAGCCCATTTGTCATGTGTGTATTCAGCATATTTGTTGATAAAGGGGTCCAGTCTCTCTGGAATGATGGTGCTGTGGTTGGAAGCAGAAAAAGAGTAACCTTTTCTTTAAACGTGTTTAATAATATCATACTAAAAGTCACAAAATATCATAAACATCCTCTCACTTTGTGGTTTCTACTGGTTTAGGGTCAAAGTTTCCCTCTGCATCTACAGAAGCTTTCTTCTCTGTTTTGGATGAATAGCTGGCATCAACATAGTCAGGAGGAATGGCTCCAGCTATGGCGCAGATGCAGGGCATAGAAATTTTGAAGATCTCAGCATCAAATTTCTGAAATCACAAAAACAAGACATTTACATATTATCTTTCTGCTTTTAATATACAAGAAAAAACATAAAAAAAAAAAAAAAAAAGCCTTACCTTATGAGCCAGCGATTCAAAGATTCCCCAGAAAAGCTTGCGGGTTAAATGCAACTCCTCCTCTGAAGCCACTCCAAAGTTTGCCCAGCCATTAGGGAGGCAGTAGTATTTCCAACAACGCTCATAGTGATTCGTCAAAAGCTACATGAAATGGTTAAATTAGGGTCAAAATGCATAAAAGACCCCAAAATGTTAATGACAAAGTGTTAAATAGGCCTCTTACCTTCAGTGGCATTTTGGCATACTCATTAAGAATGGGCACATCAAACACTAGTCGCCTCAACAGGTGTTGGAGCATTGATGGACGAAGATGTCTGAGAAATAAAGACAAACAATGATACTTATAGAAATTGAGAATTTTCTTCTTTCAATCAAGCAGCAGTAAATGGTATAAAAAAAAGTTAATTGTGTGGTGAAACTGACTTGCATAAAGCCATAAGGCACTCTTCAATGATGTCTCTTTGGGCTTTTGTGAATGCTCGGCCACGAGACAAACGGTAAATTGTATGCAACATGGAGTCGATCATTATGGCTCGATGGTCACTACCAGCAAACAGCGGTGCACATTTGGTGATGAGAGGCAACACAGCAGAACACAGGTATCGGTTCAAAGCCAGGGCCATCTCTGTGGTGCTGAAAGCAGCCTGAGAAAGACAATGGAGCAGTGACTAAACATGGTTCTTAACAAGTATGGTTACTATTGTCCAACCTACAGTTCTCTTGTCTTCAGACTCACTGTGTCCAAAGAGGCAGCAGCCCTCATATCAGGCAGAAAACCCACTTCCAGAACATGGAGCAGGAAATCTTGGTTGTCGATACCGTACACCCTGTCTAAGAACAGCACCATGGGAGCCTTGTGATCTGGTACAAAACTAGCTGACATCTTGGGTTCAATGATGCTGTTGTCTGAAAACAACAAAAGACAATGTGTAGAAGTAAATACAAACAAGATTTAAAGAGGGGAAACGTAGCAAAGAAGCTTCCACCTTAACAAAGATATTATAAAAACCTTGGGTCAGTACTAAACTGAAGTTAATATAGTCTATAAATTTAAATAAATACCTGGGACCTTGTAAATTCAGATGTTACCTTTTCCAAAAGAAGGAATCTGAACAGGCAGACTAATGACACCAACAAGATCTTCAATGGGTACGAGAGACCGAAGAATGGCTCGGATTCGTAGTGCTTCACCCTTCCCAGCCTGAATCAACTGCAGGAAACAAAAAACATTCTCTTTAAAAAGACATTAATTTAATTTTCTTATTTATAATTATATATATATAATATATATATTATATAGATTTTTTTTTTCTAATATGTCTGATAGGTATAGAAAGTGTTAAGTAGCTTACATGCATTTCTGGAGCACAGCGTCCAAGCAAATCAATGAGGGCAGAGTAGAAAGACATGATGGCATTTCCAAGGTGCACCCTGTTCTCCTCATGCTGTTCCTCTCCACCAAACCTACCAGAACAGACACTGACTAAATGATCTGTTCCAATAATACCACTGAAGAAAATGCACCAAAGATAAAAGTTCTTACATGGGAAAGCGTCTGTCTTTCTTAACAGATGGGCCATCTCTTGCAGGGTCCTCTGATATTTTGATTGCCTCTTCTATTGCAGCCAGTAAACCATTGCCACCCTCTCCTCTCAGGGCCGGACCAAAGCATTCAGGCCTCCGAATCAGGAGACGTACCACCACGTTGGCATTCTCTTCTACGCTCTCCCCTACAGGAGGAAAATAAATGTTCTTTTATTGATTCCTGGTAGTTTTTGAAGTGGTTTTTGCTCTTAAAAAAGTTTGTTTCTCATCCAATTTCATCAGTTCAAAAAAAAAAGAAAAAAAGAGCAAAAACCAGTCCAGTTGAACTTTGAAAACTACCAGAAAACACAATGACTTAGAGAAATGAGAACTTACATGGACAAAAATATGAGATTTTACATTTTAAGAATCTATAATGTAAAAAATAAAAACTGACCATTGACGAAAACAGCAAAACGGAGGAAATCAAGGTATTTCTCTCCACCACACGGATTCCAGCCGATATCCGGATAGCCTTTAGACAGCAGCATTGGACAGCTCTGAAGCCCACATCCAGCCAAATACTTCACCACCTACAAAGACAGCAGTAAGCTCAAGTATTGAACAATTGTGCATTTCAACTATTCACCCATGATAGTTGTAATTTACCATTTCTAAGTCCTGTTCTTGCAAAGCCAATGCAAGCTCATTGTTGTCAATACAAGAAGCAGCAGCCACATCTAATGGAGTTGAACCCCTCATTCCTGAAGAAAGGCACAAAAGATAAAATTTGTTACAGTTTATCCGATCAAAAGAGGTTATTGAGAAAAACCCTGTTGTGGATAAAATACTCTACTCATTCATCCTCAGAATAAAAAGGTAGTCATTAGATGATCAGTGTCTTTCTGTATATTTTAATTATTGGAGCTCCAACAAGGTACAGATCATACAGAGGTGACAGCTGTGTGCAGGAGTGTACAAAGATTACAGTTGGTCATTGTCTCTTATATGAAAGCTGATAAAATATGATTGTTGCCAGGCTGGAATGTCTGGGAGTACAGGAAGAGATAACTTATGTGAGACATGTCTGTGATAAAGCACCTCTTCTCTAACGCAGGTGTCCATGTGTCCTTGACCAAACACAAACTACAAAAAAACCATTTGTCTTGTCCAGTCTCGTATAATACAGAGTTTAACCAAGCTTATATGTAATATAGAACATATGTAAAATTACCATTACAACCATTAAACACAACAACACTCACCGAGACCAATGCCACTATTCTGGAGAAGATAGCTAAGGTGGTCAAACATAGATCTCTGGTTTTGACGACTGATGCGACAGAAATAGCAGAGAAAACGGCAACAATTTGTCACCACTCGTGGAAATCTGATCTCCTGTTGGCAGAAAATAAAGTGCCATTGTAAGAGACTGGACTGGACTTGGTTTCAAAATGAAGATCGATAATTATGCAATTAACAAATACTCTACCTTAGAGTCTCCGCCACCCAACACATTAACCATGACCTCCATGACAGTTTCATGCATGCCCAAAGCTCGCATCAAGTTTGGGTGCTGATAGAAAACTTTGTTGCTCATGATGTTCCTGAGGATGACAAAAATATATTTTTTGTCAAAGAGTAATATCTCAATGCCCTAATTTAAAATATCAAAGGTCTATACCAACCCAATGCTTTGAATCATAAGCCTCTCCTCCTCTGGACCCATCTGGACAATAAGTAGTGAACGGATCTGGCCCAAACACTCCAGGAGGTCCATGGTGTCCTGAATGGATACAGCATTGATTGTATAGGCCTTAGGCAAGGCACGCATGAGCTCCCCCAGGCCGTCATACTGCCTGTGAAGGAGGCTGAACATCATTCGCACAAGCTCCGGATTCTGGATAAATGACTCCTGGGCCCAGTGGATCGTAGTATGAGAAATCAGCTCCTGTAAAGTACCTGATGAAGAAAGCACAACAGTACACCAATCAGGACCCTTGACATCCAAAGTGGTAATGATACCTGTTAGTGGATGGGATGTATTAGACAGCAGGCAATACATCATGGACCTCTAGAGTCAGTAATCTATCTTTCTTATGTATTTTTTCACGTGATCTTTAACAGTTTCAATGGAGGTTACATGCAATATATATGACACTCACTTGGTTTTTTATCTTCCTGTGGCTCTGGTTCTGCCTCTACCTTCTTCTCACGGAATTTTTTCACCTTTTCCAGCAAACGGAACAGTCGACCTCTAAGGGAATTGTCCACTTCCTCCTCCTGCTCTTCCTCCTCAATATGAACCCCTAAGATCAAAGTTTTGAACGCAGAAACTTACATTTAAGCAATCATCAGAAATATTAAGTAACACATGTTGATATGCTTGGACGATTAAAACTAACCACAGTGCGCAAGAAGAACATTGTGAAAATTCTGCAGAGAGTCTCGGACCTCATCTGGAATGGGGCACTCTTCGTCTTCGGCACAGTTTTTGAAGTTCATAAGCATGTTTACCTGCAGAAGAAGTAGAAATCATTCCACAAGAATGAGCAGACTCAGATATTTTTGAATAAAAGGTAAGGTGTAAATGCTGTGGTTTCACTTTTCTGAGTGAACTGTTGAATTTCTGAGCCTACAGAGATATTTTAGCACTGACATACAATTAATTCATATTGTTTTACTCTGCGATAAAACATTTTAACCCATAAAGAGACAGTGGTATTTTTGTGTCAGTTCCCAAATTAATTTGTTTCCACATTTAACCCTTCTCAAGATATTTATCACCATTTATTATGACATTATCCTCTGTATTTCGTGTTTTTTCACTGAACATCAGGTTTTTTCCTATATTTAATTTTGTAGATGTACCTAAAATCTCAGATTAAAATTGAGGGTTATTATATCAAAACAGAGAAAACTGAAGAATAAGCAACTTTTTCAGGAAAATATATCATTAACTGAACATAAATCAAGTGTTTCCATCCACTATCACTGATCAAACTCCATGGGTTTTAGTGGTGAATCAAGCTTGTAAAAGATGTGTTTCCATATTCACTAGAGAGCCTCTGAACATCCAAATGGGTCACATCTGATGACTATGAAAAGATGACAAACCGCATTTTACAACAATTATTTACATGTATAGATAGGACTAATGGATCAGAAGGTATTAATCATTTTAGATCAGTGGGCGGTTTTGGTCATGAGTGGATGTTTGGGTTTTTAATGGGTGAACACAAACACATTTTTAGAAACTTGAATGGCAATAAAGTATTACAATGCTGACATGAGAAGCAGGTACATTGTTCTATTTTGTCTTATGCACTATATTTCCATGAGTCTACCTGCTCCTGCGGTGGTGATCTGAATTCACGGGTCTTGCGGGCAGTCTCAGCAGCACTCATAGTGAAGGCCAGCATTAGTTCATTGTAGCGCTGCCTTTGGTTAGACTGTATCTGATTAACAAACTGGTCTGAAAAGGCAATGATGGCCTCCACTCTGTGGCGCAACTCACAGTCACAGAAATACTGCAACAGTGTACACATCTAAAAGACAAAGAAGTAAATTATTACTTTGTTCCAATGTGAATATGAGTGTTGTCCATTGATCAGTCATACCTGTAATTTGACAGATTCCGGGAGCTTCATCTGGAAAAGCCCTTGGTCCAGATGTTCTTCTTTAGCCTCACCACCAGTCTCTCCAGCTTTTGTCTCTTTTTCTGTTTCATCTGCACCCTTTTCACCATTTACATGTTCTATCTCATCCACCACTTCTTCTGCAGTGATGGCTTGGGGTTCCTCTAATTCTTCCTCTTCCTCATATTCTTCCTCCTCTTCTTCACCCAGACCATCATCTTCATACTCCTCCTCCTCTTCTTCTTCTGCAAGTTCTTGCTGTTCTACCCTCACCGGTTCCACTTTTGTTGATAATTTTTGTTCTTTCTCGTCTATCACCTTTGCGTTCTCCTCTACAGGCTCTTCTGGTTTTTTACCACTGAAGACCGTGGGCTCAATCATCTTCAGGATATGAGTGACATCTTCATCACCAAACACACCCATGATGAGAAGGGTGCTTATGAGTTTCAGGATTGGGACAAAGTGAAACTCGACGCTGCCCCCCACAGGATCTCTCATGGCCTGACCTCCATCTTGGACAGCCTCAGTCAACATGTTTAAGGCCTTGGTCTTCAGCACCTGGAAATATAATCAATAACTTATGAGTATTAAGAGTGAAGTTCAGGTCTATATTTGCATTTCTCATCCATGTGGCCGAAAGATCATAAAGAAAAGACTTGATATTAAAGATATTAAATAACATGTAGGAGAACTATGTGATTCCATATATAATAGGTGCTATATTATAGCATAAAAACTCCTATAATACTATTTATTATAACAATTTTTTTGGTTTCGCTTAACTCCAGAATGCCTTTGTTGTTTGTTTATGCATAGTTTTATTCTCTGATATCCTTTACTAACTACAACAATTGTTTAGTACTGTTTTTCTTTTTCATTATCAAAGAAAGACTGGATTACTACAGCTTATTTTATTATTTACAACTCCATATTTAAAGGAAAACTGTCTTCTTCTCAACAATGTATTTTTAGTGTATGGCCAACATACTTTGTAAGTGTTATTCACAGTGTTAAGTTGAAGCCAAAGTAAATGGAGAAAAAAAAACAGCCCATGTGACACTTTAAATTTCTAATAGCATTAGATGTTGCAAAATATATTAAATCATACACAATTTATTTTGTTGATCAATTTGGTACAGATCACTGTCCATTAGAACATGACATGTCTGAGACTCAGGGACACATAGTCTTCTCAAGTTGACAAGTCGGTCAACTGTGGAATGTTATTCCAGCAGCCACTCTGGTGGACATCCCTGCATCGAGCTTGCCAATGGCACATTCCTGCATGATTTATGACATCTGTGGCATGTTGACAGCTGATGAAATTTGACATTTTGAGATGGCCTTTTATTGTCCCCATTGCCTGAGTGGCTGACTACTAACTATCTCACTAACACTATATCAGCAGTGCTGACTCGCAGAGATGGACATAAAGTTTGTTGGCAAATCAAAAGAACTAACCATGTTTTACAATTATGAGACATCATGAGCTCAATTTGGGCTGTGCATCACATGCTACACAAAAACTGTACATGAAGCACTTATATTTTTGCTCAGTGTATATGGGTGCTTCTATGAAATTGGTACCTAAAAACTGGACAGAGGGGCTAAGATATTTATTGAGATAAAAGAGAAACAATATATACAATAAATACATTTTTATATTATTTTTTTTTATACAAAAATCTACATGTAACACAGTACAAAGGACACAAAAATTCTATTCTATTCTATTTTTTATTCTCTCACAGGTACATTTTGGGAATGGAACTAATTACTGTAAGTCAGAATATTTCACAAAAATGACCCCTGTTACAAAATTATTTTTTATGTGTTTAAATGGGCAGGTTACATATGTAAAGTGATTGGACAAAAATGATAGTGTCTTTATTTATACCTGTATATAAGACCATTTCAAGCCATGTTTTTGAGGTAAAATGTACTGGCACCTGGGTAGCTTTTCTTGTCCCAATTTTGGTCCTATTTTTGGCCCCAATATTCTATATATTATAAAAGTTCATTTATTTTGGGATGGCTCAGAGCAAAAGCATTTTTTTTTTTTTTTTTTTTTGCATTTATCTGAGTTCATCATTAAGTACATCTTGGGGGGAAATATGTCTTAATTTTTCTTTTATTATTGGGTCTAAAAAAGCTATCAAAGTGCCAGGTGCCAAAATAAACCCACTTTCATAGACGCAGTCATATGTGATCTTACCAGATTTAGTGGGAGAAATGATGTTTGATGAACGTTTCCACTCACCTCTAAGGGGACCATAGGACTCAGGGTGTAAATGTCTTGGTTTGTCCCCACAAAAGCAGTCGCAGAGAAATGAAGTTTGGGACGCAGACATGTGGTGAGACCAACCCCTGGTAAAGCATGAGATTTGTCTGAGTACAAGGTGATACTGCGTGTTTCATCTGTCATGGGAACTATGAATTCCTTGTTGGTTCCCAGTCGGTTCCTCTTAGCAGACTCCAGGTGCATGCTGATGAGCAGGTCATAAAAACCACTTCTCATTGGTCCAGGCAGGTAGGTGTTTTCTATAGCGTAGAAGAGCTGGGATTCATCCACGTAGCTGCACAGAGCATGAGCCACGCGGTTGTTTCCCAGAGCACAAACAGAGCCGTAGAGCTTAAGAGTGTGATAGTGAAACTTCAGTAAGTCCATACGTTCAGACAGCTCCAGGATGTCTATACACCTGCACAGTTTAAAGAGCTTCATTTACAACACTGTAACATTACAAACATTTTGGCAGATGGATAGAAAATAATGCAGCTGTGACCTGTTTTCTTCTGGGATGTGGAGGGCCATCATGGTGAGGGGCTCCTGACACTGCACCATCCAGCCCAGTCGCTCACTAACTCGTCCTGTCTCCGGAGCCAGGAAGTGGTTGGGCATGCGGCTCCAGATGACTGGGGTTAACATCTGGACGTCCAGTCTTGGAGGACACTGGGGGACCGGGTTCTTGCGTTCACTTCGAAACATGGCAGCTGAGATCGGCATAATGTTCTGTTAAGGCAAGACAAGGAGGTGTATTTATATGGTACATTTCATTCACAAAGGCAATTCAAAGTGGTTTACGTGAACAAAAGTAACATTGAGAACAATAAAAAAACACTGGTCAAACAAAGAAGGTACATAATTAGCAATAAAAGATAATGATATGATTAAAATATGAATGTTATTGAAAAATGACAGTACACAAGAAATACAGTTCAATAAGAACAAGGTCTAAGTAACAGCACAATGAGAAGTGTTTTAATCTGAATTTAAAAATTGCTGTTTCAGGCATAAGTTTGCTGTCTTAAGTAAATAGATATATGAGCCTTTCTCTGTTTATATTCTTTAAATATAGCAAAGACATATTCTGGGCCATTTACTAATTTACATAATATTCTTTTCTGCAAGAAGCAAAAGCCGGTGTAAATATTTCAGAAACAAAGTAACGTAAGACAATTAGTGGAAGAGAGGTGACAGTGAGTCTTTGTGACTGACCTTGAGTTTGCCTAGCTCAAACTGAATCATATTTTGACTAGAAGGAAGGACGTAGACAGCTGGGAACAGTTTGGTGTTGGGCTCCACCTAAAAAAGAAGAAGATGTATGAATTACATCCAGAAGCCTGCACCTGACATGTATCCTGTCAAAGTGCAATCTAGTGTCTGACCTGGTAAAATGTGTTGATCTCTTTTCCATTAGCCGTGAAAGTCATGAGTCCTGTGTCCAAATCAATGAGACAGCCAATCACAAAGTCTTCCTGACTGACCCGGGTCTGTTGGGAGCTGCTAAACTCGCCTCCACAAACCATGTAGCAGTTACTGCGTTTTATGCTGAAAAATGCCAAAAGAAATTCAGAAATCAATATTCTGTGCTTATGTTTACTTTTTTTTTTTTTTTTAAATATGACACCACTGTAACGTATAGATATACCTGTCATGGATGTTGCCTTTGTCATCACCCACAGTGACGGTTACATTTCTCACTTTGCTAAGGTCGAAGTGAGGGTCATACTGGTGATAGTCAGGTGTGATCCAGCCAACCCACACACCTGCGAGCTCCTGCCCCGCAAACACTCGCACAGAATAATAGTACTGTCACAAGAAGAAGGCATGTGGATGAGAAATATGAGAACATCTTCCAGTGTAAATAAAGCCTTTGACGATTGTTAAATGTATCAAAACTTTAGAACTGTCACAAATTCTTTACGTAGTTTTCAACTGTCAATTTTATTCTTACTGTTGTGGTGTTGAGGATGATGTCCATGTCGTCACGGTCATCTGGTACAACATCTTCCACTAGACGGGGCATGGTGGGAACAACCGGGGGTGGAGTTATTAATGCAGCCTTCTTAGCCTTGAAAAGGAATCTGTAAATAATAGAAACATTAGCTTAGACATATGAACATTCAAGTAAAGACTGATGTGAAAAAGATGACACTAACCCTTTCTTCTTGCTTTTCTCTGTTGAAGCGTCCTTCTCATTTTCTCCATTTTTTATGGCAGGAGTCTCCTTAGGCACAGACGGCTCTTTCTTCTCCTCCTCCTGTTCTTTGCGACTTGCTGACTTCTTAAGTATTTCAAAGTCAGAGTCTGGGTCAACTTCTACCACCTCATCCTCAGGGATGGTCAAAGTACGAGTGAGAAGTGTTGTTCCTGCTGGGACTTTGAAGGTTTCATGAAATTCAACTGGCATGCTCAGCCTGAAGAAAAGCAGATCTGTGTTTGCGTTCTGAGATCCATATGTCTTGTGGGTCACTTTGAGACAAGGGGCGGTGTCCACTGTTCCATCCACACGGGACACCTAGTGCATGAATGAAAGCCCTGTGCTTAAATTACTGTTTCTAATAATTTTATTGTCATTTCCATAAACCTTCATAATAGTATATTCAATGAAAACATATACAGTTCGCAAAGTGCTTAATTAATGAGATAAAATGCAAAATACCTCAATGTGTGGGTGGTCAGTTGGCACAATGATGTACTGGGGAAGGCTCTTGCTGAACCACATGGTAATGTCTCTTTTCATGTTAATAGCAAAGGGTTCAAATCCCTCCTGCAGGCCACAGATGGTAAAGTACTGGAGGCTGCTGACGTTTTGACCCAAGTTGATCCGGCCGACCTGGGACAGGCCCAAACTGCACACAGGTATAAAGCCTGAGGAAGTTTGATAAATACATGAGCATAGATTATAAACAAAAGCTCATACAGTGCAGTTATCTGAGATCATATGTGAATTCAGTGTCCTTACCCTCTCCTATCTCTATGTCCTTGAAGGCCATCTCTGAGCCTGAGTCACTAATCAACATCTCTCCATTGAGCGTAAACATGATGTTCATTTCTGTGAGGTCAATCATGCAGCCCACCACATCACCAGACTGCCACTGACGGCCAAAAGGCTCATTTCCTATATGCCATCGTTGGGCCTGAAAATAAAACCATGCAGTTAAAGATGTGGTTTCATTAGGCAATGACTTTAACAAGAATATAAATAAACTAGGCCATTCTTGCACCTTGAATCCATTAAAGACATATGCCAACTCATCTGCACCAAGCTCAGTGTCTGCACGGACACTAGGTCTGGCCCAGCCGACTCTCATCTCCCCGACTGTCACCGCCTCAAACTCAAAGTACCACTTTCCCTGTGTGACAGCATAAGACTTCTCTGCTCTGAAGACTCTGATCTTATCTCCACGTGAGCTACCTGGTCCATGTCCACCTGCATTACAACAAGAACATATGTAGTAGTTAAAAATGGTTCATAATTTGAAATAAAATGCTTGTAGATGAAGGACATTTTTAGAGTAATATAATCAAATGCCCCTCCTACTCATATTGTAGAGAGCTGTCCAGACTTACTGCTCTCCTGGTCAGGTGGTTCAATGTTGTATCCATAACCGATGAGGGTACGAACAGCTGCACAAACTGTATCTCTGTTTGTCTTCTTAGTCTTTTCATCCAGTAAATTGTAAGGAACCAGGCGAGGGTTGCGTTTGTTCATTATATCCTGTAATATTAAGAAATTGTATCAGAAATAAAAATGAATGTGATTTTATAAATTTCATTTTCAAAGGTCAAAGTCACAGTAGATGATTATATAAAAATGTCTTTTTGAACATGGATTTCTTTTAACTTTTGCGTGAGTAAATATGAATTCTTGGTATGGAATGGTGTTGAGGGAAATTTAACTGTGTTGGCAGAAGTACTTATTAGGAGCATTAATCAAATCACACCACTACAGTGGAAATACCTGCACGATACTATACGTCCAGCCCTGGCGGACACGGTCTCTCGCCCACACATTGTGTCCATTTTCTGCCAGTCTCTCCACTAGTGTGTTCTGATTGGGAGTCAGCTTGACATGGTTGAGGTCCAGAGGGGCTGGCTTATATCCACAACTCTGCATGTACCTAAAATCATAGCTTAAGGTCAGATATGGTCTATGAGAGCAGTGAAAGCAATTTAGCATTTGCTATAAAACTCAGCTCACGTTTTGGGCAGTTTGGTCTTTTTCAGATTCTCTTCTGCCTTTTCATCTCCCATTCCCACATGACAGCCCAGAGCCAGCAGAGTCCTTTAAATTACAGAAACAATGAATAAGAAATATATAGAGATGAGATAAAGTTAAGAGGGTTGTGACTTACTTGAGCGTCTCTCCTGACATTGCTAAATTATAGTTCTTCTCTGGTTCAGGCAGACTTTGGAAATCCACAAGGCAGGGGTGTAGTTTCTTGTTATCATCGCGAAACTTGGTAAAAGTTAGAAATTGAAAAAATGAAAGTCAAACACTTTTTAAAAAATTGTATGAACAACATAGTATTTTCTTAGAACTCTTACAGCTCCGTAGGTCCATCCTTGTTCAATTCGAGTCACAGCCCATAACTCATGGCTGTTTTCCGCTAGTTTTTCTCGAATGCGCTCCAAATGAGGAGGAAGCACAATCTAAAAAGATAAAAAAAAAATTCAGTACAATGGATAAAACAAAAAAGAAATCAGGATACAGTAGTAAGATAGTTTACCTGTATAGTGTCCACAGGGCAAGGAGTAAAGGCTGTATGTGAGAGGGACTGCGTGGGTCCCAGCAGGTTGCGAACACCATTGAAATCATGCTTATATTCCTTGATGGGCTCAATCCGCAAACGATCTCTGGGAAGCACCGCCTCATAGCATGGAGCATAACCAGGAGGTGGAAGGAACTTGAAATCCCCATGACGCCCTCCAAGCAGAAATCGTAACCTTTATATAAGATGGAAATTGACAATAGTCTCATGAATTAACCATCTCTAATGATATAATGATTGAATTCATAAAGTTTTATTTTCATATGTCTTACTTAATGCCTGCAGAGAAACTGACAACAGGAAAGAACAGGCCATCCAAATTGAAGTTCTCAAACATGCCCTGGACTGGATGTCCATTGATACGGAAGGAAATACTGGGCACGCTCAGGTCCAAACAACAGCTGACAACATCCTCTGCTGCCAGTACATGCTGATTGGGTGTAGCAACGTGACGTGCAACACGTCCTACAGACAAATAGTGTATCATACACTGATTAAAAGCATATATTACTGAGTTTTGGTGATGTTTTCCACCAAAAATTTTAAGGATTTTTTTCATGTTACCTGACCAGAGATGAAGCCCATCAAAGCCATAGGAGTAGAGGTCATCCCCAACACCATTGGCCCCCCAGCCTTCCCCTCCACCAGGGTAAGGGCTGTAGCCCTCTGTCAGAGCCCAGCCCACACGCAGATGATATGGCTGAGCAGTGAGGAACGGCTCCACATGGTCCACCATCACCTCAAAATACCACTTCTTATACTGAGTGGATCCTTCACAGGTCCCGAGGAATATGTTGGGTCTCATGCTAAACGAAAGAAATACGAGATTCTTCGCACTTTTTCATATACATAAAATGTCCAATATTTTGACCCCATACAGGCACTTCACTGGGTTACTTGAACTGACCCACCTGGTTACGTAGTTGATAATGTTGGTTTGAAGTAGAAGGTCACGGCCTGGAAGTAGATTCTCTGTGATGAGATTCTGATTTGATCTGACAGCTACGCCGTTACAGACACACAGAGAACAGAGCACATCCAAAACCTAGAGAAAACAGGAAGGCAGAAATTCATGAACACTGATTTAGAAAACAGCTAACAGCAGAGTGTTTAACGTCTCTTACTTTATGATTGCGTCCATGTTTATCAAGAAGTGAGATTATCGATTTGATGTGATTCTCCTGGATGATATTCAGCACCTCTGGACTCTCAATCAGAACACAATACAACACCTCCAGGATTCCTGTGAAAAATTAGGACAATTTATAAATTTAAAAAGCAGTTAAGAACTATTAAATGCTCACAGGTTCATGAGATAATTAAATCAAATATAGCGAATGCTGTTTAAAGGGATTTTTTTTTTGTTTTTTTATTATCTCAAAGTGAATCATGTCACATAGTTTTCTTTAAATTAAATGATAAATGTCACAGCATTAATATGTATTAGTTAGCGTAACAGTTCAGTTACCTGAAGATGCCTCCAAACGATCCAGTTTACTGACCAGCCAGTCGAGGTTATCACAGAACAGAGCACAGTTTGCACGATTCCCTCTGATCAGAGATGCTTCACAGAAGATGACAAATCAAAAACACTTGTTAATGCATCAAACAATAGGTGTCTAGACCTAAGGAATTACAAGAAGAAAGCCTCTGATGAACATACCAAGCAGTTCATACAGTAAATTTACTATCTCCTTCCATGAGTCTGCAGCTTCTTCTCCTGCATACTCTGAGAAGTGAGCTGCAGTGTTGTAGACGTTGAGCCGATCAACACAGTCGAGAACAAGTGTTATCATTCCCTGTTAGAGAAATTGAAATTCAATCATTGAACTCATGTAAACCATATTCTGAATTATAGCCTTAACATACAGTAAGTCTTCCGAATGTATGTTTGTTATGTTATATTATGTTATGTTTTGTTATGTTATGCTACATTTTGTTGCGTTATGTTTTGTTATGTTGTTATGTGAACGGACTACTAACCTCCTCCTGGAAGAGGTTCTGTCTGTTCTTAAGGGAGCGAAGCTTGAACTGCTTTTCCTCATGCTCCAGTTCCTCCTCAGGGGGTCGGAAATAAAAAATAAGGTCCTGCAGAGAGAGCACGACTGTGTCCATAGGCAGAGATGGTGGATTTGCTGATTTATTTTTCCCACTCAGAGCATCTAAACCTCTGGAGACACAAGAAGAACAAATTGAGAATAGAACAGAATTATCTTCCCTTCTAAATAAACAAAAGAATATAGTTCTGAGCATAAGTTAAGAAAGAAAACAGTCTTAGTAGTCCTACTTGATGAACTGGCTGAAGAGGCCTGTTGTGCTGAAAATCATTCTGGCGGCTTGAGACTCTTCTGTCTGAGAACGAGCCACTGTGAGTGCATCATCCATGTGACCTTCTTTGTGGAGAATGGCCTAAGAATGAAACAAGCTCTTAAAACAGGTGCACAAACCTAACCTTAAAACTTAGAATATGTTATAGATGTTGTTCGTCCATTGTAATTCCATTTTACCTTTCTCTTTAGAGGACCCAGGCGGGCAGATTTGGCGTCGACAGCAGCGTATGTTAACCAAAGCCCAGATAAAACATGTTGTACAAAGCACATGGACTCGCCATACTTTATCTCAGGTATGCCCATGCCTTCCACATCTCGCTTCTGAGTCACTTCAATTTTTTCCTGTAGTTCAAATCAAAAGTACATTACTTGACATCTCAGATATCCATTTTGGTCTGTATTTCTTATACTTTTCACTGTTTCATTTATATGATGATGACCTTTGAAATTCTGAAGCAGAAGGCTGTCATCTTAGAATTGGCCTTTTCAGGATCCACTAACAGCAGCCCCTTCTCTTCATCTAGAAAAAGGTATCTGCCTGTTGTTATGTGACGTATACGAAAAGACTGGCCCCATTTAATGTGACCACCACTCCACCTACCAACACAAACAAATGTATGAGTGTCTGCAAAGTGTTAACTGTTTCTACAACTTGTTTACATTGTAATGAATGTGATTAAATATAAAGAATTGAGGCACTAACGCAATACGCAGGGGCTCAAGCCTCCATAAGGATCGTGCATGACTGCATACAGCCCCTCCCTCATAATGGGCAACTCTGAAAGGAAAACACAAACAGACAATCAATTGGTGATATGTGGTAAGTTGACAATAAAAGAATCTGGTATGTGATTTTATGTGGCTGTCAATGTTGATTTCTAAAAATAACTGGCACCAGAAGTGTACATTATAAGGAAGATACAATATCAACACATAACGTAAAAATTAAGAGACAACTGGAGAAAAATAAAGGAGCCAGATCCACAAAAGATCTGAATGAATTGCACATGTTATTTGAAGAGGGGACTGTGCAATGTTTCATTGAGATTTGGCTCAGTTTTTTTTTCTTTTTTTTACATCTATCCCAAAAAGTTATTGCACTCATAATGTTGTGCAACTGAGTGCAATTTATCCTTGTTTTGCATCACACTGCCTATTGGTCAGGTATTTCTCCTCTTTTCAGGCACAGATTAATCTATCAAACTAACACTGATGTGTCTATTGTGTTTTGTATCTCTAACACAATATACTGAACCATCCATCACACCACAGCCACATGTTAGTCTCCACAGTTTACATCTAATGTAAATCAGATAGGTCTGAGATGTGATTTATCAATGCCTGACACTTTAATGTTACGTGTCACTGAATATACAGTATCTGCAGATACATTTGTGCTTATGTTGTTTCACAGCACCTTTCAACCTCAGAAGAGGTTTTGTCCATTTATATACTTTCCAGTAGTTGTAATTTCATTAACCACAGATCAATCAAAGGATGTATGAATATATAACAATACAGTACTATCAGTGAATTTTTGAAAGTTTCATGCTTTGTATGATTAAAAGTAAATTCACTATCATTCAAACCTCACATTTATGATGATTGGGAGACACAGAGATATACAGTAAGACAGTGAATCAAGATGAGCTGCTGCACCAGTAAACACCAGCTTTCAGCAGACACACTGCAAAATAGGGTGTGTATAAACAAGATAAAAGCACTAACTCTGAGGAAAAGTACTTCAAATAAGACAAAATATCTGTTCATGTAGCAAGATAACTTCACTTGACAAGATTTCTTGAATTAAGATTCTTAAATCTAAAAATAAGCAGGTCTCCAGATGTATGAACACTTAAAATAAGAAATTAACTTTTAAAACCAAATAAATTGTCTAAAACTTCTAAATCTAAGTTTGGAGGTTTTTTTTCAATCTTGTGGTAACTGCAGATGGTTTTGTTAACAAAGTATTTTTGCATATTAAGTCTCATTTTGTGTCAAATATGGGACTATTTCCTGATCCACGTAAATGAAAAAGGTTCAGTAATGGGACCGTCTACTTGGCAGCTCAGTGTTCACTGTACTACATACTTTATTTTTGACCTATTTGCACCTGTTTTTCACTTACAAAAGCCACACAATTCTTTTGTACTTCTGGCCCACAGTTTGCTATCCTCAGGAAAAGGCTGCAAGTGGTTTAGAGTGTGTTTTCAAAATCATTAGGCACAACCACTAAATACATTTCTTGACAACAGGTGCAACACGAAAACAAATTTGTCACCTGCGCTGATCATCCCCTTGGTCAGCTCCTGGGATTGCTAAGCATTCATCCATGTGACCATGAAACAGCCTGAGCACATAGCCTCCAGTTAAAAAACCTAAAGGAGAAAAGTCACATCAGTGAGAGAGAGCAGACAGGTTTATTGACAAAAGGCCTTTTTTTAGCAACAACATAAAAGGACAGACCTTCAGCTAGCTCACAACCAGACATCACAGGGGTCATAGTCCACAGAGTTTGCATGAAGGACGCATCAACCATCAAGTCTCCACTAGCATAAGAGAGATGCTGACAGAGAACAGAAGGTAATGTTAATAATTACTGACAACAAATTGTCTTTTGGAGTCAAAATACTGAAAGAATAGTTACCAGATATCTCTCTGAGGAGACGCTGACGAGAATGAGGTCATCTCCCACCCTGACCTTCTCACCTTCAGACCTTTGCTTTGAGGCAGGATGGATAGTCCACCAACAGGCCTCTCCTGTGACCAACATAGACATTCATAGTTCAGACTCACAACATGTTATTTCTGAGAGGAACTTAGCAATAAAGATCATATCCACCTGTAGAGTCCTCCTGCAAGCCCACGTCAAAAGCCAGTTTGTCTGTTAGCGAACGCGAAGTAGTCAAACAGCTCAAGTACTGCAAAGAGAGGAACAAGAAGCTAGTGTCAAAAGATTACTTGGAAATACTGAGAGAATCAAAGAGTGTGAAGAGAGCTGCTGTATCAAAAGCTTTGAATAGAACAAATATGTGTGTGCTCACCATGCTGGAGTGAGTGTGTTTGAGGAGGATGGCGTGTCCGTACAGCAGGGTTCGGTGGCCTCCACCTTGTGAAGACTGGCAGAGGGAGTTAATTAAAGAGTCAGTATAATTAAAAACAGTGTCAGAGCTGTTTTCTTAGACTGAACGCAGAGCAAGCAAAACATACCCATTTATCCAAATCCACAGCCTACAAGTGAGAGAACAGAATAAAGAATTAGAAAAGAAACCAAATGAGTTTCAGCTGCACTGGAACACGGCTACACATCCCAAAATATTAGCCATCTCTCATCCTACTGCTTTACCTTTTCTCTTATTTCAGGTGTATTCTATTACTCCAACTTGTCATGACTTTATCAGTCATTTTGCTCCCACAGACTTTATATCATCATTTTCTATTTTAATTACTGTTTTTTTTTTTAATACATAAAGTGTGAATAAACTATTTGTTGCCTCTTATGAAATAATTGTGACAATGTGATTCATTCTTGATCGATAAAGTGAAACTGGGACTCATCTCTCTGCCTGACCAAAAGTAATTATTGATGTATATAAATAGGAATAAAAAGAGGACTTTACTTTAGTGTCTTTACTTTGTAAGGACCACAGTGAACCAGTGGTGTGACTGATAAGACACTTTATTCTGAACAGGTTCAGAAAAACAATGAAGACTGAGAAATACTGAAAAGACACACTGGATATTTTGTGCTGGAAAGACTTTGTAGAACAAGCTCAGAACATATCTGCTCAGTACTAATAAATGTAGGCCTGAATTTGCTTCCAGAGTCCAATGTGAAATAGTAATACTATAAACCAATCATCGGTCAAAATTCTGCGTGTGTTACTATCATTTGGCTGAGACTATATTTCACCTAATAATACATCAGACTGTAGAAAAACATGCTCACATCCCTAAAGGAGACAGGAGATAATCTGGGTGAAACATCTGTCTGCCGCTGTGACGCCCTTAGATTGGAGACAGCACACTGACCTACACTCGACCGTCACAACAGCTAAAAATGGTTACAGCCTAAATACTGTCCTGAAGGACCTACGTAGGTCAGAGGCACCTGATTCCACAGATGAGGATTTAGCATACAGACCTATTTATTCAGACTATGTTTATGAATGCAAGTGTTAAATACCATCATGTGCCAGTTTATGTGTTTGTCATTAAAGTTACATTATGTGCAAAATAAGCACTAATGTGGAATGTACTTTGAGTGCATTGTGATAAAAACTGGTTAAAGAAAGTAAAGAAAAGCATATATTTTCATTTTATACAATACAAAACCTCAAAGGTGTTTTTTTTAAGATGATATTCATAGAGAACTAATGTTTTGGGAAGAGATAATTGAACATTTTTCTCTGAAAGTTCAATATGCTGGTAGGATGAGGGTTAAAATAGCAGCATTAATGAATCAGTTTGTGTTTTACCTCATCCACAGAGGAGTTGGACAACATCTCCTGTAAAGCCCGAACTGACAGGGATTGCTCCAAAATGAAGCAGCAGATTGCCAGGTCTGGAGGGACATTCTGTGTCACAACACATGAATGTAGTGAGTCTGATGAGTGAGGGTCATTTGCATTTACCCACTGAAACACCTATAATTTATTAAACATGGTGCATTTTTACTACCTGAGCATTGGAGGTGGTTTCAAGAAAACAAAGACGGTTTCCGAACCCTTCACATGACAGACACAGCTTAATCTGTTCTTTGAGGATAGAAGCAGTGCACTGCAGCACGACTTGATCATCCTACAGACATAAAATAAAAAGATAAATAATGACTTTAATGATAGTTGACTATTAGATAATTATATCAAAACAATCCGCAAAGGAACACACACACACACACACAATATGCAGACGAAAAGCAAAATAAAGAACACATCGTGGCCAAAATTAGCGATGGAAACTTGGGAAAATATTCTAATAATGTAAAGAGTATACCCGGCTGTTCTCTAAACAAAACAACTCTGGCTTCATGCATTTGTTGTGTTACTACATTAACATGTGCCTGTGCCAGTGGCCAAGCTTTAATCTCCCCGCCTCTCTGGCTCCAAGACACCAGCCACTCCCCCTCTCTATTTCAGGCCACTGCACCTGCTGTTCACACATCCCATTCTGGAAAGCACCAGATATTTAGGATTTGTCAGCCAGGAAACATTGGCCCACATCACAGTACCCAAATAACGCAATTAGTAACCTTGTAGAGGAGATGAATACTTGAATTTCCCACTTCGGCTCACAAAAATAGCACATTCTTTTTCGTCCTTTGGTAGATGCAAACCCTCCATCATTTCGCAGCAGAAATAGACTTTTTTTCCTGAAGATACAGAAGTTTGTAATTTTTGTTGATTTATATTCAGAAACATTAACACAATGCATAAAAGGCACAAAAAAAATTTCAATAGCTCAAAGTTTCAGTCCAAAACAGTTTACTGCCAGATCATTGATGTAACACAGGGTGCTTGCTCTTTATCCACATGAAAATTCCAGAAATTTTCAAAACTGCTATTTTCCCCCCCAATTCCTTGACTTTACGTACTTGTATACTTGCATGCCTGCTTTTTTTTGGTTGAGATTGTACCTGTTTTTTGTAGTAGAAAAGCACACTTTAATAATAATAATGATAATATGTATTTGAATGAACGCCTGATTTGTAGTAATTATATTTTAGTGACAGAAACGTTTTAAAAACATATAAAGATCACAAAAGTGCAAAAATAGCACACAAATAAAGTCATGGAAAAATAATTAGACCATCAAAAGTCATCAAAAAGAATGATAATGCAATCAAGTACTAACTCCTGTGTGTATCATGTGACTAAAACAGACAGAAAAGAAAACATACAATGTTTAAAAGTACTGTTTTGTCAGTACAATGCCATAGATATTGATATACAAACTGAAGTGATTTTGGTTAAAATATGGAAAATGACTAGATATCAGCCCTGAAATTAAACTGTTGTGTTATTTTTGTTGATATCATTATATTTGTCCAAACAAATGTACCTTTAGTTGTACCAGGCATTAAAATGAACAAGAAATTGAAGAAAACAAGGGTGGTCTAATAATTTTTTCCACAAATGTAAGTTTCACTAGAATCCTTCCAGTATAGACTGGTTAGCCAAATCATATCAAGTCTTTTATATGCTTTCCTCATGCATTTCTTATCTTACAAGATTATGTGCCTTTGAGTATACTCTGAAATTCAACTATGAGAGAAACTTTTTCCATACTTTATTAAGATTTCCACACAAAATTCCAGAATTTTCAAAGTCTGGAAAACAGCACTTCAAAATTCCAAACTTTTTAAGACTTTCAAGACTTACACAAGCACCCTGTACTATTTTACTGGTGTGAGACTTGCCTGAAATGTCAATAATTGCTCTGCTTTAATGTGATGCATGCTCTTTCATGCATTTTCATCTACACAAATGTACAATTTCTAAAGCCATTAACCTTATCACACACATTCCAGGATGACGAGAGTACACACAAACTCTAAACAGAAACCAGAGACCAGATATTAAAACAGAAATAAATGTTCCAGTACCAGCCAGGTACCAGGTTGAGTACCAGCAACCTGATACTGGATTTACTGTACTGGTAAAAAGGATGCTCAGCTCCAAATCAACACTCTTAATGGTTTGACTGACACTTTATAATTCACTGAAACAAAAAAAAAGCTACCAGAGCATATGGCGAATATATAGGTATTACATTTCTCTCACATTCCTACACGCCTTACTGTGTATACAAAATTGTGCACAAGGCAGACTGAGCGACTGACTGAAATGCTGACTGATTTACTTAGAAAGACTGATGACATAACACCATGCCGATATCTGTTACGCTAGACATTTATGGCATTTGTGGATAAATTGGGAATGAAAATGACTCAAATTGACCAAATCTTCTCAAGCATCTGACATTAAATGCTTGTGGTTTTCGTTCCCACACAGACTGAAGAAAGCAGGTGTTGAAATGGGCCAAGCTTTGAACCTGTTAATCCTCACACAGTAAATATAGAAGTGAGCTGAGTTCAAGATGACAGACACATTATGACAACATTGATCACATATTTTATTTCAGTGCAACATCTCAATCTATAGGACTGTTCCACCTTAAATGTATAGGCTTAGGCAGCTGCTCAATGAAATGTGCTAAAACAAAATTAAACAGAACAAGAGAAAAAAAAATTTGATTGTATTTCATTCTATGTAATAACATCTTCTCATACTATAATGTGTTATATGCTCATGATGTTATGTGGGTTATAGTGTGCCTGATTTCAACACTCAGAGCATTTGGAATCATCTTCCAGGTTACACTAACGTCAGGGTTAAGAGTCTTGGCGAACTCAAGTTACATCTGAACATTAACAATAGCTCAGCATTGACACTGACTATTTAAAATGGTGAGTGTTACATATATGTAGCTACTCCAAAGGCCACAATGCCCTTCTACAGGCTTTGGCCCAGAGATCTGAAGAGGAAACATGATAGGGTAGGTCAGCACCAACTAACACCAACAAAATACAGTCATTTAGTCTGATGAGTTCATTTATTAAATCTAATACTTTAACATTAGCATTTTTAGGCTGATAATGTATAGCAATTGACATTAATATATATCTTGGTGCTTCCCTCAACCAGATTTGTAAGTAAAAAGTACATGTAGTCATAATCTAAATCAAAAAATCTATGAAAACAAAACACTAAAAATGTACAGTACAAAAAATAATGTGGAGGCTGACAAAGTGACAAACTATGACCTACAAATCGGAAAACCTATCTATGTCCCCACTTCCAGGGACTGCTCCACTGGTTCATGTTACCAATTACTATCCATTATTTTTAGGCCCAGCATTTGTCATCAAAAGAGTCTGGTCATATTATATCTTGTTTCAGCTTTGCATCTTTCCCACCCCTTACACCTTGTAAATTAAAGAGCTTCTTGAGGATTAAACTGTCTGGAAGTTTTATCTCTGAGATTCATCACTATAATGACTTTTCTCCATCTAGTCTTTCGTTTAATGGCTTATGCCGTGTTAAAGAGCAAAATATGTGGTATGCTTATCGGTAGAAGATAATAACATGTAATATGTCTTGCGTTTGTCTTAAGTGTCACCTGGCACCTCTAAAAGACAAAACAGTTACATATCAAATACCCACTGAGATATAAATAGATAACAATGCACCCACAACCAACCACCTGTCCATGTCGATCTATGCTCAGTCTATATGAAGAGAAACTCAACCAACGTAGTAAAATTATGTCAAATATCTGTGAAGACGAAGCAGTTCAATGTACGAGGAAGATATCCTTTTCATTTCTAAGAGGAAAAAGTTTTCTTGAGTGTAAAAGTGTGTGAAAAGAGACATGGAGCATCTCTTACCGTACGTAAGAACTGAATCTCTTCCTCTCCATCTGCACCTTCTGCCATCCTCCCAGGGCAAGAACATCAAAACCTTGAGAGAAAAGGGTAAAAGTCAGTGCTGCCTCAAGTCGGTCGCTTGTGGTTCATTTACACCCACCAACAGCGGGAAAATGTTGGGCAACGTTTCTGAAGGGCAGTGTCAGGTCGTGTGCCTCTGGCTGTGTTATGAGGCAGAGGGATTGACCAGTTCATTCCTGTCCATTACAGCATCATAAAGAGGTGGAGTCAGCTGACAAAGCTGAACCAGCACTTCAGATGTTCTGTGTTATGGTGTCCACACATTCAGCCTCCAATAAGATTCATAGTTACTGAGCTAATAAACCTTGTGAAATTATGATTATTATCTGTGTTTATTATAGAGTTTCCATTATCTATAATTCAATCCATTTACACCTTTTTTTTCTTTCAGTTTATCTATTGATTTACTTCTGATGTTCATTAAAATAAGTTTTAAGTTAGTTATGGTATGCATGTGAATGAATGATTCTTTTTTTTTTTAATGGAACAGTTCACATTAATATATATAATACGGCTAATTTCCTTTCTGGAGTTCCATTGACAGATAAAAAAAAAAAAAAAAACAGATTACAAATAACATAATAATACCATAACTGAAGTAGGCAGTAACACAGTGCACACAAGTAGACAAAAACAGGGATCAAGGCAAACCACCAAGCAAAAACTGATTAAGGTTTGCACATGATTATATTATAAATATTCCATGGCTGCTATTTTATGATTATATTATAAATATCCCATGTTTGCTATTATACATGATGTATTACCTTAAATCAGTGGTTCTACAGATTGAGACCAAAAACGAAAATTTCACCAAGACTTATGAAAACAATGTGAATTATGAAATATGTGATACACATTGTGTGATAATGCACCACTCTTCAGCTGAAATGTTTCCTAAATGTTGATTTTTGTATAAGGTCAATACAATGAATACATAATACCTTACACACACACACACACACACACACACACACACACACACACACACAGTGTGTTGATTGATGTAATAATTAATTTACGACAGCTGTTAAAAAAATAAGTAAAATTATGTTATTTATTCAGACCTTAAACATAGTATTCCTTCAATAAGTAAATACTAGGCGTCATTTAGGACACCAAATTAAGTGAAAGTCCTACTTTATATGTGTATTGCTAAAAATAACACAAATTACCTCATTGTAGATGTCATTAGCTTAATAATAATTCGCGTATTCGTGTATTGTAACCTGAACCATATCTAGCACCTGTGCTAGTTAGCGTTACTGATACCTGTTTACTCCTCTCGGCCATATAAACTTGAATAAACTGACTTTGCAACTTCCGTGAAGAAATCGCTTTACCGCTTATTATTATTTTTTATTATTATCATTATTATTTCACTGCTAAATCGTCGTTGTTAAATGTGTATGATTATCCTCCAATAGAGGGCAGCATCTCACGTGAACGGCGGCTGACTGGCAACTTTCAACGAAGAAGAAATGGTACGACGGTCAAACAATTCCCCCTTTATTTCCAAAATACAGTCAGCCTAGGTGAGTAGTGTTAACTGTTGTGCATTTACAGTATTGGTTTTGTCTTCATTGTGCAGATTTGTTTGGATATTCCATGGATTTAGCGCATCGTATTATAAGATTTTAAAAGAAAGTATAGCTTTTAGAAGTGGACTTTTGTTAACCTAGCTTGTTAGGTGTTAGCTTTGCGTTAGTACGTTGAAAGGGAGGGCTACTGCTTGTTTTGTTACATTAACATTTATTAATGTAACACATGTTTATGTAGATTAAAACCCTCCACTACTGAACTGGTTTTACGCATAAAGTTGATTGGCAAAAGCAAAATGCGTTAATGTCTGTGCGGATACTATATCGAGGGGTTTGTGGTCATTAGTTCTACTTTTCTGTGTGATAGACGTTCGAGTTTGTACACAACAGAAGAATGGATGCCCTCGCTCACATGCTTACAGACCCTCTTGCTCCTAAAGAAGAAAACCATGGTCAGATTACAGAGGAGTGCATGCTGGGGAGCTGCAGAGTGAGCCTCCCAGAGGACCTGCTTGAGGATGTGAGCCATGTTATACACCATAATTAAACGCTAGCTAGTCTTTTATGATTTGTTTGATTGTTTACAAGATTAAAAGACAATGCAATTCATGTTCCTTATGTATTGTTTACCCTTTGTCAACAGCCAGAAATTTTCTTCTCTGTGATGAGCGAGAGCACCTGGTCTGATGTCCTGACAGATTCACAGAGGCAACATCTTCGTCAGTTTTTGCCACAGTTTCCTGATGAGAATGTTTCACTGCAAGACCGTGCAATCAGTGACTTATTTAATAACAGAAACTTTCATTTTGGAAATCCCCTTCACCTTGCACAAAAATTATTCAGAGGTGCCTCCTCATAATCCCTCAATTTATCTATGAGCTTGCATTTGCATTGTTATTTTTTGTTAACCTTTTAAAAATGGTGATCTAAAACATGATCTAATTTTTTTCTAATTTCCTGAATCCAGATGGCTATTTCAACCCTGAAGTGGTCAAATATAGACAACTGTGTGCCAAGTCCCAGAGGAAACGGCAGTTATACTCCCTTCAGCAATATTACCACAAACTATTAAAACAAATCCTCGTCTCTCGAAAGGTATATATTTATATATGTTTTTAGCTTGTAAATGGTGTCTTGGAATTAGTGTTGATGTGTTTTAACATTTGTAGGAGCTGCTGGAGTTTGCAGTTCACAATGGTCTGGATTTTTCACCCAAAAAAAAGATGCCAATCAAGAGTCAAGCTGAAATGCGGGAACCAAGAGTCAGACGAAGACTTAGCCGCATAATAAAGGAGATTAAAACTGAGTGTGGTGATAGCAACGCTTCTTCTGATGATGATGGTGAGGTCTTTGAAGAGTATGAAAATGCTAACATTAAAAATTCTAAAACCCAATAATATGAATTTCAAGCCATAAGATTTCTTAAATAGAATTTTTCCAGCTTTCCAATAAAGAATTGTATTATGAATTTAACATTTCTGTCATAAAGCTCCTTCAGTGTCACTTTTAAATGAGTTTTTGATTAAAATAATTTATTAATCACTGTAATAAAGCTGTAAAAGGAAACCAACACAGAGCCAGAAACACAAATTTTACAGTTTAGTCAAAATTGATCAGACTGTGTTTTGTGATGTACATGGGGTAACATGGCATCTCTTCACATTAAAAAAAATAGCCACTTGTAGGTATTATATGCTTTAATGTTAGTAAAACTGAATTATATAAAAATAATAATGTGACAATGGAGACAAACATCATAGTTACTGATCTTGTTTCATATGTCTGTAGACTTATCAATGTGGACGCCAGCTCCACAGTCGCCTTCTTCTCCAACACCGACAGTATCACTTAGAGTTCTCCCCAGCCTCTCCACTCAAGACATGAAAACTACAGGTCAGTGATGGGTTTAACTTCCAAATTGCATTTCAACATTTTAGCTCAATGACAAATAAAGCTTAAGATATATTTTTTTCTTCACAGAAAAAATGGAATTTGGAGAGCGAGATTTGAAAACCATGCTACAGAATCATCATGAAAAGAGGAAACGTCAGCCAGTAAGTAGAGTCGGATAAATGTCAAAGATGTAGTTTATATAACGTTTATGAAACAATTGGTCAATTTCCACAGGACCACCCAGACCTGGTGACCTCAGATATTCATCTCGGAGACATACTCTCCAGAGCAAACATCGGTCGGAAGGGGAATATCCGTAAGTCAATAAATAAGAAGTTGACAAATTCGAGCTGCAGCAGGTCTTTCATATAGTAACACAACATATTTTTTATTTAATGTTTTTCAGCACTCTTCGATCTGTCTCTGCCCAAAAAGAAAATAAAAGAAGAGAGACGAAAGAAAAAAATGAGAACGATAAAAGTGGAATCTGAGGATCCCTGTGATACTCTCGGGCCCTCAGACTCTTCATCAGCTCCACCAGCAAACATCATCAACTCTCTGCCGGACACACCATCGACTCCACTGACCAACATCAAGGAAGAGTACGTCAAATGTTAAACTGAGCAGCTTCTCTGAATATTCATACTGTTATTAACTGAAAAGACTATTTTGTACATCTAATAAAAAAAAAAAACATCATTATTTCAGAATGGTGGAGGAGTGTCAGAGCAGCCCAGTTATAGTTGAAGAAATTGCTGTCAGTTTCTTCAGCTTGCTGGAAAATATCCTGAGGGCAGAAAACTTTGCCAGTACTTCAACGGTATTCCCCGATTCTCATTTTGCAGATTGGTCACTACTTTTTTTTTAACAGGCACATCATAACACCCACATTTCAATCTTTTCTCAGATGGAAGACAAAGTTCAACTGTGGCAGTCTTCTCCAGCTAGTTCCCTCAACGTGTGGTTTTCCTCAGCCTCTTGTTGGTCCGACCTGGTTCTTCAAGCCCTACAGTTTCTTGCAGGTGAAACTAAAGGTAAGTTATTGGTGGTCTGTCATTCTGAATTGGTCAGGGTTTATGTACCTATCCAAATTACCCATGCATCGCCTGTTTGTCTTACTCAGATGGTAGGATGGCTTTACCCAGTGGCTTTTCTCCATTCGTGGAGTTTTCCGATGAATCTCAGCAGTGGAGATGGATTGGTAAGTGGACCAGCCATGCACAATCCTCATCAAACACACATTGATGGATATTTGCGTACATTTCAATCAATTCTTTTTAGGCCCCACTCAGGACACAGAGAAGGATCTTAGTGCACTGTGTCAGCTGTGGATAGACTCCAAAGATTTGGTTGTGAAGGTACTACATATTCCAGTTTCAGCTCTGATGCTACATCACATTGTTTACTGTGTTTAATTTGTGACAAAATCCTTTTTAATCTTCACAGACAGAAAATGAAGAACTAGTAGAGATGACTTCTCCCACACCAAGAGTGTAAGATTTCATTTATGTTCAAATTCGAAAAGTTAACTCTAGCTCTTAAACCAAAAGTCACCTGATGTAGTAAGAATTTAACTAATAAAAAATAGGCTTTTATAATTATGTGGATTTATCTAAAGCTATAAAGTGATTTTTTTTGTTTTACATTTACAGTAGACCGTAGGCTAGTTCCATTTGTAGATTTCTCGTTTCACAGTGGAGTGTTCTTTTTTCCATACAGTTCTACTGACTATGTGGTTCGACCAAGTACTGGTGATGAGAGACAAGTGTTTCAGATCCAGGTCTGTTTCTAACCCAGTGGAGATGTTTTTCCTTTACTGGTTCATCGTGGACTCTTGAAAAACTTTTTTGTTTGTTCATAAATCAGGAGCAGCAGCGATACAACCAGCCCCATAAAGCCTTTACCTTCAGGATGCATGGATTTGAGTCAGTGGTGGGACCTGTTAAAGGAGTCTTTGATAAGGAAATGTCTCTCAACAAAGCCAGGGAACACACACTGCTGCGTTCTGACCGGCCACCCTACGTTACCATTCTGTCTCTGGGTCTGAGCTTATTTTTTACATTACATTCCTTCGTCATTTTCTTGAAAACCTCTAATATGAGTAACTCATGATTATTTTTTTTTTATCTTCTGTTTCCTTTTGAATCTCCAGTACGAGATGCAGCTGCCAGGCTCCCTAATGGTGAAGGAACAAGGGCAGAGATCTGTGAACTGTTGAAGGACTCTCAGTTTCTTGCCCCTGAGGTCACAAGTGCACAGGTGAAATACAGCAAATCTTTCATAACTACTGCTTTTTGGAGCCATTCTAATCTCATTTATCTGCTTAATAGTAACATAATCTTTAACATAATCTACTTTCTTTCCTATTTAGGTGAACACAGTAGTCAGTGGTGCATTGGACAGACTTCACTATGAGAAAGACCCCTGTGTGAAGTATGACATTGGCCGCAAGCTGTGGATTTACCTGCACCGTAATCGCAGCCAGGAGGAGTTTGGTAAGAAATACTGTGGTGATGATATCAAGGATTAAATAAGTGAATATTCATAATAAAGTATTTAGATTAAATATTCAGCTGTTTTTAGGACATATTCATGTAAAACCTGGAGCTAAAACTGTTAAATGCAAGAGTTGAATTTCCGAATGCTGCTCCCCAGAATATAGGTTTAACTGTAGTTTAATTCTTTTTCATTTTCTAGAACGGATCCACCAGGCTCAAGCTGCTGCTGCCAAAGCAAAAAAGGCTTTGCAGCAGAAACCTAAACCTGCATCAAAGCCAGTGAGTTCACAGCTTTTATTGATTTCCTACTACAAAAAATATATTTTGCCTCCTGTCTGTTAAACATGTGTGTCTGTACTACCACTACCTCTACATGTGTCTTGTTCTTAGCATAGTAGTTTTTTTTTTTTAGTTTTTTTATTAAGCACTGTGTACTTTGAAGGGGGGCTTCAAATCTCAGTGTACTATGTATAACGACAATAAAGGCTTTCTATTCTAGTTGAAGTCCTGTTTGTCAGGATCTGAGAATTGTATCTGCTTATTGAGACTGATTGATTGACTGATTGATTTTCAGTGGAAATTTAGATTGTAAATTTCTTTATGTTATAGAAGTCTGGCAGTAAAGAAGGAGGCAGTAAACCCCCTGGGTGTATGGAAGGAAACCAAGATATAGGTACCACCCCTATGTCACCAACCCCCACAACCCCCACTCCAAATACACCTGGAACCCCTAAATCACCCTTAACCTCCACAGCTAGCACACCAACTAAGACAGGAGTCCCAGACACAATCAAGGCAAGCCCAGGGTTAGTATAACTTTGATGCTCTTTGGCCGTGATGCAATAGTTCACCCATTTGTGTTTAAATAATTAACCTCATTAATCTTTAATTTGCCTGATTTTTCTCTTCTTCAGTGTTCTTCTTGTATCACCACCCTCATTGCCCCAGTTGGGGACCATCTTGCCCACCAGTCAGGCTGCTCCTCCAGCTTCGCAGCCCGTTACATCCCAACATGCAGCTCGGATAGTGAGTCACCTTGCGGCAGGTACATTACCTCAAGTACGGGTTGTTTCTGCTCAGCCCAGTCTTGGTGCTTCATCGGGTAGTCAGCAGGCCACTCTGGTCCATCAGAACCCTCATCAGATCAGGATGCCAGTCTCTGTAGCTGCTAAGGGGATCTCACAGGTACATAAAACAACTGGTACACAAAATAGTTTTGCATATAAATGTTCAAAGTGTGTAAATCTAAATCTGTCCATATGCTGTGTTTAAACAGGCAGTGGTTTCAGTGCCTTTGAGAAGTCAGTCTGCTAGTAGTCCAGTCCAGGGACCAACCACCCTCTCTGTGTCAACTGTAACTGTCACCAAACCGCAAACTGGATCACCTGGCAGCCCAGCAAACAACCCTGCCTCCCCCGCTGTGCTTCAGGGCGTCACCAGTTCAAACATCAAACAGGTGAATCCGTCTGTTTTGAACTGGGAAATATGGCCGGTTTAGATAAATGCAATAAATCCATTTCTAAGTAGTTAGGAAGTGATTTGCTCTAATATGTTGCAATTTAGTTAGTACATTTATGAAAAACTTGTGAAGTGTAGGACCAAAATGGAAGTATCTTAAGGTGTGTAGATTTTTTTAAGATTATATTAGATTCATCTTTGTCATTACAAATGTACAAATACAAGGCAATGAACTGCAGTAGCATTTTAGCAATGACATTAGAGAGCATAATTAAGTCTGTTTCGACACAAAAAAATTTAATTTAGTCCCCTTTTAACCTGCAGGAGTTTCTGAAAAGAATTTCTCCGTCAGTCAGGAAATACTGTAGATATAGTTAAATTGGTTAGGTGAGTTTGGATCACCTCACTACAGTTGCTTAGCTGCAGGCATTTTAAGAGCATGCTTTGCTAAGACACTATAATAAATATGTATCTATATTACATTTGGCAGATGCTTTTATCCAAAATGACTTACAATAGAGGACATAAACATAGCATATAACACTTGTAGATACAAGGTGTACAGGAAATGTATAGAACAATACATGCAACTGCCAACTGGGGTAAGTTTTTTTTTTTTTTTAAGTACTTTAGCACAGGGTCAAGTAGAGTAGAGATATGCAGATACAGACAGACACATAACATGCCGCACAACATGCCTTAGAGTCTACCCCAGGTCTGGGCCAGCTCAAACATCAGTGCAGTAAATATTAAATATCTATCTAAATACTTTCAAAAGTGTGAATATATTTGTGTTCACCAAGCTAATTTAGTTAAAAACAAAAACTTAAGCTCAAGTTTTTTTAACTAAACACTTGGGAAAGTTGTGACTTATCTATTTCTCCTGAGCAGATTTTCTTCATCATGATGAGAGATAAGATAATACAAGCTAATCCATCAAAGTTCATAGTGTCTATGTTCTTATAGTTTATTTAGATTTTTTTTGTATCAGACCCGTATTCAGTTTCACATACCTGACATGTTTTGGCAGTAAACTTCCGCCTTCATCAGTGGTGTCACATGATGGTGTGTGATGTGGTTTAAGATGACTGGTGTTCATGAGTCATCTTAAAACTGACATATCTGACATGCATATCAGGTATGAGAAACTGATTACATGTCTGATACAAAAGAAAACTAAATAAACTATAAGGTAATTCTTGATTATTCTTGCGATGGGGAAATTTGCAGTGTTACAGTAGTATAGGGATATTTAGAATTAAAGTAAGACACAAAAAAGTGTAGAAAATATGAACAACTAGAAAAGCACTTGGAGAGCGAAAACCTCCGCCAAGCACCACAGTTCAGGTCACACATTTGAAGACACTATAAGAGAAAAGAGGACTTCCACTGCCATCTGGTGGACATTTGTTAGTCCTACAACGGCATCAATAATAACTAATAGAGAATCCTTTAAAAAATTCCTGGATCCAGACGGTGATCTGGATCATCTCCAAAAAGTAATCACTTCCAGATCTTGCCATTACCAACCTATCCTGAAAATTTAATCAAAATCCATCCATAACTT
>JAPSES010000044.1:13232958-13257233 GCA_029822895.1 Maxillicosta whitleyi | reverse complement strand
ATATAATATAATATAATATAATATAATATAATATAATATAATATAATATAATATAATATAATAATATAATAGGCTATGTATAATCATAACAGTAATGAAGCTTATAAAATGTTTATAGCCCCATACAGAAATATGCTCTGATAACTTAAAAGATCTACATTATTGGCCATAAAGCTGGAATAAAATGTGTTTACCTCTTCTTAAGAAATGATTGTGAGAATGTGATTTATTTCTGATAGAAAAATAATTCAATATGTAATCATCGCACCAGGTCAAAGGTGATTACTGATGTGTATAAATAGGAATAAGAAAAAGTAACATGTCTGAAAACAAAATTATTCCAACTTTATGGACAACAGTGTATACATGTTTACTCAAAATTTAGATAAAAAAAAAATACCATCTCGTTTTTTTTCCAATCTTAGATTATTGAAAAACAAACTCACCACAACACCGTCATCAACTGCTGAGCTCCTGAAGTTAAAGTCTGTCTATCTCCAATGAGGTCCTCAACACTAACTTACAGCAATACATGAAATGAGATGAATGGGAAGGATGAGCAGCTTCAATAGGTTACCTCCTTCAAATAATTAGCTGTGGGTCTGCCCCCAGGATGAGCTCAGAGCTGCGGTTAAAGGCAACATGTGGTGTGACCTTCATCTCTAGAGTCTGTATCACTCACTTACCTTAGATAATACAGGAAACTGCACTGTGAGGCGATCATTAAAAGCAATTATTGAAAAGCCCGAAGACGCAAGATTAAAAAAAAAAAAAATGCAAATCATATTGCTTATGGATACATTAATAGGAATGCGATTTTTTATATTTTGCAAAATACAGAGGACACAATGTTACCACAGGTTGCGGCTTCACCTTACGGCCTGTAAAGACTGTAATGAGGAAGCTCCCATGAGAAAAGGCAATGTTGTTTTCCATGACTATAATTAATTCTTCAGGTTGCAATTCACATTTTAAATCATTCAGCTAAACAATATGGCTTTAAAGGTCATCCTCAGCAGTGTAAATCTGTTTCACTTCCACTGACAGCTGCTTTAACTGGTGTAGAAACTACTTTTAAAGACTGAAAAGTTGATGGGTTCAGCTTCCACCCTTTGTCCCAACTGAATGGAGCAAGTCTTATCAAAGTCCAAACATGTGCCCCTAAAAGCTTACTTCTTTTCTTACACCAAACACAAAAGAACATTAGATAACACAGTATTTGGACTCGATGGTGAATGAATGAAATATTTTTTAAGACAATAGAGCTTTTGTCTGTTATCCTTCACAGGCTGCCAGTCTTTCCTGCAGAGCTGACAGTTATGCCACACAGCAGCAGGAGGCAAAGTGCAGTGTTGTGGAGTGAAATGTCAAGTGCATCATTAGCATTTGTTTCCCAGTAGTAATTGGTCTCACTCTGTGGAGGATACAGGACCATATGAGTAGGAAGGGCTGTTTTGTTTCACCTGATGTCTCTGAGGGGCCAAAGGTACAAGTGATTCAGCTTGAGTGATGTTAAATAATTTTAAGGAGAATCTACAGACATGTGGATCTGCTAAATCTGACTGATATGGACCTCAACCATCCAGCCAGACAGCTGACAAATACATTGTTCAATCATGGCAGAAGCAGAAAGGAGGACAAAATCCATATGAAGAAAAACACTTCCAGAATAACACCAATGAAGTGTTATAAAATGTGAGTCACTAATGGAGAAAAATTCAGTCAAAAGTGCTAGGTGTTGTTTTTCGAGACACAGTATTAGATCAAATTCAACGATCTATGAATTAAGAAAAGGATGAGTTTTACTCTAAAGGAATGTTTGCCAGTGCACATTAGAATACATTCACTTTTCAGATTCCTTCCAGTATAAACCTGTGTACATATGTAGTAAAACTTTATCATATATCTTGAAAACAGTAGCCAAGCAGCACATTTACTATTATTTTTTTTAATTCATCTTATCAAAGTATGTAAAATTGACCACATTTTATCTCTGAAACAGAATTCCCCCCTAAAATTGTAGACTAATGCTATTTATCACTCAGTAGCCTATAGGTTGTTGAATTTACTCAGGAATATCCTCCTGAGACCCGGAAATAAAATAAAAAATGTGTGTGGAAAAAAACTGTTACATCATGCTGTTTTCAATCAATGCAAAAATCAATAAATAAACTTTTTTTTTTTTTTTTTTTTTTTTTTTACTTTCCTAGGTCTTAAGAGGATATAGAAAATTATAACATGATGCACAAATTAAAAAAAATAAAAATAAAATAAACACAAAAAGCTTAAAGTTAAACTTTCCTAGGTCTCAGCAGGATAGTGAAAATTATATGATGCACAAATTAAAATAAATAAACAAAAACCGTTACTGCTCTGTCTTAGTCCGCCTTATAAGCAACTAAAATCGTCATAAATACTGCCTTATAAGCTCAGTTATGTCATCCATTTTAGGAATGTATTCTAATGTTATAAATAAAGGAGTTAGCTTAGCCTATTTGATTAATGACAGAACGTCTGCTACCTGTAGCTAACTCTGATATTGTCAATATTGGGCAAATACTCAGATGTGTTAAAAGTATTTGATGGTTCATCGCAGTAATCATAATAATATAGTGTTGGTAGAAGCACAGGGGTAGAAGCACAGGGGTTTATAAGTATTTTTCGGATTGTGAGCAGGGTTGTACCATTCTCCTGTGGTGGGCGTGTATGAACATGAGTTAGCCAAAGTGATAAATGACGTTACTGACTACAGTTAGCTAAAATGTCTGTTTTGCTTGTCAGCTGAAGGAAAGGCTTTTCTCCAGACGTCTTTGCGAAATTAATCGACCATTTACTGAGAAAGATCTGTATCGTTTGGGCAAGCCAGTTTGCGTTAATCTTTAATTTCCGATTGCTAATACACCCAAGACTGTGACTTTAAAGGACGACGGAGATTCAGTGTGCTAGCTAACGTTAGACAGAAAAATACTGAAATGCTTTTGATGTGAATAACCATCATCTCATTTAGTCACCGTGCACATATCTCGCCAGCATTCGTGCTGGATTTCTATCTACCATGATGTATGGGAGATCTGGATGACAGGAAGATGGCGAGTGGGATTGGAAGTGAGTAACGTCGGTACATAGCAAATGTCATGACATGCTATCCGTTAGCAGCCACTATATCGTGCTCTTTTAATGTTACTAACAACTTCCTGCATGGCTGCGTCCGTTCCCTGCAGGAGAGTCTGTCAATCTGATCAGTGTCATCACGACTTGACAGCTTTGTTTACACTAGTGCTGCTTCCTAATTATCAGTAAGACACGCTTTATGTGGGCTGAGTCCCGACAGCTCTCTGTTCTGAGGGAACTGCTTTGCAAAGACAAGCCCAAGTCATTAAGATAACAGTAAAGGCCTGAGACAGGGCTTGAGCAGGATCTTGCGTTACTATCTTGCATTATGTATCATTTGTCTGTATTTTTCCACATTTACAGAACACAAGCTTGTGGTTATTGGACCAACGGAGCCATGGTCAGTCAGGGAGAAGTTGTGTTTGGCCACATCTGTCATGAAGAGTGGAGATCAGAACTGGTATTGTGTTTATTTGCTTTCTCTCAAATGTAATATTATGCTTGTATGTGATTTTTTTTTTTTTTTTTTTTTTTTTAAATCTGTAGTTGTGTAGTCTTAAATAGCCACTTTAGATCCGTTGGGCCTACATGTTAGTTTAAGGTTTAATACCTTCATTCATTCTTTGTCTTTTTAAAGATATGATATTATCTGACATAATGGCTTTAGTGTTCCCCCTCCCTTACTCTCACCTTACAACATACACGTAAGTTTAATTTGTCTAAGTATATATGGGTACAACTTTGTGATTCCCATAAAGAGGAGGATGTTTCCCCACCTTTTATGTAATATATACTGTAATGCATTACAGGCAAACTTAATGTCAAACATGAGCAGAGAATATTCATAACTCAGTTATGAATGTATGATGACTAATCTGTTTCATAATTATGCAGAAATGCATTTAACAGATAATGTGAAATATTGCTGGAAATATTCTTCTCAATTTAGTAATTTTATATTAAATATTCATTAGTTATTTATTTTTAATAGAAAGTTGCCAAGAACATATGTACTGCTGTACTGAGTACTTCAGTTTGTAATAACAACATTAATAACATGTATTTTCTCTGCCAAAGCAGAAGTAGAATGATGCCTTGTTTCCGTAATTGGAACTGGAGAAGCAGGAACAACCTCTTTCTGCATGTGTGCGTTTTGCATAATGTTAAATCAGCCGGATTAAACTGGATGAACAGTTATCCTGATTTTACATCACACTGAACTTTAGTATATAACATTACATTTAAAAAGATCAAAATTGTTTTTAGCAGTGACACAAGGAAGAGGAGGATTATTCATCCTGAAATGACTTTTAAACTTTTACAGGGTCTCTGTCAGTCGAGCCATCAAACCATTTGCAGAAACTGGTAGACCACCTGACTGGTTCTCTCAAAAGGTATGACACATTCAGAGCTCACTACATACAGAAGCTGAATTCATGATCATCTTTATGGCTTTTGCTTTGTTATATTTAATCATTTTTCTTTCCTTCATTGCTCTTTTGGCCCCGTTCACAGCACTGTGCCTCAAAATATTCTGAGCTGTTGGAAACAACAGAAGCTCCCAAGTGAGTTCTGAATTTAATATTTGTAGAACTGCAATTATGCAATATATTGTTTGGTAAATGCACTGGGAGTATGTAAAACACCACAGTGCTTAGAATGTTAATTATATTTGTTTCCATAGGCGGAAACGCGGTGAGAAAGGAGAGGTTGTGGAAACAGTGGAGGACCTAATAGTCCGCAGGCTCACAGCTGAGAGGATTGAAGAACTAAAAAAGTTGATCAAAGAGACACAGGAGAAGCACAGGTAAGAATTAATTTTCAACAACATGAACATAAACACATTATGTAAAAGCGATATAAGAGATGTGGATTTTTGTCTCTATAGGAAGCTGAAGAGAGAGGCTGAACTGATCCAAGCCGGCCATTTAGATTCCAAACTAGAAGATTTATGGGAAGAAATTCTTCAGTAAGAAACAACCTGTCTGTGGGATGTCTTTAAGTAATGGTGACATGTTTTTTTCTGTTCACAAAGTTTAGTTTTAATGTTAGATATGGTTGATTGTTCCACTTTTGTTTTCCAGAAAGAAGAAACAGGAAGAAGAAGAAGCAGAGATAAAAAGAAAGAGCACAGATGCAGCATACCAGGGTACTACTTTACTTTAAACTGGGAAGTTTGGGAGAAGAAATTAACATTAAAGGGATTTTTGAGTAAAAATTCTGTCTAAAACAAAATTAAAAGGATAGGTTCTTCTGGAAAAACAACACACAGTTTATGTTTGAATAAAAAAAATGACAACATTCTCTCTATGCTGTCTCACTCTTTTAGCCAGACAGGTGGCGAAGAGCACTCCTAAGCGAGTGCCAGGTGTCACCATGCATTCACCCACCGGCTGTGGTTCCCCAAGCCAAGAGTTTTCACCAGGTGACTCACTCGAATGCTTGACACTGGATCTTGCATCTACTAAAAATGTAAGTCAGAGGCCTGCATTGCTTTTCATTAACTATATCATCATGTGGGACATCCCAAATTTTTAAAAAGGATCAAAGTTTTCTTATCAGATTTTCTGCATATCAGCCAGTTTTTCGCCAAGTTATGTTTCACTACAAAAAACAATCTCAACCAAATCTCAGGCTATGGCCATATCTACCTGATGGAAAGGGCTTGATTAATGTATAACTATAAATGTTTTATATTAATATGTAAAATTACAGGGAAAAAAAGTCAACTAAACCAAACCTCAGGCTATGGCCATGACCTCCTGTTAGATAGAAAAGACTTGATTAATGTATAACGTATTAATGTTTGACTTTTTTAGATTTAATGCCTCACAGTATCTTAACTGTGTAGACTAGCACTGACTTGATTAATGGTTTTCCACATGATCTATCCTGACTGTTAACAGAGCTGTTTAGAGGTTGATCATTTGAAGTATTTTTGGATTGGAATGATAGTGTAACATAAAGCACCTCCACCCACAGCCCTTCTGTTTACTTGTGTCTGTCACCAGGCTTCAGGATCAGCCAGGTTAATACCGTTGGCTGAATCTCCTGGGGCTAATGAAGACATCAGCCATGGGTCGCTTCTGGATGACTCCACACAAAAGAAACTCTTGAATCAGAAGGCGACGCCACCGCCATCTCCACTCCTGTCTGAGTTACTGAAGAAAGGCACTATCTTGCCTGCAAATTCCAGACTGGTATGCTTAATGGACTGGCAGGCATATATATCTATCATCTGTTGTTGTGTTGTTAGTGAATGTGGAAACATATTGACAGACAGCAGCGTATTACTGTGTATGAATCAGCATTTTCAGTTTTTCTGATTTTTGACCTCTTTCTTAAACACAAGTAATATAAAGACTTTAAATGGAAAATATAAGTCAACATGTTTCTGTGTATTTTTATTTCAGATTGGGGAAGGTGACCTCTCTGCTGGTCACATGACAGGATCAGGAACTTCACCTAGCCTACCTGTCTCCACAGGTGCTTATACTCTTTTCATTTCTACCCTCGGCCCTCGCCACAGGGTATTGTCAGTAGTTCGTTGTCTTTGTGTCTAGTGAACTTTGACATGCACCAGTTGTCGGGGGTGGAGGGGGTGGTTGTAGTAATAGATAGTCAATGATAAGGAATCTCCAGTGTTGACTGAAGGTTGAGGGTTTTCAACTGCAGGCACATTGTGTTGAAAAAGAAAAATGTCTGTAAACTGATTTCAGTAACGCTTACAAGGAAAATTTTAATATTTAGCATTCTGAAAAAAATATGTTTCTTAATTTTAGTGCTTTGAGACTAAAGAAAGAGTGCTAAACATATGGCCCATGGGCCAAAACTGGTCCACCAAGGGGTCCAATCCAGCCTCTGGGATGATTTTTTGAAATTCACAAATGTAAACTTAACCTGCAAAAATCATTGTATATCAGGTAACACATAAACTCTAATTTGATATTAAATCACAGCAGTAAAATACCATTTTAACAACCTATGAATAATGACAACTCCAAATTTTTCTGTTCATTTTCGTGTAAAATGGAAAATTACATGAAACTGTTTACATTTACAAACTATCCTTTCACAAAAATGTGAATACCATGAACGAATATGAGCAATTTGAAGTGGCTTAAGAGAATAAGTGCAATTTTATCAACATTCTGCCTGTTACTAAATGTTGTGTGTATTGGTAGATCCACTGTTATCTGTAAATTATAACATGTGTAAATGATAAACTGAGGCATAGTATAGTTAAAATTGCATATTTTTCTGAAGAAATATCAGGTTCATGTTATTCACATTTTTTAAAGGATAATTTGTAGATGGAAACATTTTCACAATGTAATTTTACTTTTTGTGCTCTAAAACATAGAAAAAAGTTTGCAGTTGACATTATTTATTAGTTATTATATTATTATTTTACTGGTCTGACCCACTTGACACCATATTGGGCTAAATGTGGCTCTGCAACTAAAATGACTTTGACACCCGTGGTCTAGAGTCTATTTAAATACTCTAGGTCTTGCACCATTTCTCACCTTTGTAAACTTTTTTTTTTTTGTCATTGCAAATCAGTGTTGGCCTTTTGATGTTTTATAACCATAAATGACATTTGGGTTGAGCCTTAGATGATTCTGATTTTATCATAAGCCTTCATCACATTGTAAACTGTACACCATCAAAAAAAAACCAAAAAAAACATGTGAATAAAATAGTCACTAATCTGCTTTTACTTTAAATTCCAAAACTATTCTATATGCATTCTATATAAAATGCTACTTGTGATTTGCAGCAACTGGTAGCCTACTCATAACTCCTGTAACTTCAAAGTTCTGCTTTACTTAGTGTGTTAATGTGTGTGAATGCTTGTATGACAGGTGCACCAATGTTGTCTCGTCTCCTGGAGGCTGGCCCCACTCAGTTTTCAGCCCCGTTAGGTTTTATGGTTAATACAGACTCTGGGTCCAGTATTCCTGTGTCTGCTGCCACACCAGCCACTGTGGACACGAACGTCTCAGCATGTGCAGGTCTGTGAAACTGAACCATCCAGACATCCACTTGTTCTTTTTCTCACCTAATATTTTAGCCACAGATGAAGTTTTTGTCATTGTTCACTTAAATCCTTGTTTGATGAAAGTTTCACTTAAAATGTATTTTAACCCATATTTATTTGAGCACAAAAATAGAATGATAGTTTAGTATATTATATGTACATACATTATAAGACTGTACAATAAAACTATAGACAGCAATCATTTCACTATGATAATTACTATCCTCTTATTGTGTCATAAATTATACACTTTATAGTAATACTTGTCTATAATAGGCCATTCCATGTGATCATTTTATGTAAAGTTGTTCACAGAGAATGTGTTGTTTTGTGATATGTGTTGTTCTCTGGGTAATGGCTGGCATTACATTTTATTTCATGGTTATGAGATTCTACAACCTTAATGCATTCTATAAAGAGTCACTGAAGTGGCACAAAACTGAGTTAGGATTGTAAAATGTCTTTGCTTCTAACTGAAAATGTACACAAAAACAGGAAGATTCACTTTAATCCAACGCGTGTGTGTGTGTGAATAAATAATTATGAAAAAGAATTTGAAAGACATAACACCCTGCTCTTTTCTATGTATATAGAGCGTGATGTGATGGTGCCATCTATGCCCCCTGGATGTCCGACCATCTCAGCCGGAGATAAGATGTCTGAGCTCAGTGAAGAAGACGTGACTGTGTCCTACATGGGGGATGAACTGGACTTAAAGACAGTGGGGGACATTATAGCCATCATTGAAGACAAGGTGACCAGTATCACATATTTACACAATGATCACTTGACAAAAAATTCTAAAACAAGCATAATATAGAATGTGACAGCGTATGACAATTTATAGTTCATTCATTATTTGATATTTACACGTGAGTGCTGAGTGTATTATTGAAATATTCTTCTATAGGCTGATGAGACTGCGGAGGCGTTGGATGCAGCTGCAGTGGAGGCTGCTCTGTCACTTTGTGAAGAGAATGGGCATGCTCTGACCGGTGACTGGGAAGCCGGGCCTTTTCAGCCCCATGAATCTCATCCCACAGTGGCCCCTGGAGACCCACAGTCTTCCGCTCATCAGACTAGCCTGGTGGGAAATACAGAAGGGTTAGAAGTGCATGGTGGGACTTCAGCTCCACTTTCCTCATTGTGCAATAGTCGAGATAACTGCCTTGCAGCATTCCCTGTAGGACTAAGGGGCCTTTCTCCCACCTCCTTATCCTCCTGCAACTCAAGTTTGGACCACTGCCACCCTGGAGCACGCCCACAGTCCGAGGCAGTGAGGGACACTAGAGACCAGGTGCAGCGGGAAAGCCAAATGTCAACGAATGTTACCATAAAAAGTGAAAGTGAGAAGTGGGCACAGCAGAGACCTGACAAACCACATGGAGGTATGTGCATCCATATGTAAATAATAGTATTCACTTGCGTCACAACATGCAGTTTGCATGCAACTATGCATTTTACGTAACCATTTCTTTGTTGTTATTCATCTTTGCTATCTCGGCAGACTCAGTATTAGAAGATAGGCCACTGACAGAAAGGCATCTCAAGGTATAGCACCCAATGAGGACGGAGCGAACATGATGCTTGTAATTGTACTGAAATGCAGTGTGCGTAGCTCCACAGTATCCCTGCACTGTAAGCTGCCTTTGAATCCTTCTGTATCTGTCTTTGCAGGAGATGAAAGCAAAGGAGGTATCACATGTAGGGGGAGGGGGAAATGCCTCCAGGACTCAAGTGAACATTGAGGTCAACGGGCCAGGAGTGTGTGGAGTAAAAGTGGAGGAGGAGGACGGAGCTGAGGCATTTCTGTCCGAGCCAGATGGAGAGACGGAGCTAGAACCTGCGGCCAGCGAGAGTGAGGATGGATACAGCCTCCACACGGCGTCCTCATCTCTGCAACTCAACACAGCTGCAGACTCCATCCCCAGCAGCCCTGCCTCATCTCAGTTGTGAGTGCAACACACTCACACTCACAGCAGGGGAAGGATGTCATCTCCATTTCTACTGAATGCATACAAAGTAGTTTTCACTATGGAATGTGTTTTCCTGACTATATATGAATTCACTCGTCCCAGGTTCAGCTGGGGAAAAAACTGCCATGTGTTCTATTAACCCTTGTTCTTTGTACTTGTACACTTTGCCCATAAGTTTATTACTTTGGTGAAGTTGGAACCATATTTGCAGCTTTCTGGGATCAATACCTCATTAGCCAAATATTAAATAGTTTGTCTTGCTTTATATCAACAGTGCAGCTGATATTACTCAAACAGTATTTCTCTGCTATTCTGAAAAAATGGTGGTTCTTGGCCACAGTGAAGCTGTTACTTCTCATCTGTTTTCTTAAGGATCATATTCATATACTTTCCAACATTCATTCATTTATTTTGGGGGCCTTTTGAAGGGTCACAGAGGTGTGGGAGTCTATCCCAGCTTTCATAGGACAAACTGATGACCAATGACAGTTGTTACAAAGTTTAATCAAGGGCACAGAATGACCGGTGATTTGATTTTCAGTAGTCATTTTCCTGGACAGAATCAGTGTTCATAGGGGACTTGACTTTCCTTCTCACCTTTTTCAAAATGCTGTACGCAGTTTGAAAGAAGCATCGTTTCTGTTGTAAAATGTTGACCGTATGAGCTTTTGATCCTTTAACTTCTGTAAGTTCTGAAAGTTTATCAAGGTACAAAAGTTGGTAGGTGTTACAAATCTGTCAGCACAAATTTTAAATCCATCTGTGAAAATATAAGGGTGGATTTTTATAACCCAGAGTACAGATTTATACATTTTCCCTGGTGGACTTCGGTTGGATCTGTGAAATTCTAGTTTATGGTTTTGTCACTGTGCCATGTGACTCATTGTGGTTTCAATGTGCTTTATGTTGGTAACAAACACGCCTTCACCACTGTTGCCTGCCTTCATGTACTTTTTTTTTCTCACTGACTTGTGCAGCTCTATGTGCAGTGAAGATCAGGAAGCTTTACAAGCACAAAAGATCTGGAAGAAAGCCATTATGCTGGTGTGGCGAGCAGCAGCGAATCACAGGTTAGAATGTGAACATCCAGATAGTGATGCTTTGGGTTTCTTATTTAGTTCCTGAATTATCTGAGGCATTACTAAAACAAAGGTTATTATTGTGTGTTGTTTGTAGGTATGCAAATGTCTTCCTGCAGCCAGTAACTGATGAAATTGCACCTGGATACCACAGTATTGTGCACAGGTATGACCAGAAGAATATATGTAATGTGATGGTATTTTTTTCATACCACACCCCACCGTGGATTTTCTGACATGAAGCTTCCTCTCTTAAACCCATGTGTGCACTGTGGATTCACAGGCCCATGGACTTGGCCACGATAAAGAAGAACATTGAGACTGGATTGATACGGACTACGGCTGAGTTCCAGCGGGACATCATGCTGATGTTTCAGAATGCAGTCATGTACAACAGCCTCGATCATGACGTCTACCACATGGCCCTGGAGATGCAGCGCGACGTCCTGGAGCAGGTCCAGCAGTTTCTCGCGACCCAGCTCATCATGGAGACATCTGAGTCTGGTATCAGCGCCAAGAGCCTGAGGGGCCGTGAGAACACACGCAAACAGGACTCTACTGACAAGGTGCTTCACTAGAGTTTTGACAAAAGCAGAGTTCAGAAGAAGAGACAAGGGTGAGAAAACAGTCTGACTTAAAGGTAGAAGACAGTCGTAGTTAAGATCAGTGGCCATTTTGCAAAGCATGCCATCAGATTTAGATTTAAATATGGCAGATGATCTTGATGAATGTGGCTATTATTTATCTCAAACATTGAAAAAGTTCATTAGAAGACAGACAATTCATTCTGATATTTATGGTATGCTTTGGAAATGGAAGGCAATCATGAAAAGTACAGACAGTATTTGAAGATAATGGGGAAAAACATCGAGAACCACTGGTACTGTCCTTTTACTCTCCTTCTCTGTAATACATCTGATTCTGCTGGGTCAAAGGATCGTACCAGAGGTTCTAAGCGTTTTAGCCCATTATCTCTAAGGTCGATGTAATTTCCTGTTAGTGATTTCTCGCAGTATCTCTGTTTCTATGTTGTTTTTCTACCTTTCACAGAGCCACTAGTGTTCATTTATTTCAAGGACATTATTTAATGTGTCAACCGATTTAAAGACGGCTGTGAAATTTGAAGAAAAAAACCTCGTCAAAACCACAAATGATCAAAAATGAATCAAAAGTTGAGTTGAAGCTCAGCTGTTCACTGTTTGGCATCTGATGTCTGCGTCTTACCTTCTACCTTCAACGCAGTTTTAATGTATTCATCAGGCATTACGTAAAAAAATAATTAGGCAATTGCAAATATGAAAAATATCTGAGGATGAAAAAAAAATGGCAAACAGATTTCGCATTAAAGTAACCATATTGAACTGATTCAGCTTTAACATAAATTATTGACTGTATTGACATTTTCTGTTGAATTACACAACATCACAAAATGAAAAATCCTCGTCTTCTAAGCATAATTTTTTTAGACATCAGTATCTATTATTGTATGTTATTTTACTACAATGTACCACTATGTTTTAGGCAAGTAAATTTAAGATTAAATAGTGATCCAAATCGCAGCGTGGCATCACCATGTCAGTAAGTGATGTAGGGATGTTGTATGTTTTGATCACACATAAATAACATACAACTTCAAACTGAGGACAATGTTTTTTTTGGGGTTTTTTCAGTTTGCTTCTGTGGTTTGTATAATTCAGATATGTGTCATGCACATTGGACCAAATGTGGAAAAGACTTGAAGACTTCTACCAAACAGTAACTCCTTATAGCTCCTTTGGCCTCCTCGGTCCTTGAGTCTTGGTCCTCTATGTGCAACTGAGGGAATTGTAACATCCTTAAATATAGCTCTCAGGTTGCAATTGGGCATCAAGGAATTAATTAGTCGAGAAGATGTAAAATAGGGAATTTAGAAGAGTCTTGGGAGTAATTTTGCATTATTATTATTATTATTGTTATTATTATAAACCCATTCCTAATCCCATCTGAAAGGTTGAAAATTAATGCAAAGCTTCATGTTATGACCGTAAACAACTAAAAGTCTGCTCCCTGTAAAGCTGGATCATCAAAAAAAAAAAAAACCTTTGTTATCCATTGAGCTTATGTACATACAGTATATATTTCCCTCTAATCAGTTTATTCTACTTAATCTTCTAAACTTCTTTCCTTTCACTTCTGAGTCCCAGCTCTGATGTGCATCATTTTGCTCTCACAGGACACTGTCTCCATGTCCTCTCCTGCCTTTCTTCTTTCTCTTTTTGTAAGTACGACTTTCTACAGCTTCAGAAACTTTCATTTCCTTTCCTTTTCTCTACAAATCTTACTGTTACTATCAATTTGTCCACCTACTCTTGGAAAACCAGAATTTGAAAGTATAGACAGAGCGTCCAGTGACTTAAAAACTTAATGTCTTCTGGCCTTGTCTTCCATTTTACTATAGGATGGAGGCACTAGGGGGCGCCGTTGTGCCATGGAAGCTGACCTCAAGATGAAGAAATGAGCCTCGGAAGATTTTATTTGACAGCGTCCTGAAGTTGAAGTGAACTGTGAAATACTTTTCAGACTCTGTCAGCTGCATGGATGCACACTTTAAATACAATGAGCATTAACGTGCAGTGCACTCTAGATTAAACGAGTAGACTGTAACGCGTAGAAGCTCATTTCAGACAGCTGCACAGACTAGGATTACATACAGTATAATCCCATATTACAAAGGGGCATTGAAACGACTAGGTTAAACCTCTCATAGACATAGCTGCAAACTAAGCCTGCTATAACATATGTCAGGTTGTACTAATGAAAACGAGTATGGAAAGAAGCAGCGATAATTTGTTAAACTGCAGGCCAAAGATTGTGATTCATTTCATATTTTTAAATACCCCAAGGCCCAGAAATGAAATATGCAGGCTCACATACAAATTTCAGACAACATTTTCACTGTGGATAAAAAACATTTTTTTTTTTTTATTATTATTTTTAATTGTGTTGATATTTTGTTTGTGCTGAATTGATTTTTACCATGGATACGCTTCCTGTGAAACAGTACTTATATACATTTTCTTACTAATTTTCAGTGTTTTAAGCAAATGTCATGGTTCAGCTCGTCTGTATTAATCTGTGTTATGATCTTTAACCTTACAATGTCAACAATAAAACTAACTAGAGGGCACTAAAAATGCTTCTTCCGTTTCATAGTATGTATAATACCAAAACACAAGTAGTTTTGTTACTGCTATAGTTATTTACTGCTGTTGAAGTCCTCCTGTTCGTCCTCTTTCCTTTTCTAACTCTAACCTCGCTGTGTTTGAACTGCCCAGCCAGAAGCAACGTTCTGTTATTAAGTTGTGCACAAGTCAGTGAAAATGTTTTGATATTCATTTGCAAGTGTGAATAGTTGGCATTTCATATTTCTGCCTTTTTTTTTTTTTTTTTTTAATAAAGTCTTGCTTTTGTGAAAATCAGGACCCTGAAGTTTCATGTTTACCACAAGGAAAAATGCAGGAAAGTATTAGTTTCAACGCCTCAATGAGCGGTTTGCTACTTAGCAATAGCACATATTGGGATTTACTATTGGGTTTTACCTTATTGTGCATCTAAATTTATACTTGATAATTATTTTGAGTAATATCCAATGGCATTTTTATTAAAAAAAACATTACCTGTATGTAAAGAAGTAATCAAAAGAAACAAACACATCAATCAGACAAATATATTGTTGTAACATCTTTAATTCTCTAGTGTTTTTGGCTGAAAACTGATTTCCGCAGTGCGTTGTGGCTCACATGTTATGAATGATACCAAAACCTGATTTGTGAGTGTCACAGTAAAGGTTGTTTGTTTTTTTGTTTTGTTTTTTACAAGTTTGCACGTGGTCCTGAATATTCTTATCGACATCTAGTGTTAGCAGTAACGAAGATGTGTTTGCCCTAAAAATAAATACAGAAATAAAAACACTCAGGCCTCTCACTGGGGATGCATGCAACAGTAACGATGTGTAACACAGGGTTAACGTCAACTAAAAAGTGCTTACATGAACCTGAAAGTTTCACATTGAGAATGAGAACAGCTAAGGCAGTTTGGCAGTCTTAGTGCACATGAAAACAAACATCAGGGTCTGATGGGGTTAAAATACTCCAAATCAACATTCTAATGACTTGATTTGACAAGAAAAAGTGGATTCTGTTACAAGCTGTGGGGGAAAGTTAGTTCTATTCCAAACATAATTAAAAATCATCACATCTTTTTTTTTTTTTTTGATTAGGTTTTCCATTGAAAGAATCTGCTTTATAATACAATAATATAAAGTAAGTGTGCAGGATTTATAAAACGTCTAAAAAATCTGGGCTGAAAATCTTTTTTTTTTTTCCGAGCAGATCATCACAAACTGTGTGCAGGGTTCAAGAACTCAAAGTATTGCATGTGAATTTATCCCATTACAGACATCGCTCACACACAGTCCTCTAATATCCATCAAGTGTAATACCAACAGAGGAGGACTGTGAACGGGCTTTTTGGTTGAAGTGGACCTGTTCCTTATCAGAAACCAAAATTCCCTCCTGAGGACTTGGCCTGACAACACACATTTTCTAGATATCATACTGTACAGTGTCTGCAGCTGAAGCAGTAACAGTTCATGTCTCCTGACCAGTGCAAAGAACATATCATATGTGCACATGGGGGGTAAGGGAAGCAGGAAGCATAAAGGACCACGCTTCATTTTGGCAAGTATAAATAGTAGTAGTACATTTATCAGTAGGATGCAACTATTTTAGGTACAATTCCTCCCCTTCCTATTGCAATAGAGCCGGAAAAACCACAGCATAAGTGTTATAGATCTGTTTTATGCCTGATTTGTTTGTTTACACAATAAATAAAAGCTCCTCTGTCTTTTCACAGAAGCTTTTGTTAGAAGACTACAGTGTAATTTAAGTCACTGTTTTTTAATAATTTCCTACAAGAAACAGGAGCCAAGATGTTCAAGAGACATTCACTCTATTAACTATCAAATAAATAAATTCAAATTTCAGAAAGGACGCAAAAACTGTTGTGAAAATAAATACAGCTGAAGCACAAATCCTGAACAAATGTGTGAACGTACAACTACCTTCATAACCCCCGAAGGGAATCCCCACGTCATGCCGTTTCTATAAGAAAGTTTAAAGGCTCTGAGACGTTGTACAACACTGCCACAATGAGTTTGTACCATGCCGCTACCACCGCAGACGGCGCTGGCAGCCAACATGCAACTCTATTTTCTATCATTCAAGAGGAGAGAAGGCACATTGTTTCCAGTGGCATTGTCTCCCACTGCACCGTACCCAAAAAAAGATTTCTTTCAAAAGTGGCCAGATTGGATAGACTATGCACTCTAATAAATGGTATTATTGTCTAGTTTTTAAGATGAGTCTGCAAAGAAATGTTTCCTCCTCTCAAACTGTCCTCATTTGCCTCTTTGACGTCCGATCAGTCGATGCAGTTTCTCACAGTTGTCCAGCCTCATCGACTCTGCCTTCTGTTTTAACCGTTCATCCCGGTACAGCTGCCCGAGGTTTGCCAAGTCTGATTCTGCAAAAACAAAACGACACATAAAGCTATACGTCAGGTATTTCTATTAGACATTTACACGTAAAACAGATGATCTGAATAGTGCACGGACCTAAACATCTGTTTACACACAGGCCCATCACGATTATATGAGTACTACTCAAACTTGTACTACTACTGACTGGGATATTCGTCTCCATTGACATGTATAAAAACTGCTGAATGACTTGTCATATTTTGGAATATGCAAATGAAGTCATATTTTGTTTACATGTATAAGTTGTTTTCTTTCTAAAGGACTAAAGTAGATTAACTTTGGTAGCATATTTGAAATAAACCAACTAACTAATATTTTATCACTTTATCCACAGTTTGAAATTTGATTAACTGTTTAAAGCAGGTGTCAAACATACAACCCGCCCGCCAAAGGCTCCAATCTGGCCCACGGGATGAATTTGTGAAATGCAAAAATTACACTGACGATATTAACACTGAAGAATGTCAGACTCATTTTAGTTGAGGATCAATATTCTGACCAACATGATCTAAAGTGAATCAGACCAGTCATATACTACCATAATAAGCTATAAATAATGTCAACACCACAGTTTTCTCTATGTGTTCATGTAAAAATAAAATTACATGAAGAAATTTAAACTGTGAAATGTCCTAATAAAAAATAAGTGGAATTTTACCAATCTTCTGCCTGTTACTAGATATTTTGTATATTTGTAGATCTGTGTAAATGTAATGTGTAAATGGTAAACTGAGACATAATATTGTTAAATTGAACTTATTTTTCTAAAGAGATTTCAGGTTGTTCATGTATTCACATTTTAAAGAATATTTTGTAGATGTGAACATTTTATAATGTAATTTTACTTTTTTCCATGTTATTATTACTACTGATGCGACCCACTTGAGTACTAAAATGAGTTTGATATCCCTACTTTAAAGAACGCCACCTTGTTCTGTTGCGTTTCACCTTAATGTTGTGAACTATAGGGAATACAATACAGTGTACAACAGAGGCACAGAAATTGGGAATCGGATGTTCAAAGTGTGTTAAGTTTCACTTTATGTTATGGTTAAGTTATGGTAGTTACAGTAGTTATGGAATGCATCCCCACATATACAACCCTATAACCACATGGATATATTGTAGGTTATCAATAGCAATATACCAATAATTGCGGGATTGCCATATCAAGATATTATTGTTGGTATCCATGTATCCCGTATTGTACCGCATTGCGAGGTTGAGATTCTCTGAGATTCCCAGCTATTATAAAGTATTACGTGACTATGTTACAAAACTTAAACCTAAAGAAATGTTTGTATTTAAAGCCAATATATAGGTTTTCTTCTTCAAAACGAAGACTCAACAAGTGTAAAAATGTATACAAAAATATATATCAATCAAATATTTATAAGACACCTACAATTTCTTGATTGAAACTAGTATATTTACTTATGACAAAACAGTATTTTAAAAATGAACATTTACCACTATCATCCAGCTACAGTATATGCGCTATAAGAAACGTTCCCGTTCTTGCTTACTTTGCTGTTTTTCCTTCCAGCAGCTGCTTTGCAGGTGTTCAATATAGTCACTTTCTATGGTTTTCTCCAGCTCATCCAGTGCAGCTCCACGATATTCCTTCTCAAAACTTTTATCCACATAATATGGCACGCCCATGTGCTGCGTTTCCCTGGACACCACCAGCCCCATGGCCCTGAAACACGGAATATTCATTTATCCGCTGATACCATGATAGTAAACATGGTAAGACCTAGGGAACTTGTCAATACTGTCGTCAGGCTGATTATGAAACAGACTTACGGTTTATAAAAGAGACTGTAGGGAGGGTTAGTGGCCATCATCTGAGTAAACACTGATATGAGGATTAACACCAGCACAGGAAGAAGCTGCAGAAGAGCGGTAAAGGTGTTCTGTGGGAAGATGAAAATCAGCACAGATGAGGGAGCATATAATACTGTATGTAGGCTGCATGGTACACCGCATGTCTAAGCAAAAACAGTACTTTAGACGGAGAAAGAAAAAAAAATCCTCCACTAAAAGGCATTCTAGTTACGTGCAGAGTAAATGAGTGACAGGCAAATCATTATGGAAAACAGCAACGTGAGGAATAAAAAAAAAGCACTTCTCAAACTACATATCTTTTAATGGATAATAAATGCCTCTTGAGTTAAATAATGATATAAAGTAATGACATAACTTCAGAAGTAGGTCATAATACAGTTGTGTGTGTTTAAATAGGAACTGTGAGTCACTGACTTGACTCTGGTTGTCCTCCACCACCTCCTCGCGCCTCTCATAAGTACGTCGACGACGAGGTTGATAGAACTGCGAGTAGGAGGATCCCTGGTTAGTGTACACGTGGACGTTTCCTGGAAGGAGACAAGGCACACTTCTGTAGTATCTATGCTTTCACATCATGCTTCAATGTCCACTCCCTAATTGACTAATACAGAATAACAGGCTAACATCGCTGCTAATACCAGACAGACCTAAACTGAATGAACACCGTGTCAAATTTCTTGTGCACACATTTCTTTTTACTGTACATTTATAGATTTGTTTGTGATCATTCAGTTATGTATTGATATGTGAAAATCTGCTAAGTTCACTTAATTATTTTTGTTCAGTTTTATCTTTCTAAAGCTCTTGGCTATTAGAAATTGAGAAATTAAAGATTAAACTGTTTGATGTAAAAAAAAAGAAAGATATTGGATTAAGAGGTTGATTTTACAATTCTGTTGAGCAGAAAATATAGGACTGCTCTTGTAATGTACTCAATGTGTCTACATGTAAAAGCAGGTGTAGTTTTTCTGTTTGTCTTTTATCTTGTGAATGAAATAAAAAAAATAAAAAAAAACTAAACATATTTTCAGCCATGATATGAAATCCTGCTGGACATTGTTCATCCAACTGAATGTACCTGTGGGAAACCTTCCTCCGAAAAAAATATTAAAGAGCTCTTCGGGAGAGATGTCAGCCTCAAAATCTCTGTGGAAGCTTCGGTAGTGCCCATGACGAGCATGGCTGGAGTGTTGGGGTGCACTTGTAGCTGTGGATTGATCTCCATATTGATCATACTGCTGCCTCTTCTCTGGGTTGCTCAGTACTGCGTATGCGTTGCCTATTGCTGTTGAGGGAGGATAGAAAAAAAATGTGATTATGGCAAACACGGCATATTTCAGATCCAAACTCCACAGATAATATTTGTTTCAGGCTGAATAGCAGTTATTTTTAAAATCACATACAGGAACACCATATTTCAGCCTGTGTTCAATCACTATAATGTAACATTTCACCACAGGGAGAGATTTGTCACGTTTTCAGTAAACCGTGGGTTATATTGTTGACGAATTTAAAACCTTTGTAAGTGTGATTATGCACTGTAAAGAGTTCTGATGCAAAATTTCAACCAACTAAAAACATTTCCGTTGTCATGTCATTTCTTCTGACTTCCTTAGAGCTGAGCATTGAAATCAGAGATGACGAGCAAAAAAACCTGTCACATTTGGAGGATTCTACAAAGTCTCTTTATGATTTAACAATGTATTAGGAAAGCAATTGATGAGATATGTTAATCAGATTTGTTCCATATACTCAGTGGTTCAAAGTTCTTAATCATATTGTGGGATCATATGCAATTAAATCATTGGTCCATTTTTCTTCAGTGAGAGATCAATGACTGAAAATGTTAGCCTTGAGCTTTTGACTGAACATGTGGTACCACAACTGGATGACCTTCAGCCAACGATCATTTTCCAGGTAGATGGTACACCACCACATTGGAGACCCATGGAGTGGAAGGGATGGTCCAATTCCCTTGACACTTATTCACCACATATCACTCCTCTGTATTTCATTCTATGGGGTCATATTAAAGATATTGTGTATTGAACAAAGATATAGGATGTTAACAAGGATCACTGATGCCATTGACACCATTGATGAAGCTATGATACATGGTGCCCATATAAAGATATATTAAATGAGGCAAAGAAAAGTCAATATCTACTTGTCATGTTGTAATGATCGTAATGTTTGTCTATTTATTTGCTTTTGGAATAAATTTGTGAAAGAAATGATATTTTGCTTTTTTTGTTTCAAAATTTTTATTGCGAACTCTAAAGCTAAAGCTTTGAGATCTCTTGATTAGTACATTATGCTTTGTTTTTATTCTTCTTTTTTTTGTATTAACATAAACACATATTCAGATGTAAAGGGAAAACCCAACATTAAAAAAAAGAACAAAACACAACAAAAAAACAAACAAAACTTGTAACATGGTACCTCCCCCACCCTTCCTCCCCATTCCCAGAGCCACTGAGGTAAGTCGGTGTAGTGCTATGCTGTGGGCTACTGCTTATATAATGTATCTTAACTCTCCAGCCCTTCCATATATGATATCACTGGTTTCCAATTTTTTCAGATTCTCCCAGTTTGTTGTCAAGTGTCTATTTAATCCTCTCTAGGTGAAGGGTATCCATCATTGTTGTTATCCAGGCTTTAAAAGTTGGTGTCTCTTTTGACTTTACAACAGGAGAATAAGCTTCTTTGTACAGAGAAGACCATGGAACAAGAGGGGTACTGTGTTCTGCATATTTCTGGAGCTTTCTGATGCACCCAGTACAACCAGTAAGGGTTCTGGTCTCAGCTGGACCCTAAAGACATTTGAAAAGAATGAAAATATTGTGTCCCAGTATTCATCTAATCTTGGGCATAGCACATGACTATGTGACAAGTCTACATCCTGATTACATTTTTCACAGGTAGATGATATTTCTGGGTAGAGCCTATGTAGCTTCGCGGTTGAATAACGCAGCCTATGCAGGATTTTAAACTGGATGAGATGGTGTCGAGCATTAAGGGAACAGCTATTTACATACTGTGAACCCATGTCCCAGACATCCTCAACTATTTCCATTCCCAGTTCTTTTTTACATGCTCCATATTCACCTGCCCATGTTCTTGTAATGCTTAATACTGCATATGAAATAGCATTTGTTTCTATTCTACAGTTTCTAAGACAATAGTCTAAATTATCTGGGGTTAAACTCTCAAAATTATTGAGGTGAGTCTTTACGAAATGCCCGGTTGCTGGAATGATGCAAATATACCTTAGATATATAAATCCCCAACAGCATATTGTGCTTTCCCTCCACCTGTCAAAGCCTCCGTCCATTACAGAGGGGGTAAACGAGGGATTTGTTGACAGGGGTAATGCAAAGGATAGTGGCTTTAACTTTAACTGTCTTATTATTTGTTTCCAAATCTGGATAGCGCTGTGAATAATTGGGTTGTTATTGTAATATGATTTCTTGAGACGAACAGGAGACATCAGAATAGCGCCAATCAAATAGAGCCAGCAATCCTCTCATTTCATGTCCAACCAGCTAGTAAGCACTGCCGTCTCATCTAACCAGTAGGACATGCAGCATGTGTTTGTTGCCCAGTAATAGCATGTGAAATCTGGAAGGTCCAGCCCACCATTTTCTTTATGTTTACATCGATGTCCCTTTCTTATCCTATGGGTTTTATAATTTCAAGTAAACAGAAGAAAAAGAGAGCCTGACTTAGTGAGATATATGGGTAGATTTTGAAAGACATAGCAATTGAGGAAGACAAAAACACTGTAATTGTTTTTAGTCTACTAAAGAGAGTGGGAGTGTCTTCCAAAACTCTAGTGTATTTCAGAATTTCATCAATAGACTCATGAAATTAGCTTCAAAAAGAGATCTGTTTTTTTTTGTAACCTCCAGCCCTAAATACACAACTTTGTCTGGCACTAATTTGAATGGAACCTGTGTTAGTCTGTCTGGGTCCTTACAACGCACTGGAATTAATTAACTTTTTCCCCAATTGATCCTATAACCTGAGAAAGAGCTGAATGATTCAATTGTCTCTAACAACACAGGCATAAAAGTCTGCGGTCTCATTATGTAGAGCAATGTGTCATCTGTGTACAGTGATATTTTGTTATCTGTTTGCACAGACTGTTTCTGCCAGAGGTTCTAATTAAATTGCAAACAGCAACAGGCTGAGAGCACACCCCTGCTTCATACCCCCTGTCCAGGGTGAATACCTTTGACAGTGTCTGTTGTTGGTTGATGAGTATTTTGGCATTGGGGTTTGAATAGAGTAATTTAATCCATGCAATAATTTTTCCCTCAGTTCAAATTTTGCTATTAACTCATAAAGATAAGACCATCCCACACAGTCAAACATCTTCTCAGCATCTAGACTCAGAATGAGTACATCTTCCTTCGGCTGTCTTGTAGAACTAGATGGAAAGACATTTTTCTTTTTTTTTAAATGGAATTATGCATTTTAAAACACTTCCCTGTGGTCTACATAAACTGTAAATGCTATGCTTTGGTCTGAATTCTTCATTAATTCAACTCCACAGATCAATCTTCAATCCTATTAATGACTTATTAATATAAATTAATATAAAGACAGCTTTACTGCATTTGGGAGGTTCAAAGTTTTTGAACTATCAGGGTCCAAATACACAAATAAATGAACCAAAGACTAATAAAAGTGGGTTAAGCAAAATAAGACTTCTTTAAATTGTAAAGAGCCTTTACGGACACCCCCTATACACTGCAGTGAATATAAAGATGTAAAATCATCATAGTTTTGCTGAGAAACTAAATTCTTTACCTTTGAATGCATCAGTTGCTCCTGGGGCAAAATTCTTGTCAGGGTGAAACTTGAGGGCTAACTTCCTATACGCCTTCTTCAAATCTTCCTCGTTGGCATTTTTAGAAACACCAAGTATGTCATAGAAGTCCTTACAGTTCTTTATCCTGGAATATCAAACCACAATTAATTACACATGCAGAGTAGAAGCGTAGTCCATTTTCCAAGCCCAACATGAGTAAACATAGAGGAATCCACTTCATGAACATGCAGTTCATGTTAAATCTACATTTATCAAGAACAATCTAACAACAAATGTTGCTTTTTTGTTTTAGGCCACCATAAGGTTCATTGTTTTAGGTTACAAAGATCATAGACGTTCATTTCTCATTCTCAGGTAGGGGTGTGTATTGGCAAAAATCTGGCAATATGATACAAATCACAATATCAGGATCACGATACAATATATCACAATATATCATGATACTGTTAAAAAGGCAATTTTTTGTTTGTTTCTCTTTTAAAAATGATTATTTTCTTTAACACCAGAAATATGCACAAATACTAAATGCATTTTTATTGGCTCACAACAGGATCTATCACAAAATGTTCCTGTGTTAAAACTTGCTAAAATTGTACACATTACAGTTTAAGATGCTGCTCAAATGTTCATATTCTATTAGTTCATAACTAACACCATAACATTATTTTTGTGCAATCCCAACAGAGGAACTGACGTCTGCCTCTCTGGCAGTAAAAAGCACTTTTAGGATGCTTTAAATAACCATTATTTAATAAAACAGTCCATCCATTTTCAACCGCTTAGTCCCTTTCGGGGTCGCGGG
>JAPSES010000044.1:13194993-13222277 GCA_029822895.1 Maxillicosta whitleyi | reverse complement strand
TGGAAATTTCAAAGTGATCCAGAATCCAGGATTTCTTCTGGATCACCCCCAAAAGTTAATGGGTTCTTCCCAGCCCCGCACTCTACCCCTCCACCAAATTTGAAATCAGGTCAGTATTTTTTGCGTAATCCTGCTAACAAACAAACAAACAAACAAACAAACCAACTGACGCGCCAAGGCCGATTTGTGGAAGATTATAAGACACAGTGTTATTTTAATCAACTGAGATTTGGTCGATACAACAATGACCTTCACATTGTATTCAGTGAGTGTGGAGTGTTGAGACACAGTATTAATTAATTTGTGTTTGTTTTTTGTTTTTTTTAAGTTAAGGGTGTGTTCTGGTATGTGACTTCCCCCTGCTGTTGAGAGTTTGTAATACCGATCCTACATTTAAAGTTACATTCTGATTTTCAGAGTTTTAAACACTTTAACCTCAAAATGACAGGATGAGATAGAAGGATGCAGACATGCTTCTGTACTTTCATGCAAAAATGAATTCACTCTCATTCTCATAAGTACATTTAAAAGGATACGGTTAGGGGCAGGCTAGCTACCGCTGAATTAAATATTGTTCTATACTTTAATATATGTAGCCTGGGGTACCATAAAGGGGGAGTAAACATGACAAATTCATGGGGCCCTCCATCCCCAGGGGGCCCAGTGGATAGGTTATGTTATAAGGTGTGAAAATTTTGTGTAAGCTCCGTAATAAAAGAGAGACATAGAAGCCTGGAGTTGTATGTCCAAAATTGAGTTTCACTTGCGGTTTCATGTTAGTTACGGCATTTATGGAACCCCCCCCACACACACAACAAATTTACAGATACTTTTATTTTTTAAGGGCCCACAATCGCTAGCTGCACCCCACCCAGTATGTAGCTAATGTACCCAATTATGTTTTCTAAAAAAATATATCTTTGTGTAAATTTTACTATTTCAGTATTTTGTGTTTTTTAAATGCATTTTTCTATATTTATTGACACAAATTATTATTATTGTTATTATTAATAATCATCATCATTTAGCCACTTTACAGAAAACTTTTTTACAGAAATCACAGATGTTTTAATCAATATATACAAGGCTATATACACAGACTATATTAAATAAATCCATATCTTCTAAATGATGCTGTGTCTCATTGTGTGACACTGTTTTGTGCGTGCACTCGGCACCATTGGAAGGAACCCTTACAGTGGTATGTTGACAGGGGTGGGAAAGGATGCACATGTTTACCTTCTCTGTCCTCATCATGCGGCTCGATGGCTTCAATGGCTTCAATGGTGGCTGAGGGGGGAGGAGGGGAGCAGGTTACTCATGATCAAGCCATGCAAATGTAGAATGCAGCCCCAAAGAAAAAGGCAGCTCAGGTTAGGGTTTGGCCAGATGAGCTATTGTATATGTGTTCACTGGTAAATGCAGTCAAAGTCAGAGGAGCATCATGCATGAATACTGGCTTGGGGATCAGTCAGTCAGTCTCGGGTCAGAAAATCCGTATCAAAAAATAACAGAAATACATCCATTTAAAGAAAGGAGGAGCTAACGAAACTAAAAAAGCATTAGGTTGTCTGAAAACTATGATCAATTTAGAAGACAGAAATGACTTGAATTAGGCTTGAACTCGATGTCTTTGCAGTTTCAGAGACATCATCATCATCCATGTGCCTTTATTTGACAGATGACGGTAGAGAGGAGACAGCAAACAGGGATAGGGAGATGTTGAACTGCATGCAATGAACATGATTCCGACCAGACTCAAACTGGAAACACCGTGTGGTTCACAGATGGCACACATAACCACCCTACACCGCTACAACTGGGCCTCCTTTGTCAATCACGATTGTCTTAAATGCAGCACAATATGATGACGTACATTCAGTCGGGCATAATTTTGATGCAGGATCCTGGCATGATTTGTGGAAATTATTCATTTATTTAGAAAATAGTGACATAATAAGCTACTATTTACAACAGAAATCAGTAATTAAATGACTTAATTGGTTCTGCTAAATAGAAAAGTTTTGTTCAGTCTATGGTTGAAACTTTAAATAGTGCAGAAACACTCTGCTATTCATAGCAACAGTCTAATAGCATGTAGAAACTATACTATAGTACTACACATATGTCTGTGTCTAAGGCTAAAGAAAGCCCCAATTATCCTACGCTGCAATGTATCAAAAGATGCTGTTGCTAATGTCAGCACAGCAGTAACAGAACTTTAGGGTCTCACCCAGGGTTTGTTTAATCTAAACTGCTTTATTTTAGTATTAGGTAGGAGATGATTAAAGCATAAATACAGTAATTTAATATAACCGCTGCAATCCCTATATGAAAATGTTAGATGTAAGTACAAAAAGAAGTACAAAAGTGCTTTCTAATACAATGTAGCTGGCTTTATATTACACATCACCTCTGCAATCTTTATATAACATAGCCTTATGTAAAAAAAAAAAAAAAAAAGCATTGCTTAAAGAGGCTAAAAACACTGGTTCGCTGATCTGACTGCATAAAAGGCTGTGAGATAACAACAGAGATATTTAGAAGAAGACAGAGACAGGAGTAAAGAAAGGACTGAGAACAGTGGTGAGAAAATGGACCAAAAAAAGATGGAATAAGGGATAAAGAAAAGGCTGATACTGCTGAGCCTTGTACTCACCGCTCTGCAGTGTCTGTCTGCCTCCTGAGAGAACCCCACTCGGCAGCATGCCAGTGGGCGTCAGGCCCTTAAGCGTCAACACATTTTCACTTTCCTCTCTGTAGGAGACACAAAGCCACACAGGTCAGAAAGCTCCACTGAACCCTGATCAAGCTGAGAAAAACTTCACGCCCCCACTTTAACAACAGTCTATAAGAATGCAGTCTGTGCATACCTAATAGATTCATACATGTGCATGCAAAAAAAAAAGATGCATCTGCTCATCGACTACACTTCTACACACAAACATGCATGGACTACCTGAGAACTGAGAACATCTTGGCCATTTTCCCAATTGCACGGATCTTGTTCTTGATCACCTCCTTGCGCTGTGCAGCTGCATTGGCTGCAACAAAATATACATACCGTCATGATACTGTACACTCTGGTGTTTAAACAGATGCTCTCCTGTGCAATTAAGGGCTGTATTTATAGATCTCTTTGACGCATAAACTGCTGTGAACACAAGTTTTGTTTTCTTGATTCATTACTATGAATACAGTACTGTCATAATAGTCCCATGACTAGCACACAGCTCATGTATGCAAATATTATTCACTGTGAGACCTCGCTTAATTCATCAAGTCTGAACTGAACACATGATGCACCAATGATAAATATTTACAATGAATCATGACATTATGTTTTAGAATACGTCTTACCATCAAAGATCTCATCTTCATCATTCATGAGCTCATCGTCAGAGCAGATGCTCAGCACATTTACCAGCATTTCTGTGACTAAGGATAAAGAGGCACCGAACACAAGACCATAAGTAAATAACAGAACTATACATTAAACCTGATGCAGAGCAGGAGACTGATTACCTTTTTCTCCAACAAATGGCAGAGACCAGGTGAAAACATCCATGAAGTTGGGCAGCCAGTAGGGATGTGGTGAGCAGTTGAACTGTCGAATGTTCATGACGTTATTTTCATATTTGAGTACAGCAGCTGGAGGGAAGCAAAACACAGACAGTGGGCAGTCACTTGACAAACCCTCACAACAGAACTGCTTGTGGCTTCTCACTGACACATTGTAAAAAATGAAATTTGTGAGACAAATTTTGAAGTAAAAAAAAAAGCTGATGTCAGTTCTGTTCATATGAAGGAATTTGATATGAATAAGAATGAGGAAGAATGGATTCTGCAGCGTGGAACTATGTACAATAATGGCCTGCCTAAAGATATGTGGTGTGTGAACTGAAGAACAATAATGACAAGATATTAAAGTTAAAAACTATTATAGCATATTGCAAAGATATTACAGTAAGAAATATTTACTTCTGATTCATTGAAAATCTGATTTTAATGGCATTTTCTCAGTGATAATATAATATCTACAGTGAATTCATGCACAACAGAAGCTTCCTGCAGGTATTTTTATGGTTACAGCATCGTAATGCCTTAAATTATAACTAATATTGACATTTATTTTAATTCCTTGTGTAGTCCAGTGTTCAGTAGCCCTCTCTAACAGTATTAATGCTCATTATTGACTTTGTTATTTCCACAGACAGGCAGTAGGTATGAGATCAGAAACGACACCGAAAGCCAGACAGTCAACCACTAGATGGCCTCATTGAGGCCAGGGATGCTGACACTGTTACATCAAGAGGGATAAAGCCACATGGAGATAGTCAGCCATGCCGACAGCCCCTCCCACGCTCCCCATATCCCATAGCCCATGGCAACCAAGACACAGATCTGAACACAAACAAACAGGGGCTCCCTGATGCATTCTCAATCCTGCTCACAAGCTAAATGCAGTTTTATTAATGCACAGCCTCAAGTTTGTGCTGTAAAATCATTTTATTAGACTGACAGAAGAGCCCTTGGTAGTCGTTGTAAAAAGGACCACCTTGTGAGTTTTCAAATACCAAATATACCATTAATCTCTTATAGATGTCTGTTTGTCAAAAACATAGGTCTCCTTGTGACTTTTGTTTTGCTTATAGACAGAGTTTACAGGATGAACATCTGATTGTGCCAGAGGCAGTTTACAACTATCAACTTTAACAGCATGAATTGCTCAGAAACAATGTTATTGTCAATATTTTAACATTTCATACACCTCTGTGCCAAACAAATGTTAATGCTGAACAAAACATACAGATACAACAGAAACAGTCATTATGAATAAATTGTGAAAGAATAGCAACTTGGAAAAAAGACAGATATAAAATTTCCAAACCTTTGTTGTTGTAAACATCCAGGTAGTTTGGTGCTGAAAAGATGGTAATGAGGGATGGGAACCCAGTGGTCTGACTCTTGCGATACATCCGATAGCTTCAAGGAGGTCCGATGGAAACAAAAACAAACGAAAAACAGAGGTTATTCTCATCTATGTAAATATGTGTGTGTTTTGTGTGTAAATGTGTGTTACAGGCTATACCATACCCGGCATCTTGTGCTTCATGTGCTCGGATAATTGATAATAGGTTATTGCTCTGTAGGAACTCACACACAGCTGGATAACTGGAAAAGGAGAGAATGAAAATTGGTTTTAGAGACAGACTTTACCTTAGAGACTTTACACAAAATGTTCAGTTCTGATAGTCTTGCAAAACTTCTTCCCTATTAAGGTGCAGCTCACTAACTTCACATACAGTTTCAGTCACTAGCAAATGCAATAATAAAGATTTATCATTCATAAATGCATTAATGAAAGTGCTGCTGAGGATGATGCAAGTGTGTGAAAAACCCGTCCAACAGCTATCTGTGGCGGCACAAAAAACAAACGAACCCAGCAAACTGTTGTCAGAGCTTCCTGCCCGCCAGCTGTACCCCGACTGAAATTCTGCCTTAAAGGAAATGAATCCATGTGCTACTACAGCCACACATTACATGTTAGTAAAGCTCCAAAGCAAAACTAGTACAGCCTCTGCAAAAAAGGACAAGTATGGGCTGTATGTCAGTAGCAAGAGCAAAGTCTGATCGCACCATTTGAAGGAAGAAAAAAAAAATATTAAAAAAAATATTAAAAAATAAAAAAATATTCTTCTGAGGGTTGTTTTGTGACTGCTTTTGCGAAGACTTTAATCTGTTTTTTTATTTTTTAACAAAAGATATACAAAGAAAGATGAAAAACAGGCTGCATGGGTTTTGTGTTGACTGTGTTGTGTTCAACTAAGCTGTAAAACAGACACAATGTCAAGTCCTTGAAACAGCAACTTCATGTACTTCAGCCATTGCCTTTTCTAATCTACACGTGCTCTTTCTCTCATAGTTACATGTTAAAACGTTCTTTAGTGAAGTAAAGTCTACAGGCCATTACAGTCATCAGTTTGTGTTAAGATGTTTATTTAATGGATTCTGACTTGACGGTTTTTGTTATTATTCCCAGTATGTTAAGGTTGTTAGGTTGTAACTTTACACAAACAATAGGTTTAACCCCCACACACCTAAACAGCCCCCCAAAGCATCTACTGATCTAAAATTATTAATAAGCATTTTGTTTTTGAACCACTAATCTTATCAATGCATTACATTACATTTGGCTGACGCTTTTATCCAAAGCGACTTACAAAGTATAAGCATGTATAGCGTAAAGGGCCTTGCCCAAGGGCCCACCTGGGATTTGAACTGGCTAAGCTATCCAGTCGATCCATGCATTTAAATAATTCAGGTAAAATGGACTTTCTCAGTTTTTCATCAACATTAGTGTGTTTCATTTGGATGTTGAGAGGCTTCGTAGTGAACGTGTAAACTCCAGCAGCTTTTGCAACGCTGATTGACTGGTGAAACCAATGTAGATTCAGAAATGCAGGCGTTTTTGGCTCAATGTTTTGCTGAAAAAGCTGCTTTTTCTTCAGTTTTCTCTGTTTTGTGTGACGTTTTATGAACATGAACATAATCAATAAATTAAATGAGTAAAATCAGTACAAAAAAATCATGAGGAAGTTGCCACAAAAATAGGTCTTTAATGGTGAAAAGTCCCAATTTTTTGCAAAAGACTGTTTATTTTTCAATAAATAACACCTCACTTGGACTAAAATGCATCGTATGACTGACTGTATTATGAATCCCAGTTGAATCTGCAACAACCTCTGTAATACAGCTTTCAATTAATCATTTCCCAAATTGTAATTAAAATGGTGATTTCGTTATCTCTCTGCCGGCTGCATGCCGGAGTCGTCCTCTATGTTGTTCTGACCAGATGGACAATGAGTTGTCCCATGGGGAGAGATGACAAAACCACATGACTTCCAATGTGACAGTTCAGACCGCGCTACTGTGGATGAGATACGAACTGCGCTTCAGATCAAAATGAAAATGAAAACAGAAATGAATACTCTGAAAAATTCAGACATGTGTCACACAGAAGGGACGGGTGATTAGAATTGGGACACTTCCAGCTGCAGTGTGAAGAGCCGACCATTTAGCAGCTCTCTCCACAGCTGTTATGTAATACCTAGAAGGTTGTGTTATGTCACTCAGAAACTGTATCATCCCTTCCAACTGTGTCTCCTGGGTTAGAAAAAGCAGATAGATTGGATTTAGATTTTCGCTGCTAAAACGCAGTCTTAGATTCTTTTTTTTTCTCTCTGCAGTCCACATTTAAAAACAGACTGTATTAACAACAACCCTTAACCATCTGTTACTTTCCTACGGTTTATGAATGAATGAATGATTATTCATCTGTCTGTGTTCAGTTGTATATTAACCTATAAAGACCCAAACATCCACTGTTGATCAAAAGCATCTACTGATCTAAACTGTTGATCCACTAATTCTATAAATACATGTAAATAATTGGTGGAAATGGCAGTTTATCATCTTTTAATTGTCATCAGATATGACCTATTTGGACGTTCAGAGGCACTGTAGTTACTGTGGAAACACTGTTATCGTCTACAATATTGGTTCACCAGTAAAACCCATAGAGTTGGATTAATGACAGTGAATGGAGACTCTTGTTTTATGTTCAGTAAATGACAGATTTTACTAAGAAAAAGTCACTTGTCACATTTTTTCTTGTTTTGATATAATAAACCTTTGACTTTACTCTGGGCTTTAATGAACATTTACATGATCAGTGAATTAAATATAGGAAAATAGATGATCTTCACTGGCAAAAATCCTAAAGTCAATGGAAAATATTAAAATAAAAGGCAATAAATCACTTAGGAAAGGTTAAACTCATTTGGGAACAGCCACAAAAGTCACACTGGGTCCTTATGGGTTAAGTTTATTTCTGTTTATGCACAATGACGCCAGCATCTGGAGTCTTTTAATCACTCTTATTGAAACATATCTTGTAGGGCAAATACTGTAATGATTAATTTAATTTGGACTGACAATCCTTTTCTGTCGATGACTAATCTGTTCCTGTTATTTCACAGTTATCCTATCCAGTTTTGACATCTTAAAATCACAAGTAAGATATTTCCAGGACATAAATATTCCGCCAAAATGTAAAATATGCAGTTTTTGTCATGACTAATGACTTAACTCAATAAACATAGATTTAATATTCTGTCAGGCTTGTTTTGACAAAAGTCATTTCAGTTCCTCTTACATATACAGTAACATACATTGCTTCCTCCCCTGAAACAATCCTCTGTTCCTCCATCTCCTTACAGTCACTGCTGTCCATGGACCCATCAAACTTTCAGAAGTGTTTAAAATATTTAAGATCTCAAAGGTTTGTGCCAGAAGAAAAACAAGGAGACTGCTGTGCCCTGAGCACCTGGAGAAACTGTGCCATCCTTATATACAGTATCTAGGTCACATGGCTGTGATTCCCTAGGTGGCCAATATATAAATTACAGAAATAGCTGTGTTGCACACTAACATGAATATATTGTATATGTTTATACTGTGGCTGACAATGCACTTTGAAAAAGCATTATGTAGAAACTGACTGGTATATTTTGCAATATGTTTAATTTAAACAGTACCATTCTTGTAAAAAGATACATTTTTAGTTTTGTAGTTTCTTACACAAACCTGGCAAGGTCGTCAACTAACATCTAAATACAAAAATTCCAATGTACACCATGTACTCGTTTATTTTTCATCCATTACAACAGCAGACAATAATATTGATTACGTGGAGGGAACACAGTACAGACACATTGCTTGCCTGCGGCTCACATTCCTTCTCTCCCCTTTGTGAAAACACACAATTATGTGTCGGTGAGCCTGACAGCGAGAGCAAGCGAGAAATCTGACAAGTGAGTATGAGCGAGAGAGACAGAGAGGGATGGAAGTGCTGTGCTGTGAGTGTGAAATAAAAGTTTTTTGTTTTTTTGCCTCAGAAAATCCATCTGTGAAGCTTCGGGTCATCTTATTCCTATCACTCAATATTAAAAAATGGGAGTTTTCTACTGCCAGTTAAATCTACGTAAGCAAAATGAGTTTTATTTTCTCATTATAACTGCACGATTAGATGATTTTTAAAATAATTCACAAGTGGAAAGACGAAAGCAAATGGTTGGCATGATGTGCTGGAGTAAAAGGTAAGAAATTTTGTTTGTGTAAAGTATATATATTGTATACTTTTATAGCATTAGGATACTGTTGCCACACATGGCACATATGACCTGCAGTTAAGCAGATAATACAGAAGTCTCCCTTGCAAAACAGTATTCTGGTCTCAGATGGACATCCTGGTTAAATAAAGCTAAATACTACTACTACTACTAATAATAATAATAATAAAGAATTTATAGTCCAAAATGTAATAAAATGCACAAAAACGTTCAAAACTTTGATCTTGACCCATAGAAATTATAACTCTAAAACTGTTACTCATTATCATGGCTAAATGAAGAAAACAATTACCACAATTAAAGAATTCATCTAGTTATGGATGTTCACACATTGTGAGGTGTGAGAAGGAATAATGTAATTAGCAATAATTTTGAAAAATGTACAAAAATGATTTTATGAAGTGTGTATTAATGATGTCTGGTAAAGATTCATACTTTCTTCCACATATAATTATTTTAGGTAATTCATTTATCAAGACGGGGCAGTTGTTTGTTTACCTGCTTTACTAGTTTCAGCTACTTCCTGTAGCCTTCGTCAAAAGTGTCATAATGATGTTACTGTGACGTGTCTTATAGGCCGTGTCTGGCCAAACCTCCTGAGCAGCATATAAGACACGTCACAGCAACATCACTGTGACACTTCTGACAAAGGCTACAGGAAGTAGCTGAAACTAGTAAAGCAGGTAAACAAACAACTACCCTGTCTTAATAAATGAATTACTTACAATAAGTAGATCAATGATGTCACATGGTCTTGTGTGATGTAGTGTGTATTTGTGAATGTAAATGTATTACAGCTGATTGTGGTCAAATATAAAATATATGTTATGTAAGTGACTGATCACTCAGATATGTTCTTATATTTCCAAATAATCACACTGTACTGTATTGTATACATACAGTACACTTGGCAAGAAGGAATGTGATGCAGGACTGAAGTTTTTAGAAACTTCTGAGTGAAGGCAGAGGAATGTCACAGGAAGATGGGCGACTATTATATCAGCAAACTCCACAAATGTACAGAATAATCCTCACTAAGCTCCACTCTCACTGAATAGATGTTTTCTTGTTGACGACCATTTAGCAGCAGTGAAAGAAGAGGTTAAGACCCTTCATCCGCTTCTGTTTATGCATTACTTTTTCAACATACAGTATTATGAGAGTCATTAATTAGAAATAAATACCATGGTCTTCTTAAAAAGTTTCCCTAAGTTATTATAGTCATCAACAGTTTAAATTCATTTCAAGGAAGCAATAAAATCAGCATTTATATGCTGGAAGGCTGAGTAATAAAATGGTTATTTATCACAGCAAATTTATATGTTTAAATGGCCATGAACACAGCAGAGAAGAGGTTTCCAATGTAATTTAAAAAGGCATTTATGGCACAATAATTGCACTAGTGAGTAGGAGTGAACAGTTTTTGTGTTGTTAAAAATCTAATCTAACAAAATATAAGTAGAGCTATATGAATAAGTGTTGAAAACCTTGACGAAGAAAAAAAACAAATACACAAAAAACACATTTTTGTGGAAATGTATTGTAAAACGGACACTTCCACACTTTGCAGAACTATTACACAAGATATAATGTGAAACAAATTACACACTCCGAGTCTTGCAAATGCACTGAAAAGAGAATCGCATTCAGGTTATAATGTGATTCTCAACTGCAATTATTCTAGACTGAATGTCTGGGGCGTCAGTTCCTGTTAGCGGAAGATAGAAATCTTCGCAACTTTACTTCTGATTTGAGCAGATCTGCAGCTCCCACATAGAGGTCTGTACCTTTCTGAACTTTCATTAAGAAAAATCTCAGCACAATTCCCACCTAATCTCTTTCCACTGCTACCTCCTACTTCCACATTTCACCTCCTTCACCTAAAAATATTAGGACAGTGCTCACTCCTTCTGTTTTCCGCCTTGGAGTTTGAAGAGTTACATAACGAACACATCCTCACTTTGTCGTGCTATTATGCATCATATTTGATTCTCCTCTGTCTTTCTCAGTTTTCATCTGCCTACATGTTTAACCAGATATTCCCCTTTCCTGTAAAACAATTTCCTGTCAGAGCCGAATATTAGCCACAAAGTCATAAAACCCATTTATTTGCTGCACAGACACTACATATGTGCATATACGTTCTCGCTGAGCCATTCACTCATTCATTCATTAGAGCTATTATTTAGGATTCACACTATTAGGCATATGATCTCCTTAGCAAAGACATTGTTCAGGTTGTCATTAAATAACAGAGCTTGTCCAACTCCATTTCCATTCATTTACACAGCTCACACATCATTGTAATTGCCCCTTCACTAAGCCCTGCCCACTTAGTTACTGTTGCTATGCGTGTCAAGGTTTGACACATGGCATTTTCCTCTATGGCTTTTTCAATGCTGTCAGAGAAATACAGTATTCTTAAAGAAACAAAGGACATTTCTGAGATAAGAACTTTGAAGTAACAGTGAAAGGTACGTGGAAATGACTAGAGGAGTTATTCTCATACTATAATGTTAATTTGTCAAAACACGGTAATGTCCCGTCAGAGAGCAAACTTTAATTGACTGTCATTCCAACATTTATTTTAACATAAAGTAGCTCCTTGTTTTGTATAATCCCTTATGGCCCAACTAAAAAAAAAAAAAAAAAAAATTAAGTAAAAATGTCGGTCAATTATCAACACTAATATGTCAAATTGTCTCTAAAATGTCAAATTGTCTCTAAAAGAGAGATCGCAAATACCATGTTTTGACCCTAATACAATTAACAAAAACTCTATGGTAAGCTGCTAACTACCTAACATTAGCTAATTTAGCATGGAAGTAGTTCATTCATTTATCTTCTGAACCCACTTTATCCTCACTAGAGTCACAGGGGGTGCTGGAGCCTATCCCAGGTACCTATAGATACAGTTTACAGCATGGGGAACGCCCACAAATGTCAAATTTGGTTAGAGCCGAGGAGGAAAACAAACCAGTTTCTGCCATTTCCCATAATGTTGAAGAGTTGCTGTGTAGCCTATTGCACCACAAATAAACAACAACAACAACAAAAAATCACCAATTAAAGTAATATATTTTACCAAATAATAAACTGGAACCACAAAGAAGGACAAAATGGGTTCAAGCTACCAGAAGAGAGGACGAGTTTGGCAGATTATGGAATCCAACAACAAAACATGTGTATGTCTGCAGCCAGCACTTCATTTCAGGTCAGTTTAATGTCATGCTAACCATTTCCAAACAATCGTAGATCATGTCAGGTGTATCAGGAATATTACATTAATTGTTTAAACGCTAATGAACTTTGTATTACATTTGTAATTTGTGTAGATTTCCTCACAAAACGTCCAAAAGTACATATTCAGTACCTAAGTAGAAGTACAGATATTTGTACAGATACAGTGTGAGCACTGATTAAAGCTCTATACTGAAAAAAAATGTGCTGGCTCTGAAATGTACTCCAAACATAACATAAAATATCGCCCTCTGAACAACATTTCTACTACCTGTTTCTGTGCAAAGCTAAAACAACCTTACATCATATTGGACCAACAACAATTAGATGATTGATCGATTTATTGCCAAATTTTTAATTAGTCACCAACTGTTTTGATGTTTATTTTAGGCTTAATTCATAATTTTGAGTCCGATCCGATAGATCCAATCTATAAGTTGATAAGTTGAGGCACAGTATTATTAAAATTTTATTTATTTTTCTTTTAAAAAATTCAGTTTTTTCAGGTTATTCACATCTGTTTTGTTTAGATAGTATGTAAATCTGAATATTTTCATAATTTATTTAATGTTTTTGGGTTTTTTTTTGCACTAAAACAAATTTGAAGTTGTCATTATTTATAGGCTATAGGTCAAAATGGGCTGAATGTAACCCCTGGAAGAAAAAAGAGTTTTACACCCCTGCTTTATATTATCATAAAATAATTTTAGATTTTTTTTTAAATTTGGAAAAGCAGGTCATATACAACCTACCTCAGTAAAAACCTCAAATTGAACAAAGGTGCTAATGCTAGTATTTCAGTAGAATATAGAACAAAAAAAAAAAAGTGGGCGGGAGGAGAAATATTTCTTCTGGAATTATTTCACAGTGCGAGAGACAGCAATATGTTATTATATTATAATATATAGTAATAAGACAAAATATCTGGTTAAACAGGAGAGGGTAGACTAACCTGTAGAAGTAGGAGCAGCCTCGCACTGTGTTGTGGCTGAAATATTCCTGGGTTTTCTCATTTCCGAAGTCTTCCAGAGGGTCAGACCACAACAGGTCACACATGGGCCCGAAAGCTGGCGGCTCCTTAAACCGATCCAACTTTAAATTAAGGAAGCACAAATAGGGTTTTACAAACAACATGAAAGCACAGGTAATCAAATGAAAACCTGAACGGAGCCGAGGCAGTGGGCGGTTACCTTTTTAATGTCGTCTAAAGTGTGAATTTCAGGTGAGAGTCCACCGTGGACACACAGAAACTGCTGGTTCATGAGTGCGGCCAGAGGAAGGCAGTCAAATGCATCCATACATGAGTCATACACCTGCTCTGAGTACTTGATTTTACCTGACCAAAGAGAAAGAGAGAGAGTTATTCATCAAAATACTGTATATTCCCTGGTGTAGTAAATATGATCAGTTTATTTTAGGTTGGGTTATGTGACTCAGCTTTATCCTTGATGACCACTTCATGTTCACTTTTTTTTTTTTTTTTTTTTTTTTACAATACCTAGACTCAGTGCAGCACTATTTATACAGAAAAAATACACAAGTACAAATACAACAACAAGGTTGTGATACTGCCACAGGAACACCATGTCTTCTATAGCTACATAAAGTATAATTAGTATCATAATGTGTGCTCAATATCAACGATTCCCGCTGTAAATAATAAATAGCCGTCTCTTTTTGTGCTGTTATACAGAATTTACTTGGGGTTTCTTGACAGACAGGTGCATTGTTTGTAACTGCCACCAAAAAATGCTCCGGGCTACACACGACATTACTGAAAAGAATAAAAAAGAAAAAGAAAAATGATGAGCTGAGTGGTACTCACATTCTTGTTTGAAGGTAAAATATTCTGTCAAATGTCTACATTCATGATTTCCACGAAGTAAAAATAGTGTCTTTGGATAGAGGATTTTCAGCGACCAAAGGTATAAAACACACTGTCAAAAAGAGACACAGGAACAAGATATTAGTCTATGAAAAATGTAACAAATGTACAAACACCATATAGTTTCTGCTTAAAGTTTTACCTCAATACTGAAGTAGCCACGGTCAACATAGTCCCCAAGAAACAGGTATCGTGTTGTGGCTGGTGATCCTCCCACTTCAAACAGCTTCATAAGATCAAAGAATTGCCCATGGATGTCCCCGCACACTGGAAGTAATAAAAAATGCTCTCAGTAAATATCTGCGCCATGTGTGTTTTAAATACATACTTTGGCACGAGCATCAGATCAAATATATGGAGCTCAAGTACATCACAGTCCTATTAAGCTTTCATTTAGACCAGGGGTGTCAAACTAATTTTAGTTCAGGGGCCACATTCAGCCAAACTTAATGTGCAGTGGTTCAGACCAGTAAAACAATAAGATAATAATATATAAATAATGTCAACTCAAACCTTTTTCTCTATGTTCTAGAGCAGGGGTCTCAAAGTCATTTTATTTCGGGGGCCACATTCAGCCCAATTTGATCTCAAGGGGGCTGGACCAGTAAAATTATAACATATAAAATAATTGCATAATAGTGTATAAATAATGATAAATCAAAATAAGTCTTTGTTTTAGGGAAGACAAATGAAAAAATGCACTTTTATAATCTACCCAAATGAAAAAAGATATGAATAACCTGAAAAAAACTGATATTTATCATGAAAAATAAGTGCAATTTTAACAATAATGTGCCTCAATTTATTATCGATACATGTTCATTATGGATTGGATCTACAAACACACTAAATAACAGGCAGAAAAGTGTTAAAATTGTGCTGAAGTTTATTTAGACATTTCAGGTTATTCACATTTTATTGTTACAGAATATTTTGTAAATGTAAAAAATTTCATAATTCAATGTTATGTTTTGTACTAAAACAAGTACAAAAATATGAAGTTGGCAATATGTACAGACGTAATGTAATTATTTTTCACATCAAACTGAGAAGTCATTTTTTTGAACATTATTCTGTTATTATTTTACTGTAGATCATATTGGTTTGTATGTGGAACTAAAATGAGTTCAACAGCCTTGACTGTGGATTTTTTACACTTTGCAAATTCATCCCACCGGCCGCATTAGAACCTTTGGCGGGCCACATTTGGCCCCCGGGCCACATGTTTGAGACCCCTGTTCTAGAGTGAAAAAAGTACATTTACATTATGAAAATGTTTACATCTACAAACTATCTGTTCAAATAATGTGAACAACATGAAAAAACTGAAAAAATAACAATATGATGTCTCAGTTTATCATTTATTATGTTGTTGTTTTTGTTATTATGTTAGTATTTTACTGGTCTTTCCTACTGGAGATTGAATTGGTCTGAATGTGGAACCTGAATTAAGAACATTGTTCATATCTCAGTGTCATTTTTGCTTTTCACAAATTCATCTCAAGAGCCGAAATGGACCCTTTGGTGGGCCAGATTTGGCCCCCGGGCCCCATGTTTGACACCTGTGATTTAGATGTAGTTCTGTATTCAGCTCAGTGTGGTCAACTTCAGTAGCACCAACACCAGTACTCTCCTGGACTCTCTTGAACTCTCTTGGACTAATGATGTCTTGGTCTGTATTGCCAACTACAGTAAGAAAAAACACTTGTCGACTTTATTGATTCCAGGAGAAACAGCAGTGAAGTTTCTGGCACAATGTCATGCCAGTACAGGAGTGGTACACTTTGTACTAAAAATGTGTCTATACACTCTCCTGCTCATGGTTAGCTTTATAAATAGACTGACAGGCAAGGAAAACAGCAGTGTTTACAGGCACTATAGGCTGTTAGTAGAATGGGTGCTTCTCAGCGGCATAAATGATCATGATGAAGATGATAAATGAAGGTGAGGTATGGAAACTACGGTTTTACAATGGGTGAAAACTATGACATATAGATGTTATGTAACCATTAACACAGACATAAATAGCAACAGCCATTAATAACAATAACCAGATTTTTGCAGTGAATCGTATGCTGCTTTAAAATGTGTGAATATACATGTGTGAGACATGAATATTAACATTAACACATTTTCTCATTGTGACTAGATTATTGTGGACAACTGGATAAATTGTCTTTCCTCATTCATAAACACAATAATAGCCATTTTGTAAATTATGCATCTTTCGTTTTTTTTCTGAAACAAACAAAAACAAAATCACACTTAGACTTATCCAACTTTATCTTTAAACAACCAGTCAATAAGAAAATAATTACACATTAAGGAAGTTCTTCATGATAAAGCTGCATTGGTTCACCTAACAAAATTATAATAATAAAAAGACCCTTGTATGTATGGTGTTGATGGGCATATAATGGTATAATTATGTCCCCGCTGCAGGTTATTGTAATACTGAGTATTTTTACATTCTTTGGCTAAAAGGCCTCTGTCCTTCACAGAGAATTGAGAAACCCTACGTCTCTAAGAGGAAGAAAAAAACTCTAGAAGCTTAAGCCCCCAGGGAGATACATACTTTTTCGTAGTGAACACTCTGGCTCGGGAGTGCAAACCTACATCTCATTTCCTCACTGTCTTCAATTTTTCATTATCATCTTTCTCTGTCTCCTTCGCTCCTACTCATCCTCCATCTCCTCTCTCTTTTCTGTCTCCCCTATCAGCTCCACAGTGGCCTTCGCCCACTCAAAGCTTAGAGCAAAGTGAGTGGGAGACCGCTTGTGTGACTAAAGCAATCAAACACACACGTGTACACACATCCCTGCAAGTAAAGATTCTCAACTGCATAAATGCCTCATAATATATGAATGCACACACACACACACACACACATGCACACACATGACACACACATACATACATGGAGATGCAGAGACACAGCTCCAGCTCATGAAAATACAAATTAGACCTCCACAATCACAAACATCTGTATACAATACTCAGTCCATCATCCATATTTCATGGTTAACACATAGGGCATCCATTTTCCTGATGAGTCAAAAAAGAGGAGCTTGAAGTTAATGTGCTTTTCATCCACGTGCTGCTTTTTTTTTTTTTTTTCAGTTGAATACTGTGCTCATTTCAAGGCAGAACACCTTCATTCATGTCCGTAGCTCATAATAAAGCAATAGATGATACATAAACAACCATTTTAGGCAATGTTTCAGTTATGGTGTCATTATGTAACTGATCATTTTTGAATTAAAAATGCCCAAAACATGTTTTTTGGGTTTTTTTTTTTTTTTTTTACCTTCAATAACAACAAATGTGAGGAAGAATCTCTTGATTTATCCCATTTAAAGACAAACTATGATTGGAAACATGAAAAAAAAAAGCTCTTTTCATGTTTGGCACATACATGTTGAGTTTTGAACATAACTAGGACACACTGTAGGTTGATCAGAAGGAGCGACTGACAGGTAGAAATGTAGTCATCTGCAGAATTAGTGCATACATCATTATAGTGAACTGTTTTTTTATGAATTCTAAAGTGAGATACAGCGTTTGTAAGTGTTTTACGTGACAGGATGACTCTACTTAAAAATGACAGCTCACTGCCTGAAGAATTTACATTAATATAGATTTCTTTGTTGTCTGTGTTTCATTGCTGTTTGAGCTCCGGTCAGGTGCTTTGTTTATTTTTGTACTACAAACAGCAGCAGCATCACTGCACATCCACATCTTTTTTGTTTCTCAGTCTTTTGCCCTACCATTTCTCCTCCAGAATCTTTCCTACATTACTTCTGTCTCTTTCTTTTTCTCATGCATAATACCAGGGAGATAAACCTCACCTTATAACGTAAACTACAAAATATCAGAAATATGTACATATCTTTAATTACCACACATCAATATACACTTTGATATGAATTATTAAAAAAATGCACAAAACACAATCCCCATTAAAGGTTAGTTTTACACAATGTTATCACTGTAGAAGAGCAAAAGAGGCATGCACATCAGTGTGCAGGTTACCATGGATGAAAACAACAGGAAACCTGCTTGTTTTAATGTTATCATCGATTCACATTCAACACAAGTATAAATACATGCAAATTTCTTCACATTGTTACATTTAGTACTTTTGAGGGTTTTTTTTGCCTAGCCTATAGCTCAGGCGAAAAACCTAATCTAAGTATTATGAGTGAGTGTTTATGTTTTTTGGCCTTAATGACGTCAATACAGAAGAAAAATTCCTAGTGTAATATTAAACAACAGAAACAAAAAATGCGATACATCTGTTAAAAAAACAACAACTGAGATTTCGTTTTAAGTTTTTTAACAAGGAAGGACTTGAAGAAGCACTATAGTGATTCACAATTTAGACATTTTTGACATAGTTTAAAAAAAACAACCTCAATTAACAGCACAACAGCGGGTCACATTTACCCACCTGTGTTTTTTCATTTATACATGATTCTATTTTAATAAAATGTTGAGGATCCAAAGTCCCTCATCAAAATATGTTCATTCACACCTGGAAGAGCCACTGGTTTACAGTAATTTACTCCTACCGAAATGCATTGGTTTTGTACCATGTATGTCTAAATATTGTAGGTTTTTATGCAACAGCATTTGTATGTGTTTAATTTGGAAGACATGTGATTTATGACACAATGAAAAAATGCTGATTTTTTTCCTAATAGCTATTTTCACTGTCAGTTTATATACATTTGAATTAATGTCTATGCAAAGCAATTAGTGATTTAAAGATTTTGTTTAATAGCAAAACACAGGGAATGATAAAACAAACTCATGTTATGACTGAGGCAAATCCTAGTCATTTGATTCAATAAGAGAGAGTGTTGTTGTGGACAACAATTAATTTGAATTAATTTTATCAACTTATGCTTAATAAAAGATTGTCAGAGTCTATATGTAAAGCATCGTGACATAGCCTAGATGGTTGTATAATGGGCTTGTGACTGAAGGGTAGTTGGTTTGATTCCCTGGACTTGTGGAAAGTTGTCGTTGGTGCTGATGTATGTACCCTTGAGCAAGGCACTCAACCCCCCCATTTTCTCCCTGGGCACCCAATAAGGGAAACCCACTGCTCCTAGCATGCAGTGTGTGTGTGTGATGCATCATGATCTAGTGATGGTTAAAGACAGAAGATAAATTTCAGTGTGTGGTTCTATTCATACTTTTTGTTATGATTTGGCACTATATTGGTTCTGGTCTTAATCAAATTACTCTGATGAACTCTGGAGCCTGACCTTAGTGTCTAAATATATTCATTTTTTAAACCCTCTTTTGCAGATGGCAGTGATTAAACAGATTCAAACCCTCACCTCTAACATGTGAAATGCCACCAACTGAAGCAGTAAGTACAACTTCTCTGCACATTAACTACCTGTGACTGGTGCCTCGATGTCCAGGATAGTTTTCTCCTGACGTAGGATGGAGGCTCCTTCGTTGATGATACGGAGCGCCACAGCTTCTTCCACACGGCCCTCTTTGGTCAGATGGGCTTTAAGAAGGTCCACACGAGGCTTCCCTTCACAGTCAAACACTTCCTTCATCGTAAGGCGGTGGCTCAGGGGGAAGGGGACAGCTGAGGACAGACACATTGATGGGAAATGATCACTTTCAATGCCGTTTTAAATACATCTTTTGTATTGGTTTGCTACATCTGTAAGACAGAATCGCTTAAGAATGATACACACAGAAGATCATAAAATAACTCATGCAGAAATCCCATTTGAGAAATCCCCCTACATGTTTTGCCTGCAGGCACTATTTTGTTGCTGCTGCTTCGTCCATCTTTGTTGACTTATATGTGCGTCTTTGGCAGAAAACACAAACATGGCTTTGTTAATATATGAGATGACAATGCAGTGGAATAAGCTATGTGCAAAGTATAACCATTGTTTTTTTTTTGTCCGTGGTACAATTGGATCCTAACCAAGTTTTTGATTATTTGGGAACAACTTTAATTGGTCTGTTCCTGGAGCCCAGAATAATGCGTATTTGTTCATGAATATACTATAGTTATGCCTGCACAATAAAAGCAGCATCTGTGATGTGTAATGACATTGTATAATACTGCACTGTAAGACAACAATATGACAATCCACAAAACTAACTAACAGTGTTTGAGCACCAGGAACTATTCATATCATGTAAATCAATCAAAACACCTCACAAAGACTTGGAGAATAGATTACTTACAAAAATAAAACTTATTTTAATCATTGAGTTTGCTCCTCATCCAGACAGAGCGATGCTGAATGTGCTAACCATTCAGTAATATTTTATTGCAAATTTGAAGATTCATAGCAAACTAAGCTAAGCAGTTATGCTAAATACACATTTAGCTTGTGATTTAGAATTTTCTATTAGATTTAAAAGCATGTTATAATGTAAAAGAACAATAACTGCAGCCAAAGCAGGTGAAAATTGAGGTTTTTCATATTTTTAATGATTTCCTCACAGTCAGCTCGAGTAAAGCACACAGTAGATTAAAAATAGAAACAATTTTGATTGTGATTTGTATTAGTCACATATGTTGATATGACAACATTATTTTTAGTCAGCACTTATTCAAGTGTAAATTCATGCTTTTATGCCATTAGAAAGTGTGCTCTGACTGAAAACAACAGCAGGCAAAGATCAGGCAGTGAAATAGATTAACTCAAAAACACTGTCCGTCAATAGCACGTATTACAGTGCAGATGTCTGGTTACTTGCTAAGTATTTACTGAGAGCTGGATAAAACTCAGCTAACATCTAAGTACACCATTCATCAAGCACTCTCCCTGGATTGCTAAAGCCTGAGGCCATTAAAATGCACCAGTCACCTACCCAACAGACAGTCTGTGAAACTGTGAAATCCAGCCACAGATCATTACTTCAACGGCAGCAAAGGTTATTTATTAGATCTGCTGATCTGCGTGTTCTGTGGCAGCAAGCTTTCAAGACCCGTGCATTGAAGTTAATCTATAGGTCATCTGGCTTAACACTGAAAACTCTTACTGCATGTCTGAGCTGTAAATAATTCTGATGACGAAGAAAGGAAAAATGAGGCAGATGAAGATGAGGTCCGATAGTAAAATTCAGAGGAGTTGCTCACGTCTCACACACATGCTCACATATGTACACAAAAACACAAGGCATCAGTAGTAGAATATTCAGGAGTGAGGACATGCTTGCCAGATTTGTGCCGTGCATAGCAAACAGGGCCACTCAGCAGTGCCAAATGAAGAAAAGACAAAGAAAGAATCTCAAAGCTTAGGCTTAAACTGAACATGATCAACAAGCTCCTTAATAATGAATGCTTCAGTGGAGGAATCTCGAGTCACCGCTCCTAGGATAATGAGGCGAGCCCCAGAATGCACTTTTAATAGGAGTAAAATCTTTCCTTCACAGTGCGCAATGTGTATCTGTGATTGCTATGTGCGTTTTGACACTTTTCCAGAGAGTACAAGCTCAGCTCAGTCATCACACAAGTTTTCTCAAGTTTTACTCAGACTACTGTCGATACACAGATGAATTCGCAGGGTTATTGGTTTGACTCTTAGTCAGGAGAAAAATACTATCAATACAATAAAAACAAAACAAATAGTGAAGAAATGTTTGTAAATATGCTGAAATTACAATTTTCATTAACACTCATTTTACATGGCCTTCAGACTGTTATATAATATTATTCCTGGTATGAATGCACCAAATATATAAACACTGTAAATAATGAGAATGGAACATTATTTTATGCTTTTTAAATATGCCGATCTCATTTTTGCCAAACTCTATGGAGCCACAGGGGGACTAAAAGGAATATAGCAAAAAAAATGACATAAACTGGGGAGCATTTGTAGGTAACCCGCAGGAATAAATTGCCGCTAATAACAAAGAAATCAAAGAAAACGATAATCCTGACTGACAATCAAAAACTCATTTCATGTATGCATGTTTGTACACAAAGACATACCAGCATGGTGATGAAGATATATGGTGGGGCTGACTTCTGCTCAGCAGGCGAGTAGAGTTGAACTATGAAATACTGTATGTTGCCGGGCAACAGCAGCAGCTGACTGTTGGAGGACAGCCAGTGCCGGAACAGAAAACTGCAATTTGCATTGGAGGTTCACGTAGACATACACATACAAGAGCCACATGTCAAATTCTGAATTATCTCAATGTGCCTTGGTGTGATGTTCAGACTGCACACCTCTTTATGGCGGAAGACATTTTCCTATAATGTTTCTTCAGTCTGAAAGCCTCAAAATTAATGTGAATTGTAGTGTTGCTAATGAGCAACTAGGGTTTGGTAATAAATGTGTCTGTGTCTGAATGGGCACTAAGCAGTGAGGTCCATTTAACACAAACAGACTTGTGTTAGAGGAGATATTTTTAATCTCTTTTCACCAAACCCATCGACTGATGTTTCATAACCACTATTTAACATGTGTAATGTATTACAGTATTAACATTGCTGAGGTAAATTTGCATGTTTTATATGAGTGAAAGTATAGTTTTCATAAAGTACATTCAGTTAAAAGCGCATACCTCTATTATATTTCATAGAAACATTCACATTTATTATTGAACAAGTTGGCTATGAAAGTGCATGAAAGAGTATCCTTCAGTTTCTAAACAGTGTGGAAGATTATTTCTAAGATGTTGTACTTAGTAACAAACTAAGACAGTTCACAGGTGTACTAAAGGCCTCCTCCCTGAAATAACTGACCTGAATATGCCTCATGATGCCCACACCACAGTGGTGACAGTGCTGTGGAAAACAAACTGCACAGACCAGCAGTTATTGTATCTCTTTAGCTATGTTCTGTCAGGTTACAACACGTATGACAAATGTGATCCTGTGGGAAAAAATAGCACTTCAGTTGGAGACACATGCATGGGTGGAAAAAAATAACTTTAGAGTAGTTGGTATCAGCAGCGCATACATCGGTAAAAATGTCAGTAACAACTTAATAAAATCTGCCGCGGCTTGATGGCTGCCTTTGATCACATGAAGGATGGAAAATGGCATTTATTGCAGCCCTACAATTTGCACTTTCTAGAATATTTTAGCAGGGAAAAATGTCCTTGGTACACTTCTCAAAGATGCAACAGGAATAGTGGTAAAGTTGATAAACTGACTATGTGCTGTTTTAAGGTGATGGAGCTTTAGAACACAATTAAAAACAGTGTGAGTTCAACAACAGTGTTTTTTTTGTCAGCTTTTGTTGTATTCCATGTCTGTATATAACCCAATAAACAACAGACACCTACTGAAAAATGAAGGAACTATTTCTGAACATGATGTAAACCCTGTAGCACAAAACATAAATAAATGTTACATGACTGTGTTACAAAAGCACAAATACTGAGTCAGAAGTCTTGGATGTAGGGCTGTTGAAATGGTTTTTAAGTGCCTGGATCACATCAAAAATGGAAATTCACAAAGCTTTCTATATATTTGAGCATTGTAATCGAACACCAATGGATTTTTGACCAAATTCTTTGATTATGAAAAAATGAGGCCGACCAGCACAACAGTGACTAATGGATTAAGACATGTTTTAACCTGACAATTAATCATTGTTTGTTTGAATACAACTGTCAGCATGAGCAATAATTGTTAATAATCATAAAACATAATGAAATGTGTCAGCAGTGTAATATAAATCCAACAAGGTAATAACAATATGAACGTGCAATAGGTCGCATATTGGCACGATGTTTAGTTTATAATAAAAAAAAAAAGTTTATTATAATTTACTTGACTCATCGTCTGTTGTAACTAAAGCATTTTTTTTTTATATCAGTGATCATTCATAGAAGGAGGTACATCTGAAATTGTACATTAGTCCTTATAAATAACACTGTAGCCTTGAGGCCAGTGTTGTTAATGCTGACAAATCCTGACTGAGCTGCTCAACCATTGCAATATACTGAGAATATACTGTATGTGAATGAAGTCAGGCACTGTGCTGACTCTGAGCTGGTCCATAGACAAAATGAGAAAAGCTAAATGAGTTATGACACAACTGTGAGCGCTTCATCATCCTTCATTGATCCAAGTTGGATTCTCAGATAGAGCAGCCTATAGTCAACCACCACTCATGCAGCTTTTTGGGATTCCTCTAAGACGATTTGTAGCCAAATTGAGACAGACTCACTCCTGGTGAAATAACCCCCCATTAAATGTCAGTTTCATACCCTCTTCCATCCTCTCCCACTGGTCCTGTCAAAGCCTGTGAAATCCTGCTGCATCACTGCCCCAGCTTCGACCACAAGCTCGGCAATTCAGCTGTTTTTCCTTCTCCGCTCTCATGCCTAACCGAGCTAAATCCAGCAAACAGTCAAATCATGACAGCGAACATTCAAACAGAAAGAAATCAGAAATATGTTTTCAAGAAACTGCATAGTGCAGTCTGTACACCGGTAGTGAACCTGAGCTTTATCGCCGGTTTTTGTGGAGGCTGCGCTGCAAAAACCGGATTGTTTATCAACATCAAAGCTCCAGCAGCCCACTACCGTCACCATCAACACAACTTGACGGCCACATATATGCTTCAGCATCACTGCACGACGTAGAAATCAAGGCCAAAATGAACTAAATCACTCAACACTCCAGATGTTATGTAATATCTACAGACATAACCGAAATGTAGGCTAACTTACATTTCACCATCCGATCGGTGGCGTTTAAGACGATGTCAGCGTTAGACATCTTCATGGGCAGTTGCTGTCTTCGAGGCTGAAGCGGTTTCTTTCCCTCCTTTAGGATCAACTCTCAGTATTTGCTGTCGAAATGCGACTGATGCTGTGGCATCACTCAGATGATGCGCCCCCTCCGTGCGTCGGTGCCTGCGCCGGGTAGGACTGCTGCTCCCCAGGCTGGGATGGATGCAGGATGCTGCTGGATGCTGCAGGAGCTGCTGCTGCTGCTGTTGCTGTGCTAAGCTGTTAATGTGGGGGAGGATGCACAGAGAGAGAGAGAGAGAGAGAGAGAGAGAGAGAGAGAGAGAGAGAGAGAGAGAGAGAGAGAGAGATGTGCACTATCCCGACATGGCGGTGGAGGGAACTCCCACGCAAATGTTTCACGGGACTGCCTGATGCTGCCATCAGATGGAGGCTGAGACGGGGTTGCCCCCACGCACGCACGGCGCGCCATGTTTCGGTATTCTCGAAAATTTGGTACGCCTGAAGACGAGAACACGTTGACTTCGTTTTCAACATGTGCAACATTGAAAATAACGACACAGGTTCGTTTTGATCACATGCGCGCGCGCGCACGAGCACAATGCAGGCAGCTGGGATTTGTGCAATCATAGCGGGAAAATTTCACATGGTGGCGACAAAGCATCAGGGTTAATGTGAAATAAGTTAACATAAGATCTTTGAAAACTACCGTGTCCCAAAACAGTTTTTTTAATTGTCAAAGGAAAATATAGGCTACAGTGATTCATACCAGAGTTTATTACTTATTAAACCTTTTAAATAAAAGGATGTATATAGTTTAGTAGGCCTATACATAAGTAGAAGTAGAAACATGATTCATCACTCAGACTGTAAAGTAGTTTAAAGACAGGTTTACCATGACACAGTGTGTATTTGGTTCTTGTCATTGAGTCAAAGCCTGATGACGTTGTTCTATGCTATGGTCATATATTATTTTTTTCAGTTGACTTCTCATCTTTACTTTATTCATGAAACATTTTCTTTGTTTTAACACTATACATACACCATACACATAGTGAAAATACTGCTACTGCACATTGATATGACCTATTTGTCTGATGACAAATAGATTCAGATGAACTTTATTATGTTCATTAATATATCACCTCATATTTCTGTATTAATGATCAGAAAGCATTGTGTTTAATGTTGAAGTCTAACATTGAGAACACATGGCCCAGTTTTCCTTTTAGAGTTTATTTAATGGTTAAAGATGACACATTGGAGGACATTTAGAATATATGGGATATATATGTTGCTTTCTACCTTTAAAAACAAAACAAAGCCAACAATTGATCTGATGGATGAACAGGCAGAGAGGTTTGGTTCTGTCTGAGAAACAGACTCACAAAGATGCAGAATAGTGTTTTGAAAATAAAGTTTTTTGAAAACAGGAATCTCCCACCTATATTTAGGTGTTAATAAAAATTAACGCCTACATTTTTGTGGGACTGTGTCTACATGCGTCTGCTCCATCCATGATGTACTGAACTTACAGTGACCCAGCAGCAAAATACAAATATTAAAATAGGAATAACAGTAAATTAGTAAAATTAGAGTCTACATCATCTCATTTATATCCAGGGATTCAATGGATCTTATGAGAAAGTTGCATGAAATGTAGTGACGTTTAACCCTCGTGGTCATGTTCACTTCCCACCCCTTACTTTAGTGTTCCGGTCAAAATTGACCGGCCTGTTTTAACTGCTCTTAAATTACCACAAAGACCATTTTTCAACATGAAATTTTTATTCAACATTCTTTAGCTGTGAACAATGTCTCAAAGTAGTGTTTAAACATGAGTTTATAGATTTAGACATAACTATATAACTGCAGTGAACATACAAATCAGCTTAAAATAAAAAACTTAATAAATGCATGTATCTATGCAAAATACATTTGAATATAATATGTTGTTGTATGTATGTTGTAAATATTGCCCAAAAATGATTTTGTGCATTATGCATATGATATTGATAATTTAAATTTAAAAAATGTTTAATTTGATATTTACTTTTATTGTCCATCTGTGGTGCTGCCATTTTTCAAAACTCTTCCTCTTTGGATGGGATAAAATATTTTTTTCCTCTAACCAATTATGAGGTTGTACAATAGAGGGTTTAAGGTACAGAGTAAATAAAGTTTAGGATGAAAATGTCAGAGGAACTTTGTAATTCTTAGGAAAAAAATAGGTGTTAACTTTTTGTCCATCTGTGACG
>JAPSES010000044.1:13154567-13182399 GCA_029822895.1 Maxillicosta whitleyi | reverse complement strand
ACTGGGGTGGGCCCTCTCTGGGGGGTTGGGGGGGCATCATACTTTGTTGAAGTCTGCTGAAAGTTGGGATGTCATCTTCATATAGGATCAAGTTATAGCCGGGTGAACCGGGGGGAATGGCTCTTCTGTGTATCCTCAAATGTGCGACTGCAGACCATATGCTGCCACCGCAGATAGGCTACCGTGCTTTAGATCACTGGGTCCAGACAAAAGACAGCTATTTTGCTCAGCTTATTCTGAAAATTAAACACCATTAAGCTTTTAAAACCATTGGGTCTGGGGTACTTGGTGATGCTTTGGCACTGTGCTGGGATGAAGGGATATTTTACATCTGCTCTCTAAAAGAATCCTCAAAAAAATAAAAATAAAAAAATAAGGCTAGTACGGGTCGGCACAATATTTAACCAAAACCAAAACGGTTTAATCTAAATCAGCTGTTAATGATGTGCGCTCCAAACTTGACGCTGCCAGTTAATAAAATAAATTATATCCGCGCGTCACGGGTTTGACAGCACACACTTTTTGATCGCCTCCATGTGTAACTTGAACTTATTTCATTCCCTGTCAACGTTAACGTCCTATTATCACATTAAAATCTTACATCAGACCAAACCAGACAATGGAAAATCGCCGTTTTCCACTTGCGTAAAAGAGAATTAGTGATGTGAGAAAGTGACTTCTTTTTTTCTTAATGTCATATTCGGTTGTTTTTTATTTTTCTTTTTTTTTTTTTTTTTGTCTTTTCCGAGCACGATTAGATTAGAGAGAAAGTTGTTGCTTTCATCCCTCTTCCCGGAGACACAGTCATCCCCCCTGCATCGAGATACCAATATCGCTTCCACGAGTGGTCCGTATGTTTGTGAATAATCTGAAGTCACAGTATGCACGGAGTGGTTGTTTTTCTCCTCTAACTTTATGTGTGCAAAGCCTAATTAGGGAGAATGAGACGCAGCAGGTTATGGACAATGGATGAAGCCTTGAGTCTAATTATTGTCTCCAGGCTTTTTAACTTCCTCTGCGTTTGTGCGTCTCGCATGTGTGGATGCGTGCGAGTCCCGTGCACACCGGTGCGTGTCCGTGTGCGCGCGTCAGTCGACAGGAGGTGGGAGGAATAGAGAATGTGAAGCTCACCGTAGACAAGTACAGAGTCCGCAGACAGCGCGTCTGGAGGGAAGAACACTGCATTTGCATTGGACTTAGCCTGAACCAATGCATTAAGCATTCTCGCGTCTCGGGAGGTGTAGTCAGCTCTCCAACTACCTCATAAATCTGCAGGAAGATTAGACAGACAGCGTTTCTCCCTCCGCTGTTAAAAAGCTGACTACCTGGCACCTGCGCATGTAGTGACGTCAGAGGCGGAAACTCATTCAAGAGTTGCTTTAGTGCGCGTGTGATTCACTCATGAACACACCTGACAGACGCGTCCTGCCTCTGTGGCCAGGCACATCAATTATCTGCTCACAATTCCTCTTCAGTGTGTGCTGATACTGTAAACTGTTGATAATAAAAACAGTATTTGAGTTGTAGTGGTGGCTGATGGACAATCTGGACAAAAATCCATGTTTTATACTTAAATATTCACCTGCTTCAATTTCAGAACCTCTAAGGACCTTCCACTGCATCTGTGATTATTAGCTTCATCAGTGTCTTATCTGTTAAATGGTTTAGTTTTAAAGACACAAGTCAAAGTTTTCACATTCTAGACCAGGGGTGTCAAACATGCATTCCTCGGGTCAAAACCAGACCTCCAAAAGGCTCAGTCCAGCACAAGGGATGAATTTGCAAAATCCAAAAATTACACCCAAGGGTGTCACTGAGTCATGACATGTTGTTTTGATCATGAAGTTCAACACAGTTTACAGTTTCAGATGAATGTTTACTAAATGTTTTGTGCCTTTGTTGAGCCATTGTGAGCTTTAAGTTGTAATGCACATGTGTAAACAATAAGCTGAGGCATAATATTGTTAAAATTGCACTTTCAATTGCAATTTCATGGATGCAGATATTTCCATTTCTTGGTTTGAGAATAGTATGTAGATACAAATATGTTCATTCATTCAGTAATTTTACATTTTTGTACTAAAACATTGATAATATTTGAAGTCATGTTTTATACATGCTTTTATTTTACTGGTCTGGTCTTGATGTCAAATTGGGCTGTATGTGGACCCTGACACTTATGTTCTAGACACAAATAAGCATTTATTTACTTTTCTATGATTCTAAACTTCAACATCTTTGGCTTTTAGATTAAACGAGACATTTGAGGGTATAATCTTTTGCTTTTGGAAACTCTGACATTTTTCACCTTTTTTTGACATGTAGAACAAACTAACCAGTTAATCAGCAATGAAGATAATCATTGGTTACAGCCCCTGTATATATTAAAGAAATATTAGTATTTTAAATATTCACAGAGCCCATATACACAGATAAGCTATACTTTATTTAGGATCCACTGTCACTGCAGTACTGGTCTACCCAGAAGACACAAACAAGACACTCATGTATGATGCTATAGATGAGTCAATATACAAACAAAAATAAAGATAAGATTATTCAGTAGTTGTCACACATTTCTATTACCATGCCATTAAAGATGTTAAAACAAACAATAAAGCTAGTGGGCATAATATGAATAATAGCACAGAGGAGCATTAGCTAAGCTTGTACCAAGATAATTATTAGATAATACACAATCAATCAAGTATTTAATGTAGTATTCACAAGTATCTATTTCCAGTTACATAATTATATGTAGATAAAACTTATTTCCTCTGTGGATTCTTTTTAAAACTGATCTCGCTCAAAATCCAGGTTACACGCAGTGGTAGTTTTCTAATGTTAACACATTGGAGCACATGCTCTGTTGTTTATGGTTGTAATTACATTCACATATTCTGATTTGACTTTTTTTTTTCAGGCTTTAAAACAGTAGTAGGAAGGATAAGCACACACTGGCCTTAATACATATTTTTCTCCACGCCCCCATCACCTATTGATCAGCCATCCAACTCATCACCCACTGAAAGAGTCAAACATCTACTAGACTGAGTGAGGACTGTCGGGCATTTATACAAGCACCGGTTTTCTTTTATTTTTCCATTTATTTAACTTAAACTATTGGTAAATGGTTATACGCCTGAGAGAGAAATCTGTAGAAATGCTGTTGTCGGACAGATAAAGTTTGCACCTAATACAAGTTGAGAGCTGCATGTGAATGTTAAATGAGCTGCTCTGGCTCACACAAGTATCATAGTGCTGACAACATTCACCCAGAAGCTCAGTGGCAGCGAGAAAGTACTCATGCTTTTTAATGCTGTGAATGTACAATCCATTACTACTTTATTCAACAATGAACTTAACTGAAATTTGGCCTAAATGCTTCACAAAAATTGAAGACCAAGTGTTTGTAAAACCACTTTTCCACAGTGCCTGTGCAGTGATTGCAACCTTTCCCCGGTTTTTAGGTTTTGCGTTGGACATATTCATCCACCAAGTTGAATGAAAATCAGTGACAGTTTTTTTTTTTTGCATAATCCTGGCAGACAAACCAACAAACTAACAGATGCAGGCAATTGCATCACCTCCTTGGTGGAGATAATACATTTGACTGATTGACATAATGAACCTGCACCACATTTATGTTGACTTTGGGATCATTTCACAGTGTTTTGAAGACATCACCTGCTTCGTCATGGGTATGCAGAATAATGCCATTCAGTCATAACAGTGTTATAATTTATGCAGCCAATTCACTGATAATGAACCATAAAATTCATAAAAGTGTTAATGTCCAGGTTTCACAGTCAAATTGAAGCCTAATAGAGCATTCTTCTGTTGAAAGGTGTAGGTACCATCTCCTCTGTCAGTAAATATAGAAACTGCTGAAGTGTTGAAGTGTCCTTGATCCACATGTTCGCTTCTAAACAACTCACTGAACTCACATGGACATTTTGCATTAAAGATTTTTTGTAAAATATCAATGCTGTATTCTGTAGTGCAGTAATATCTGGATAAAAACACATTTCAGGTGGTCATGAGTTTATAAGAAATAGTGATTTAGAAATTTTTAATTTGCTCAAGAGAGTTTTTTCGGTATAATCCTCTGTGATGTCTACATTTACCCTCACTTATAAGGTTTAGTGTTTAGTGAGTGAATTCAACATGTTAGTATTTATGCAACATCTGGTGATAAACATTTAGAAATACATGATAATCTCTAAAATATCATGGCTTTAAGATCATACTTGGAGCTGTTTGATGCTGAACTTAATGGCATGATGTGTCTTTTGTGAATGTACAGCTGCTTTAGTAATTGCATTAATAATGTGTTATATCATTTCTGCTTTATCAATAATTTGTCAGCAAGATTGAATGTATAATAGACCAATAAAATATGTATCGAACGTAAGAGGAAACCCTTTACCCGAATGCAACAACAAGAAAAGGAACAGAGGAGGTGACAGTTGCTGTAGTGTTGTCCATAATGAAGTCTTCATGATGTCAGTCCTCTGAATAATAGCTGTTCCTGCTTAAGTTTTCAGTGTGTTCAAACAGGAGCTCACCAATTATTTTTATGGATGCTGTGATTGCAGGTTCACATCTTGCCTCTTTAGCCACACCCGTGCTCTACAGTCTCCTGCTGAGCTCAGTGGTCGATCTGGGAGAAAAAAAAGAAAAAAAAAAGCTTCACATGTAGTTGTTGGACGATATTGATCAGTTGAACCATTTATATCCAGATCTTTATCTCAGGCTCGCTAATCTTGACGAACTTTGTTTGCGTTTGTATTTTTAAAAAAAAAAAAAAAAAAAAAAAGGAGAGAAAACAAGAAAAACTCCGGGACATATTAGAAACAGCTGATATTTACAATCTTGACACCTGATGTGCTTTAATACGGACAGGAGTGTTAAGTCTGTTAACATGCTTAAATGGCAAAGTAGCACACATTTAAAGGTGTTCTGTGGTATCTACACACAGCTAGGAGAGACAGTGTTGTGTTATAGACAGTTCACATGAGGACAAAAAGCTGGAGAGGGGATCAGGAGAGTCATGACGCTGATTAGCCAGAGGCTGTACTGTACGGCAACAGAGTTGATCGAGATGAAAAGAATGGAATTTAGATGTATACAACACACTGTGCAGGAAGGTGTGAGTATGGGTGTTTGTGTAAGTGGCCCTGCGTTTATTTGCTGTGGCACGAAAGCCTGTTTCAGAGTCTGAGCACAGAATCAAAGAGACGGTCAGCCAGAGTTTGAGTTTTTGTCAGGTATCTCAAATTACAGTTGATGCATATAAATAAAACCCTGCTGAACAGATGGACATAGTAGAACGTCCTACCAAGATTATCTCGAACTCTTAATTTACTTATACAGTGTAATCAGCTGTTTATCGGCTTATATGTTAAAATGTCTTGTTTGAAATCATGCATTTATGTCTTTAAATTGCCTTTTAATATGATACAATGCCTTCAAAAAGAGCTTCAAAAACTCATCCTCATTACACTAATGTTCTATATTGCAATACAAATAAAACCCACGCTTATTTGTGAAATCAATATTTTATTCAAGAAACAATAAATGTGTTCGTGTGGTATCGTCATGGAGCAGGTGTTGCTTGGATTGACGCAAAGCAGAACTCATGAAAAGCACTGTGTCACATCACAATGATATCAACGCTCGAAAAAAAAAAACAAAACCCAAAAACAGCAGTGACAGTCCATATTTTAATTTCAAAGACTTTAAAACTGTCATGTCATCAGCCCGTTGGAGGCTGGGTATGATGTCCTGGATAAATTATAATGTTACAGCTGATCAGTGCTATTTTTGAAGCTGTTTTCATGAACTGTTATTGCCAAGTTTGTCACTTTGTAGATGACTTGGAAACCCATTTATTCTGGTTATATTGATAATCTGCCAGGTCATTAATTATGTAGAATACTTTTAACACATTTACTGCATTTAGAGCATTGATGAAACAGTTACATCAGAGATATTCTCCCGGGCTGTGATAAATCAACACATAGTGTAGTGGGCCCGCACGTTATGAGGAAAATCAGCTATGCGTGATAGCCTTCACTGATGATGACATGTTTGCAATAAACAAACTAGCTAATCTCACAATTACTGCTATATTTACACTCAATTAATCCAAGTGTAGCTTGATAAAATGAGGAAAAGAGCGCTTGTTTATTTAAAACTGCCTAATTGATACTCAGAATACATATTTTTGGACTTTTTTTTAGTTTTTAATTTGCCTTGAGAATCATTTATGCGCATCTCTGAAAGTTTTGTATGAAATTTAAATTTTTGCAGCAAACTTACATTAGTTTTCTGTGACATTGATTGCTGTTAACACATGAAGACCCAAATATCCACCGGCGACCGAAACCATACACTAATCTAAAATGATTAATAACTTCTGATCCACTAATCCTATCAATATATGTAAATAATTGATGTAAAAATGCAGTTTGTTGTCTTTTCGTGGTCATTAGATATGACCCATTAGGATGTTTAGGGGCTTTGTAGTTACCATGGAAACACCATAATCTTCTACAACATGGATTCACCAGTGGAGTTGGATCAATGACAGTGGATGGAGACGCTTGTTTTTATGTTCTGTTATTGATATTTTAGCAGAAAAAGTCACTTTTTCTTGAGTTTTCTCTGTTTTTGATATAATAACCCTCAAATCTACCCTGAGCTTTAATGACCATCAACATAATCAGTGAATTAAATATATGAAGATATGATTTACACTGAAAAAATAAAGCAAAATAAGGAAGATAATATTACACTGAATAATAATAAATTACTTAAGAATTTCATTTAGGAACTACCGCAGGGATCAGTCTCATGTACAAATACCTGAGCTACGTGTATGTACCACTTTTGTAAATGCACAGGTGTTGGAGCTCAAGTATAACACTCAATTCCCCCTGTTTTGAAGTGTAAATGTAATGTTGAAGTATGCACAACTTAGAACAAAGCTGACCCACTGTATGCATCTGCTTTCAGACCCAGTATTCTGTAAAACCACAAAACCCCCATGTATTACTCTGTGATGGTTTGCAATACTGTTACGCACTCACCCACAGCTGAGAAGAGAGATGCAGTTAGTGTTGAGATGCTTTTGGGAAACCGGACCCTGGTCAGTGCTGTAGTGGGAGAAACTGAAACTATGGGGCTGAGGGGCTGTGGAGCTGGCTCTGGTTCGCTGGCGCCACATCCCCCTGAGCTGGTGAGAATGTGGGGGCTGTGCTCTTGCCTTTGAAGCTTTACCTCCCACTAATTCTGGCCTTCCAATTTCCACACACTGCACAGACACCCCCCCCCCCCATCCTCTCCCCCTCCCTTTCCCTTTGTTTCCCTTATAAGGACTGGCCCGGCCATTTCCTCAGCTTTTCTGTGGGAGGTGGTATGCTTGTTTGTGAACATGGACAGGTCAGGAGAATAGCGGCATAGTTTTCTTTTCATAGATGAGCAGTCACTGGAATCTTACAGTAAAAGCCTCCGTATGCATGTTCTCCTGGTCACTGGGGAGTTCCCAACACAAGCCCGGTGAACTCTTCACAGAATCCCAAAAGCAAGTGTGTGATCCAACATTTTTGCCTAATTATGTCATTCTACAGGTTGGGGTTTGGTGACATCATGTCTCTGTGATTAAAAATCCAGTTTCAGACAAATACTTGATTAGTATACATAGTGACAGCCAGAAACCTGACTGACTGTTTCAAAAAGCAGTAAAATGAACTGCAGCTCTTTTAAGATTGATGGTTAAGAATGTTTAATTGGCTCAGTCACCAGAAAAAACAACTTGTGAATGTATATTTTACTAGTGGCACATCTGTGGTGTAGACTACCTTCACCCATTGGTAACTGGACGTTTGTCGGTTGCCTGTTTATATACAGTTACTTAATTGTTTTTTTCTTTGCTGCACAAGTATTAATGACAACATTAACCTACCCATAATGACAGTATGTGTATGTGTATGATGATGTCTGAAATGTTGATATATGTGCGTTTTTTTTTTTTTTTGGTTACTGTTCTATGATCCACTCAAATCGTAAGGGAGATTGTTAACATTGTTCCCCAATGTGGGAGAAATAAAGTTATCTATTTATCTATCTAACCGGGACAGGCTCCAGCAACCCTGCAACAAGTGGTTTGGAAAAGAAATGAATGAATGAATGTCCATTTCTGAAAATCACGACTACATATAATCTCTGTGGAATTTGTCATTGAATCAACTGCTACTTTTTTTTGCCCTTCTTCAATAGGTAGCATGTGGTTCAGATGAATAACATTTACAAAAACATCCAGGATTTGGGCACCACAGAGCAGTGCTTTAGTTAGGGTTAGGAAAGGTTCATTGTTTTATTTATATGGCTAAACACAATGCTAGTCTTTGCTGACTTTGTGAAACCGAGTCCTGATATCTCTCACTAATTCAAAGGGAAGTGCTGTCAGGGCTTAAAGCTGGTCGTATCATTATGCAGTTTAATATGTCTAATGTCTGAAACAGCATGACTGGTGAAAATACAATACTGACTTAGGAAATGCAGCATATTTTGCCATAGAAACATGTAGATTATACACATTCCAGTTTTGTACAAATATGCAATGGAAACATTTTCTTGTGATGAAAAGCCTGTTCTACTAAAGGATAGGCTTTGTTTTTATTTTCTCATATACTGTATCATAGGGGTATGCACTCAGATCAGTGACTGTGTAATTGTTAGTCAATAAATTCAATATTTCTTAAATGAATAAGCTGCTATCAGGTCAATACAATTTCTATGTAAAGTGTCTGTATGACAGTTAAGTTTCATGGAGGTCTGGATATAAAACTATGCTTAAGGATGACAGTCCAAACAGGGGATTTTAGTTTTTGAAGTAGATGCATAGGTTGAAAAATTGATCTAATTTTCCCTAAATTTGATACACTTGTTTTTGGTAAAAATAAGTTCAGATGCTCTATCCTTCAGTCCTCTCTCTGTACTAACCAGTCAAAAAGCTCCAGGGGAGCAGGTGTTGCTTCACTGATCAGGAGTCTGTGAAGTCTGATTGGTAGACTGATGTGTTAAAAGAAGAAGCATAGAGAAAATATTGAGAATTTATTACAGATCATTTTTTCATAGCAGGCTGAAGGTTATTTTTTTAAGGATTTGAGTAGTTTTAACTGTGAGGCTCAAACCCGCATGTTTATGAAAATTTGTCTTATCTCTTCATACAATCTATGAACATTAACACATGTAAAACAAACAAAACAAACCATTTTAAACAAAGGTAAACAAATAAAACAAAGCAACACCAGGTTCTTCTTTATTAGCTCATCTGATAGGGTTTGTACCACTTACCACTATCCAGCCCAGCTCAGATTCATCCCCTCTTTATCTGTCTGTCTGACATCACTGCATCTAAAATAACACTGGTGTCCACATTAAAATAAACCCCTCCAGAGTACAAGTAGTGAAACCGTACAAGAAAAAATAAGTCAAAATGCTGGTTGGCTGTAGTGTCCAACATACAGTTTTGGATCAAAATGGGAAATTCTGACAATTAATGAGAGAATGGGTTTTACTTAAAAGGCACAATTGCCTTAGAGCTACCATATTCAAAACACTGTCTGTGCATTACAATACATTCACTTTACAGCTTTAATCTAGTGGAAGGTATTTTTATTATAATTATTATAGTGCAAATAGTGTAATATCACTTTATCATATACATAATAACTAACCAGCACTTTTGTCATGTTTTCCATGTCTTCTTTAAAGGATGTAAGACTAAGCACATTTAATTTCTGACACATACAAATTGTAGACCAGTGTAATTTGTCAGTTAATGTCAAGTTCTTAAAAACTGCTGTATTTTTCTGCAGATGATGTAGCCAGTAGCTGACCCATGTCTCTCCTCTTTCCTGTGTAAAGTTTCCAGATTGCCCATGGAAGAGCGTGGATGAGGGCTGAGCTGTAGTGCGGGCAGAGGGCTCCGGTGCCTGCCTGGTAGACCAGTCTGTCAGGGTGAGACCTTACTCTCACCGGTACGCAGAACGGACGGAGAACACGGAGGAAAGGTCTTCGCTCCCCCTCCTAGCTCACCCCTGTCCCCTTTCCACCCTCACCCCCAACCCGGGCACGTACGCTCTGGACCATGTCTAGCGGGCTGTCGGAGGGGGGCCGGACAGAGGACCTGGAGCGGAGTAGCTGCAGACAGGACTCTCCCATTGTAGAGCGCAGGAACCGCAGTGGGATCATCAGCGAGCCCCTCAGTAAGAGCCTTAAGAACTCCCGCACCCTCTCCCAGTACACAGCCGTCTCCTCTGCTACCACCAATGGACACAAGGACAATAGTGAGACTAAGGCCAAACCCCAGCCACCCCCTCAACCCCAGCCCACTGTCTCTGCACTGACAGCAGCCAAGTTGGACCGGACCCTAGAGCAGGTTCTGGAGGGACAGAACGGCCTGCTGCACTTTGCCCAGGCAGCAGCACTCTTAAAGCGGGCCGGTATGGAGCACATGCTCCTGCCTGGGGGCATGGGAGTGGGAGTTGGCGGTGGTGATGCAAGCTCGGGGGCTAGCGACTTGGAGGGTACGTCTGTCACGGACGCCGTAGGTGGTCCTGTTGACTTCCCATATGGAGTAGGGGGTGGCTTCCCCTTCAACCCGGGGCTTTTCATAATGACGCCGGCTGGAGTGTTTCTGGCGGACAGCGCACTACACATGGCTGGCCTGGCTGAGTACCCGGCACAGAGCGAGTTGGCCTCTGCTATCAACTCCGGTAAAAAGAAGCGAAAACGTTGCGGCATGTGCCCACCTTGCCGACGGCGGATTAACTGCGAGCAGTGCAGCAGCTGCCGGAATCGCAAAACAGGCCACCAGATCTGCAAGTTTCGCAAATGTGAGGAACTGAAGAAGAAGCCCTCTGCTGCTCTGGAGGTAAGAGGATAGTAGTCGTGATGTGATGTTTTTTTTTTGTTCCATGCCTCAGTTTAACCGCACAAAACACAAACGGGAGAAATTACATTAAAAGGAAAAGTTCAGCATTTTGAGTTATGGGAAAATCAATAACTGTCATGCCAGAATATGATGTTGGAGCCAGCGAGACTGAAAACACAGAAGCAGTGAGTGTGTCTGTAGTTAATGACCGTGCTCATCAGCATCACTAAAGCTCACTTATTAACATGTATGGAGTGTTCATTAACTCTCCTAAGTGTGTTTGTTGATGATAGTGTCCTCTACATAGAGTGTACTGAGGCTGCTATCATGGATGCGGGAAATAGAGACAGTCTAGGGAGATGCAAATTTTTTAAGGTACAATCTGTTCACACACTGTAAATAAATGAATTGATACATGCAAATGTTCTCACATATGTTAATGGATTTAATTTGACATTTTCAATCAGCTCCAGTCCTGAGAGGATAATAGAGATCTCTTTCAATACAGAATTCTCCCATTGCCTGGTTCGTACCTGAATGTGAGTCTCCTTTAAGGGGAGTGGTACAGGGGGGTTTTGGTGGAGTAAAGCTCCACTAGCACAGAAATGACAGGTGGTGAGGAGTGTTGAGGTTATGTGCAGGGTAGGCATCCGCTATGGGGTTTCTTTAATCTGTCCTCCACCCTGCCCACATCTCTCAGTTACAGTTGTTGCTCGTTTAATAGCTAAAAGATTTTTTTTTTCATCGCACGGTAGCGTAGTTCATTGGAGCATTTTGTGTTTGTACATATGAACATCCGGCTTTACTTGAAGAATGTAGCACACGGAGGCTCTGTTCCAGTGAATATGTGTACAGTATGTATTTGTACCTAAGTGTACATGCACGTGTATGTTTGCGTGCATGTGTGTACATGTAACGGCGTCCATCTGGCCACAGAGCTGTCATCTGGAGCACCAGGTGTCAGTGTGGCACATGCACCCCCCCTTTGCTGATGCCGTCCTTCTCTCCAGTGACACTCCTGCTGCCTAAATTGCCCTCTGAACTTCCTGACTGAACACTCAGCTGCCTAACTAACCCTGTCTGTGGTGACAGAATGACCAATCATGAAATCAATTTCAGCAGATGTTCCATCTCAAAGGAAATAAACTTTTGTGATCAATGGATAATAGTGTCATTTTGGTGTTACATAATAAATTGATATGTAACACAGTGTGAACACGAACCATCTGAGAGGCCTCTGGTCTAATTGACACTGTGTATATAAACTGGATCTGTGCTTCAAACTGCTAATGGCTTCATTTCTTTCTCTTTCTGATGTTGATTGAGGATGACAGCTTGGCCTCTTGTTTGTAGGCTGAAAGGTTGGTTGTTCAAACTCCATGTGCTGACTTTGGCAGACCGCAGTGAAATGCGGCTCAAAGGGATAGGGGGACTTCAAGACTTATTTCCTTTTGACACAGAGTGATAATAACTTAGGGAAGCCTTTGTATATCTCTGAAATCATGACTGAAGTTCTAATTTTGAAAGCAGACAGTATATCACAGGGTTAATGGATAATAGGATCTGAACAGAGATTTACATACACACTGTTGCCCGTGAAGTTGGAATAAAATATTTTACATCTCCTCATGAATTGATTGTTTGATTGATAAAGTGTAACTTAGACTCAGTATGTAATTATTACTGATGTGTATGAATAGGAATATAAAGAGGAGTGTATCTGTAACCAAAATTATTCCAATTTAAAGGGAAACAGTGTATATAATCTGCTCCAATATGTCTGAATGTTTACATGCTACTAATGTTAATATTCATAAATGCGTGCATACACATACATCTAATATGCCATCTAAATAACATCTAACTAATAATATGTGTATATCATATGATAAATATGTAATTTATTTCAGGATATTATCATCTTGAGTTTCATCAGGCTGTTAAAACATAACATATCGATACAGTAACATTTAATAAAATATAACAATAAATAGAGATGTGGTTTATTATTAATAAAAAGAAAGACTGTAAGCTATTTTTTAATCATTCAAAAAGAGTAGCATTGTGCTTTAATGGTGTGATATCAAAGCATTCATGAAAAAGCCTAGATTTGTCACATGTTGAGATTAAGATTGATGTGTCTGAAAATCAATTTTTTAGTGTCGTATTGTTCAGCTGCAAATTTGATGAGAGGTTTCATTTGTCTTTGGTGATGATTCACCACAACGGTGAAATGTGTCATTCTGCTATGTAGGTGGTAAGTCTTAACGTCTGTAACAGAAATAATTCAATTTTAATTTATGATTTGCAATTGATGTTGTCATGGCAGTTAGCCCGATACCAGTTGTTCACACCAGTGATGCCAAACTCAAGTGGGGAGGCTTTGAATATTCATGATTGTTGATATTGATGTAGGTCATCATGCTGCTTTTAACGTCAAAGACCGCTGATTTTGCCAGTGGCCACCTCTTAAGAGCAGAACAGCAGGCTACTATAGACCTGCCAAATATTCCTTTTCTTGAATAACTTAGAATAGCAGTCATATTATCGTTCTAAAGAACTGAAAATCCTGTAATTACCTTGAATAAATTCACAACATCTCAAAATAATTTCAGCTTTCATACCATAAACTGGAGGTAAATGTAACATACAGTGTATTATTAAATATTCAGAAAGCATAATGACATTCTTTAAGTTTATATGTATAAAACAGGAACTTTATCTCCTAAAATTATGTTTGTTTTGCTTGATTGTTTCATTGAAGAAAATCTAATTTCTACATAGAGCAGCAGTTATATATAACGTTAATGTCTCATCTTGCTCCTGTTGCTTTACTCCTCCTTCCCATGACTGTTTTATGTCACTTTATGTAAATGACGTGCACAGATACACCCCCAAAACACTCCTTAAGCACTATAGATAAAATGTCTCCTGAATTTTTCTGTTAAAGGGTACCTGCAGTGAATTTTCATTGCTACCAATTTCAAAAGATCATTTATAATACTAGCAATGTTGTCAGGTAACTTTCAGTATAACCTGAGTCCTAAGTCTCTATGAAAATGGCGGCGAGCAAAGCTTACAGCTGCACAAACAAGTGTGAACATGTGCTTTCCATTCAATCTTGCTCATTGACTGTTACTTGTTTACTTTTACTCCATCACCAGGAAACAACAACTGAATGTAACTTTCAGCAAGCAATTTCTGCTGCCCATAGGTTTGGCCCCCACCCATAATTAATTTAACCCTTACATACTAATCGGGTCAAATTTGACCCGTTTTGACATTCAACAGTAGTAAAAATAACCAAAGCATCATTCATCATTCATTTTATCCTGAAATTTAATGACTTTTCCTAAATTTTGTCAAAATTCCCAAAAATAAAAGTATTTTAAAATTTTTAGAACACATTTATACAGGTGCTACAGATTTTTGGACACTGAGGCTGGTTTGGGTCAATGTTATATGTAAATCATAATGGCTTTTATGTTTCTATGTGTTATGTAAAACAGGACATGATACTGTGATAGTAGATATTTTTCTCCAAAAACGAGTGTTGTGAAAGTGAAAAAAAAAAAAGCTCTTCCTGCTCGGAAACATATTTATATATTACATGTGCGATAGTATCTTTAGACATTCTAAATAAATCTGTTGTTCAACATTTGGTTTAGACATTTACCATGAGGGGATTCTTGGTCAGGGTCAAATTTAACCAAACTGTTAAAGTTTAAGTAAAGGTTAAAAAAAAAAAAAAGGTCCAGTATGGTGCATTTACAGCATTTATTTTTTATTTTTTTTTACTGAATTTGCACCTCTCGCTTATAAGTAATACACAAAACACAATGAATGTCGCAAGTATGACCAGTACAAGTACACTTTAAGTAATGAATGTGACTGCCCCATGGTTCCTCTCAATAATTAATTGTTCTTTATCCACCGGCTGCAATTGAAAACCAGCCGTGTGCAACCACTCATTAAAAAAATCTGGCCTGGATCCATTAGAATGTAGCAAATATGAGCCAATTTGCAGAATTACCTTTTATTAAAGAACTCTCACTTTGAATTAAAAAAAAAAAATTAAGGAAAATGTGAAAGTAATGATACTGTATTTTTTATACTGTGAGGATTAACCACGGTTTTTGATATATTTGATCAGAACATTTTGACTGTGAGGCTGCAGCAGGTGGTTGTTATATCTAAGATGGCTCTGAAGTTGAAGTAGTTTTGTCCTTATTTGACAAATCGTCTTTCATTAGTACCCCTTACTTTCCTGTGTATTGTGGAGTTCCTCAGGAGTCAATATTCGAACCGCGTATTATTTTTTACTATATATGCCCCTATATAGACACATGAAATTTCACCCCACTGGTACACTGATGACACAGATATCCCCCCAGTAAAGGTTACAAATTATCGAACATATTAAATAACAAATGTCAGTAAATCTTCTGAAATGAAACCAGTACTTTCCAGTACTAGGGCTGGGTGATATGGAAAAACAATCATACCATGATCATTTTTTTCATATCAGATAATATTGATATGTATCCCAATATAAATCAAATCACTATTTTGGTGAAGTTTACACTTTCCATTACTCGTAAGTTACTTGTGGAGACATCAGAAGGGTATTAAATATGATTTATTTTCTGTCAGAGGTTAAACATAACAGATGTGCTGAGGAACATTGTACAACTTTTTCAGATAAATAAAACAGGTACATGTATTTAAAACTAAACTAAAAGTCGGACCAACAGACAAAAGCTTTGAAGTTTTAAAAGAGAACACAAACAACGCCGGGGGTATATACTGTATGTGGGGGTGCGTTCCTTATCGGCCATAACTGAGGTGAACTGAAAAACAAACTTAACATGCTTTGAATGTCCGACTCTCAGCTCCTAAGCTGCACCCTACTTTTCAGTAACCTGGTTGATCAAGTTCTCGGTCAAATTTTCTCCTGGGGGAACACTCATTACCTCCCACTGCAGCCCAAACATTAACGCATGCACTGCGGCTGCTCTTACGCCTGGGCTGTGTGTGTTCACCTAACGTGATTGGTTCAGTGTGGCTCTACTTCAATATGATTGGCTATTCTTACGTCTGTCAAAACATGAATGAATGAATTCTATCAAAATTGTACCGAGCATGTCTCATGTATCTAATGAGGAAAAGTTATTTTTACCACGTATATCATCGTTTTACCGCCCAGCCCAAGTCAGTCCCTTATGTGAATTTGGCAAACTTTGATACTAACCCTTTTGAGAAACACACTAATGTCTGAAGAATGTGCCCAGGAAACAATGAAAAGTACGTTTTAATGACACTCATACTGTCATCACTACTTTTATTTCCTAATGACTGGACACCTGTAATTTTCTTTTAAAGAGGATGATAGATAACTTAATAAAGAGACTCAAAAAATGTGCAAAATGTGCCACTTTGACATCAAGCATAAACCAAGAAGAAAGGATGTATTACTCCAGTTATAATGACCTCACTCTGACTGATCATTTATTTTAGGATTTTACCCATTATTTTTTAAAAGATTTTTAAGGTCTTGTCCCAGAACTTATAAGAACCGATGTCCTTTTTACCGATCGCTGTGCTGCCTGAGATCCTCAGGCAGGAATCTGCTGACCTGACTTTTCCACCTCACGCTGAACGAATAAAAGGGATTGAATGATCACTGTTCAGGCTCCTCAGCTGTGGAACAACCTGCCTGAGGAACTTCAGCTCACCACATCAGTATCTTCTGGAGATTTAGTTTCACTGAAAGGCTTCCTTATAGGTTTTCATTGTTATGTTTATTTCTCACTTTTGAGCCGCGTTGTACTGTATTTTTAACTGTACACTTGAGACTGTTACTGCTGCAGGTTAAGGTTTAAGTTTTAACCAGTGTACACTTTATGTGCATTTTATTTATGTTTTCTTTAGTCATCAATTATTTTAACTCTTACTCTTCTTTGATTCCTGATGCTTGCTGGTTTACTCAGACTGAATTTCAAGGAGACAGGGTCTTATGAAAGCTTCACTTTATTCATGTTTTGAACTGGTTATAAAAAAAAACAAAAAAAAAACCAGATCACTCAGATTAAATGTTGTTAATGCACCAAATAAAATGGATGTCAGCAGAGAGAGATGGAATTATGTCATATCATCAGAGATAAACTGACCTGTGGAGCTGGTGATGTTACCTAATTTCTAACCATGTTTGGTGTTAAAATGTAAAACAAAAAAATCTAATTAAACTCCATGAAAGCTGCTGCTCTATATCTACTCACTCACTTTAAAACTAACCATGACCTCAGTCACCTAATGACCTAAGACAAACAAAAGTCAATGTAATCCCTGTTATAATTCTCTAAATTTAATTTTCCTTCTCATGCTCTTGACAGTATAATTTCTTAATATATATATATATTTTTTTTTAAATTAAAATCAACCATTTCTCCCACATGAGTAAAAGGCTTTGAAAGCAGTTTAACTTGGGACAATTAACTATAATTGATACATCACCTTTAACTCAGTTTTACACTTGTAATACTTTCTTCTAGCAGCTGTATTCAACAATTGACTGAATGAATCTATATTTAAGTGTCCTTCGCTTTAGTTGCAGAGCCCATATGTGTTTAAAAGACACTTCAACAGACAGATACAGGCAGAAAATGTTGTGTCATATTGAACAGAGGGTCCTTTCTCAACATCCCTAGTATTGTTGATAAACTTTGCTAAAACAAGAGTTTCCACATTACAACCCAACTTAACATATCAGCATGAGAGAGGCTTAAAGTTAATACAAAATATAGGACTAAGATAAAACTATCTGTTTGTTTAATGGGAATAAGGTTTAAAAAAAAACGGTAAAAATAAACAAGAACTGCAATGAATAATGCAACCTTAATCAATTTTTTATCAATGGAAGGTGAAATACTCTTTGTTTCTTTTCTGCACCACATTAATAGTTCATAGTTAATAGATCAATGGTTTTGTGAATCACATTCGATGCCATCCATTTTTCAGCTTTTCTAAATCATGTCTTCTAAAGAATGAAAAAAAAACTTTAGCTAACATTAAAACTAAATGAAAGTAAGTTCAAACCAGTCATTTCAGAAAATGCAAAACCAAACTCAAAACACTAATTACAAAACTATACCTCTACTTTTTACATTCTTTTTCATTTTTTCCTCATTAAACTAATCCTTACGTAACCAGTCCATACCACAGTATATTTATTCCCAGCGTAGAGCTCTGACAGCACTACAACATTTTCAATTTTGCCTGCTTTTTATTTGTCCTCATACGCTCATACATTTCCCATTAGCAGTCCAATAGCTGTCTCAAATGGCTTTGTTATTAAGTCAACTGCTCTTGTTCAGCAGGTGATTAGATCAGAGAATAAAGCTGGGGCCTCGCTGTCAGTGAGCGTGATGTCATCAGTACAAGCTAAATGTCAGATGATGAGATTCATGGCGGAGGTGCTGTGTCAGGGACGAGGGTGGCGGATGGAGAGTCAGCAGTAAATCCCAGGATGTCAATAATGGGTAGATTATGTTCATACACATACTAGAATGTTGTAATTCTCTAAACAGGAAGCTAGTGTTAGAGTTAATCCTGCTTATTTTTGAAAAACGTTAGCAGCACCTGGTCCAGGAAAGAGTCCACAGTAAACCACAGTGAGCCTCAGCTGTAGCTCAAACATCCCCTGAGCGCCACGTTCCCGTCTAATCAAAGATAGCGTGGCACATCCTGCGTCAGTGTCGCTAAAATGACACGACGTCTTACTTAACCTGTGGCTTGTGGTCAGTTTTTCCGGTAGTTTTCTGTGGGTTGTTTTGACGGTTTCCTGAGGAAAATCCTGGATGAAATACACTGTCTTTGTTTTACGTTTGCATTGAGGGTTATGTTCACGCGGGTGTGTGTACGAGTCTGTGAGCATATGCGTTGGTACACAAGTGGAGTCCAGCAGCAGTGTGCTTATTTTAAGGGTGTTGACGTTTTCCATTGAAAGCTCATGGCAGCTCAAAGAGGAGCGTAAAATTGGCAAGTGAGGGGGAGTTAGCATGCTGAGGCCTTTGCCACCTCATAGCTCACTGGCTGAAGATGTCTGGATTTATTCTGGGAATGCTACATTTGAGAGAAATAAGTGGGAAGGCAGTTCTTCTCTGCTCTCTGTCTGAATACCCTCCAGTGGTGTCAGTCTCAACGTTGCTGTTCCACACCAAGAAAAAGAAACAAGAGTCGGGGTTACAAAGCTGTAGTGTACCTTGTTTTCACTTGTATGCCAGTGTAGTTTTTACATTCAGGATGTAGGCCACTGTATCTGTAGGTGATATTTTAAAACACAAGATAAGTTAGAACTTACAAGTGTTTTCTTAAAGAATTATGTCATACTTAAAGGAATAAATTAGTTTTGGGGTCAAATAGAGCCAACACCTGGTTGTGCCAGCATCGGACATGCTGTCCAGTGGACTTAACTGGTATCAGACACATTGACATGGGAGTAGCATATTCCCTCATGGTCTTTCCTGCCTCCCAGACACCGTACACCAGACCGTCAGGACAGCAGAGGCACATGCAAACTGACAGGCATGCAGACTGACACCGAGACACATGGATCTGTGGGCAAGTTGCTGGGCAGACAAAGAGACAAGTTGGAGTGGACAGGGAAGTCTGAGGAAGACGAAGCAAAAAAAATGAGACAAGTGAGCAGACAGGCAGTCAAGGTGTTGTACTGTAGACTGACACCAGGATTAAGCGAACAGTATTTTACTGTAAAAGTGACATGGTATCATTAGTTAAAAACATCCCTGAGCAGCTGGTGGGCCAGTCATTAAAAGACTGCAACCACACATCGCTTAACAACTGTGTCTAAAACTTTAATGATGATTCAAAAAGTTGCTAAGGATACCAAATTTGTCAATGTATTTATAGGAGTGTGAATAAAGTTTGGCACAAAATATGCACATGTAATTGGACAGTAAAACTATGTTTGAATCTTTTAAAGGAGTGATATTTTGCCTTTTTTTTTTTTTTAAAGAAAAAAAATGGAATAATACATTTTAGAACATTTCCCTGTGGTCTACATAAACTGTAAATGCTCTGCTTGCCTCTGAATTCTTCATTAATTCAACTCCACGCATCCATTTTCAACACTATTTCTGAGTAATGACTCCAGAAGTGTCATTTTGAACGCTAGTCCTTTGAACGCAAATGAGCCAATTTACGCCCCGCCCCCTCCAGGTTGTTAACTGTGCTGCTCTGTCCTGTTCAACCAACAACTGATCATTTTAGGTAATCAGTTCAAAGATTGGACATATTTTCAGTTTTTACTCCAACCACTGCTGCTGATAAACAATTATGTTGTACTCTGGGAAATGTTCGTCAGAAGTTTTGACCTTACACATAGGTGCAAATGTTATGATGTAACTAGTCATAGATGTAACAAATTAAGCAGGAATTGAAACAGGTTGTAGAAATTCACTTGATTTTTGCCAAAATAAATATAAAGATAGCTTTGCAGGACCTGAAGGGTTCAAATTCAAACAGTATGAACTATTAGGGTCCAAATATACAAATAAACCAAAGACTAATAAAAGTGCAGGTGAACTCCTCCACAATTCATTTCCAACCAAACCTTCATCAGAAATAATCAAATGTTTCAAACAGCTTAAAATAAGTATGTAATCTACTGTTTTTTAAAATGATATCTAAATGATGACATCATAACTGGGCTAATTTTATTTTAAGTAAAGGTTTATCAGAGAAAATAGCTTCATTTGTATTTTAGAGACTATCTTTAACTCTTTGGTTCTGACCTGTTCATGTGTAAAAATGCATCTGATCTGAAAAGATAAAGACTTCTTTTTTTTATGTTTATTGATGTTTTTAGAACAAAAAACCCACATGACAGAAACAACAAATAAACAAACAACAACAGAAAACACCACTCAGACTCAACTATCCATACAACCCTCATGCTCAAACAATCCCTGATCTGAATGGTCAACAGTGGACTCTGCTTTATTCGAACCAGCCCAATACTGATATGAAGATTTTACTTCATTTATCATCATCCAAAAGTTTTAATCTGGATAAATTTGATGTTGAAGCTTCAACCCTTCTGGCTGTGAGATATGTAAGTAAGAGAAAATGTAACATATTTACATATCAATCACAATTGACTTCTGGAAGGGAGAACAAGCTTGGGAAAATGCCTCCCCCTTCAGCTAGACAAACACAGTGAGTGTTTGTGCCAGCTGGAGGTCACTAGTGTTTTGATTCACTTGTTTTAAAGGTTTACTTTTCTGCTCCTGTGAACCGCAGACAGTTTTACATCCTACAGACAGAGTGTGGAGATGCGTTTGCTTCATTGTGGCTTTTTTTTTTTTTTTTTTTTTTTGTGGGTGTCCATAAGGGAATCCTAGCAATCGTTGATAATAAAGCCATGAAACAATAACCAGAATGCTCTGTGATGCCCTGGGGCAAAACACAAGACGGCTTAAACAGACTTAGAGGAATTTGCATGAGTAACATCTAACACTGTACATTGTACTCTCAGAGGTATTTCACGTTATACTGGACTTTGTTTAAGAAGCAGTTAGTCTAAAAAAGACACGTTCAGGCCCTTCTGTGCTCTTCTGGCATGTTACGCAGAAATTGTTTGGTAAGAAGAAAATGCTTACCTTCTTTCAAAAACAACATCCATTGATTTTAGTGATTGGCTACTTCACACCCACAGATCCCATCTGTTTGAACCTGTGCAATCAGTGCTTGTGAAGGAAGAATTTTCTATTCCTGAACTGCTGCCATTTTTCCATTGATTGCACACGTCTGATAATGAGAAGAAGAAAAAAAAACAGCATTTACAGTTAAATCGGGGGATGTGTTATTTGCTTCCCACACATTACGTCATGGTCAGTCCAGCCTTTCCAGGTTTTTGACATCTGTGGCAGCACCAGATGTTGCTGTCCTCTGCCTGTCTTCTTAACAGCTGAGTGCCGCTGCAGAAAGGTCACCACAGAGATGGACGAGGGGCTAAATATATTTAACACACAGACCATAAAATAATGTGGGCAATCTGTTGGTGGTTAACCTCCACTTCCATGTCCTACACAAATTCACTTGTGCCAATGAGAAATGTCTAAATATGGATCTACTCTGTGAGCGAATGCTTAGTCAACATCAATATTAACCCATAAAGACCCACGCATCAACCACTGACCAAAAGCATCTATGCCACTAATCCTATCAATACATACAAATAATTGGTTTAAAATACAGTTTGTCGTCCTTTCATGGTCATCAGATGTGACCCCATTTGGATGTTCAGAGGCTCTGTAGTTACCATGGAAACACTGTTATCTTCTGCAGCATTGATTCACCAGTAAAACCCATGCAGATGGATTGATGACAGTAATGGAGGAGCTTGGTTTACGTCCAGTTAATGCTATATTTTACTGAAAAAATCACAAGTTTCTTCTGTTGTGATACAATAACCTTTGACTTTTCTCTGAGCTTTTATGAACATCTTCATGATCAGTCAATTAAACATAGGAAAACAGGTGATTTTCACTGGAAAAAAATGATAAATTTACAGAATAAAATGACAATAAATGTGATAAATGTCTTAGTTCCCAAATAAATTTTTCTCTCTATTTAACCTTTCCTGTCACAAAAGTCACACTGGGTCCAATTGGGTTAAAGCAGTGTGACAGTATTGTATCAGTAAAAATTGAGGTAAATGTCTTTGTAAAAATGTCAATTTAGCCGCTAAATGTTTTCTGTAAATGTTATCTTTTTCTTTGGATCAATAATTACATTGGAATATATGGAATATACATTATGCTTCTTGTTCTGAGGTTAATGAGAAAAAAAAAAAACTTTATGAGCTTAAACTAAAAAGTGATTAGAATAGCTATAGCATAGTATTTGCACTGAGAACATTAGCCTGGCTATACAAAAAACTCAAACCTGTAATATGTAAGCACATTCAAATATCTAAAGACCAGACCTGTTTTACATATTTTGTTGATGTATGTGCTTATGTCGACTCAGAGAACTATGTAATTTATTCACTATGACAGCCCGTTTCTTTTGGTCTCCTGTCAGTGCTAGTATCAACATTAATACTTAACATGATAAAATTTTAATGCTTTATAGTCTGTAAACATGATTTTTTCCTGAATTATGTCAGATAGAGTTTCATCTGATGTGCTGTTGAAAGTAACAGCTCCAGCGCTACGACACTACTTGACAACATCATCTTCCACATTCTTGACTGTGAGATATATAGTGAGAGAATTTGCATATTGTACATTTAAAAGCTTAACAAATGACTCCACAGGCTGAAATTAGTGTAAAGCTGCATTTTGGCGTGGAAATAAATATTTGATGTATGTTTCATTCTAAAATGAAGCAACATCTGGAATCGCTGATTGATTCAAATTTGCATCGACAAACAACTTTAATATATTTTTGACATTTCGGAAACAGATTTGAAATTGATGTGAACTGGCACGTGCCTAAGTGGGCTACGAATGTCGCCGTGGTATTTTAGTGTTTCTGCTGTCAGATTATTCCTGATTGAGTCAATTTAACAAATAAAGCACAGTGTGGGCCATATTTGGTTGAAAGTACCAGAATAATTACCTTGTTTGAAGTCTTTTCACCCAAGCAATTTTTGTCAGCAGGAGTTAACTTTCAAAATGGAAGTAAATGGAACCTGGGGAACACAAACCCTGCTGTCATTCAGTTTCATGTCCAGATTGGAACAATAGCATTTAAAAGAACAATGTTCTAGTGATTCAAGGGTAGAGGGATGGTTTAAGTGGGTCTGAAAAGTAATTAGGCCTGGTAGTGTTTTTGGTTTCAAACAAACTTCTACAAACTAATGGACCATTTGCCTCTGAGCAAAACTCATAATTTCACTGCAGCTGTGTGAGAGAAGGCTGCCAAACAAGATGCAAGATTCATACTCTCATTTTGTGCAAATTACACATTATTTTTTCATTACAATTAAATTACTGATTGAGTTTGATTTTTAAAGCTTCTGATATCTAGTGGTAATTAATGTGAATATGTTAATGAAACATAAACAGTACCTTTCCTGTCCTTTTCCATTAGGTGTGACTGTATGCTTGGGTTTGTATCTATTTAGATTCATTATGAAGCCTTCTTCTGTTAGGTATGGAAAGCAAAGCTAAGCTGAATCTACCATGTATGAGAATTTTAGTTTAACAGACTGGTGTGATTTCGGGGGTGTATTGTGAGTGTTGGTTAACGTGCCACTGTGTGTGGAGGTGTGTGACTGTACTTGAATACATATTGGTTCGGTGTGAGAGTGTGTGTGGGTGCATAAATGTTTGCTGAGCTCCTCCTGCCTCGCTCCAAGCAGAGCTGGCTAACGGAAGAATCCGTGCTGCAGGATTGAGCTGCGCTTTGCAGGACGCCAGCCGTGCCGCAGCTCCAGGGACCCAAACAGCTCTCTATCTCCTGACTGGCAGGCCACTACTGAGCCCTGCAGACGCATGCATGCATGCCACTGCAATCAGACACACAGATAACCACGCTGAGAGAGGAGTGGGGGACGGGAAGCGGCATCACCATTGATGATGGTGTAGGAGAGCAATGCGTGTGGTGGTTAAATAATAAATGTGGCATATCGGGTTTTGTGTGAAGCCAGGGCTGAAGCCCGCTCATGTGGTGGTGCTGAAGTGAGATGGGGGCTGCTGATGGGCCAGACAGTATGAAAAGACTCACAAATAGTTCTCATCCAAAGATACACAGTAAAACCAAGGTAGCGTTGAACTGGGTAGTATTATTTCAGAGACTAAATATCACCTCTGGAGTTGTTCTATATTTCAGGTATTGTCAGCAAATCCCATAAATAGACCTAAAGCAGCAACAAATTGATCCAATGATGAGTGAGCCTTATATTTATCATTTGTTTGCACCTTTGATGTCCAGAAACCCGTCAATGACGTCACCATGTCAATGCGCTACAGACCGGGTGACATGACGTGGACTGTAGTTTATTTTGAGTCATTCTCTCATAGACCGTCTCAGTGCTGTAAATACTCACCAGAGCACCAAATTCACAGCTGAAAATAGAGCAGCTGAGAAACACAAAGTGTACTGTTTGTCTAGCATATGATATCAACTGCAGCTATTTTACATATTTAGGGAAATTATTTATCAGAATATAGTTGTGACCCATTTATACATGTAGACATTAGTCCAGACCAGTGTGCTGGGGGCCAAGCCTGACAGTCCTGACAGATGGACTAACATTTTTTTATCCATGAAACTGGTTGAAAATAACGAAATGCTAAAATATCCGCAGTTTTTCCATTGATTTCCTTTGAAATGTGAATAAATAATTAGCAAGTGCTGGCATTTTGTGTTTATAGAATAGCTCCTTGTGTCTTTTCTTTGTAACTGAGAATCAAATGTCGTGGAGCTTTGGTGTGTTGGTTAAATAAATCAAAAGTGTAGCTTGGGTTTCCCTTAACTAATGGAAGGTATTTAGTATATCTAGTACAAATAAACCGATTCATAAATGGAAAACAAAATAAAATACCAGTTGCTGCCAGAAACAGACAGTTAAAAACGACAAAAAGGTTCTCAAAAGGTGTTTAGAAATGAAAAAGAGTGGGTATAGGAGGGATTGATATTTGCAAACACTTATAAGAAATGTGTTGTTTTTCAATAACAACTCCAACCTTTCCTTGTCTCTTCCCTCCTCTTTCCCCCCCTTCCCCTCCCTCCTTGTCTTCTGTTTCTCCAAGAAGGTGATGCTTCCTACAGGAGCGGCGTTTCGGTGGTTCCAGTAGGACTCCTCCTCCACTCCCTACCCAAAGCTCTGCCATCAAGTGCAATGCCAACTCTTGGATTGTCTCCGGAACAGACACTGGCTAAAAAACAAACAAGCAACAACTAAAATGCTCGGAAAAAAAACAACAAAAAATAAAAACAAAAACAAAGCAGTAAAAAAAAAAAGGAAAAAAGAAAAAAAAATCAATCGGGGTAATGGATGCACCTACTTATTCCTTGAACCAAAAATGAAGCGTAAAGAAAAGCATCTATGACAACTTTCATTCCCTTTTCTATGTTTCCATTTTGGTACCTTTTGTCCTTTTTCCAGCAGGTTTTTTTCTGTCGCTTAAACATGGAACTGTTCATTGCCGGAAACAGAAATGACGGACTGAGTGTGGACAATCAACTAATTTCTGTGTTTGGTGTTAATGTTGTTCATGTGTGGAAAGATACAGTACTTGTGTAGAGAATGTAAATTTACAGCTATATTTTAAAACTAGTGGCTAATGGCAAACATTATTGTAATTCTTCAACATTATGTTACTTAAACCCTTGTCTATTTTATGATTCATTTTGTCAAAGGACACGGTTTTCAGACAGATCAGTGGTCGTCTTTGAAAAACAAATTGTGGCACTGTAGATTTCACATTGAAGCAAACCTAAAAAGATAGTCCTGCTACTGGGCAGATTTCCAGAGACTCTTCACTGGGTTGAAGATGCTGTTCGCCAGAGCCGTCACTACTGTAATCTCCTCAATCAGCCCTTTTCTGCATTTCCAAACTTTTTCTTTAGTGAAACTGGCAGCCTTATGTTACTGTGGCCCTACTGAGCATGTGCCAATACTGCTCAGGGCAATAGCACTAAGAGACAGCACTTGCTCTGAGTCTACCCTACTGAACGCACTGAGACAAGATTACGTTTTTTTTATTTGTTTATTTGTTTTATTTTCATTATTTTTGTTATGTTGCTGGATAGCTACAGCTTTTAAGAATAACCAATCTTTGTATTCGTTTAGAAAATTGGACTGGTTTTGTGAATAAAAAGGAATGCATGTATTCGTGTCAAAATTTACAATCCTGATGTTTGTCTACTTGTCTATTTGCATGTTTTTTTTGTTTTTTTTTAAAAACACAGCCGGTTTGACCAAATGAAAACCTTACGAATACGTTTTCGACCAAATGATAAAAAATTGTTTTCTTTTCTTATGATTGGATGGTATGATAAAACCCTGACAGATTCTAATGTTGGGGGACATTAAAAGTAAATCAGGTGTTGGTATGGATCACCATGATGTCCTTGGTTTTACTGAGAAATTTCTCTCACAGCCTATGTATTATCTTTCCATAGTGGAATGACTGATGGAGCCTTGCTATGCTAAAATGTAACCAAAATAATTTAAAAGATGTTTGAATAAGACCAGTTTGGACTGCAGTGTTTCTTGAAAAATCATCTTAAATGTATTTTTTTTCCTTCTATGACTGTCACACCATGCCACTTAGATCTCCCTATTCACTCTATGTTATTTTTATTGACAAAAAAAACACAAAAACATCAATAGTAATGGATTACTGATGGGATGGTTTGTCTTTAGAGCTTTTAAGGCTGTTGTGAAGAAACCTGAAGAGTGTTTAGGGTGTGCATGAGGAGCAGAAGGGAGAGAATTTTGGATAAAGACATGGATAAGTGAAAGCAGTCCTCATTTAAAAACCTTTCCAAATGTGGTCAATATCACATGGGTCTTAGTGTAATTACTGATTCTAATGCCTCAGGTCTGTGACACCAGAATGAATTTCCATTTCCTGCTAAGTGATGATTTTTTTTTTTTTTTTTTTTACAGCTCCATAGTCACTCTCTCATATCCAGGTGGGGAAGTAGATGCAGATTTCTGCCGCAGCCGTAGTGCTGAGTGTTTTTAATTAGTGAATATCCGTGGTGGAAGGCCCAGTATGGTGGGCTTGTGTACGAGCTCGTGATCAGCTTGGCGAGCCGAGGGTTGGAGAGTGTAGCTATATTCCCAGCTTCCCCCCCGGTGACAGCGCTGGGCTAGTGCCATCGCCATGGCGAAGGGGGGGGAGT
>JAPSES010000044.1:13141332-13154517 GCA_029822895.1 Maxillicosta whitleyi | reverse complement strand
GGCCTTTCATTATTAATGTGCACCGCGGCGTCCTTACCTCCTCTGAGCCCGCACAGCTCACTGCCTGACCTGCCATCCAAGGGAGAGGGAACGGGGAGGGGGACTGAGGAGGCAGAGATAAAGAAAGAGAAGTGAGCCAGAGAGAAAGAGAAAGAGACAGCACGACTGCACAGAGTTTTGTAGCATATGCGTGTAAAGTGGAAATCTACTTGTATTTTTACTCCTACATCAAAAACTAAGGCGGCACAATTAGAAAATGCACACCAAATTGGGTGTTTCAGCTGGAGCGATGAGTTTTGGGTGTGGTTTCAGGTGACAGTGACTCCTGCCCGCTGAGGTGTAGCAGCCCAGGGCTTTTGGGGGGTCAGGTGGTGGCGTTTTTTTTTTTTTTTTTTCCATGCATAGGAGTATACGGCTTGGTGAGCAGGCCTGTCACACTGGGAAAATCCTGGAATCTTATCACCGCCTCACAGACACTGAGCCGCACTGATCTACTCACCCTCATTGCCAGCAGACATGCCCTTCCCCCATCCAAATGCCCCTGCACAGGCTGGCCCCTTCTCAGCTCGCTCACCACCTTCTTCGAACAGGGGAGATAGCAGGAACTGATGCAGTCCAATTGTAAAGGAGGGAGGAATGCTGCTTGTAAAACGTGACTAAAAGGGAAGAATAGCACAGTCCTTGCAAGAGACTAGACTGGCCGGAGTGAACAAATCAGCAGTGACCCTTGTATGGATGTCTGACCGGTAAATGTGGAACAGGTCATGTGGACACTTTTTGCAGCAGATCCAGATCTACTGCAGGAAGCCTGAAAGAACATTTCTGAAACACCTCTTGAGGAAATTTGCTGAGACGAGACTGGCCATTTCAGTCAAATCTTTACCTTTAAGTTCTTAAGACAACAATCGCAAAAGCTAATGCCATTTTTTTTAAGTACGTGTCTGTGTTAACATTAGTCTTTTCTATGTTAAATTTTATTCAGCAGTGTGCTTCATTTCTGTCAAAACTGGCTTAGTTGCAAAAAAAAAAGTTCAGCATTAGTCAATATATGCAATTTGATTGGTTAAAGACACACTCCAGAGGTGGTAGAGGTGCTGGTTGCTATGCCAACAGCTAATTGGTAACAACTAAAAACCATTAATATCCTCAATATACAGTTTACTAATTATATAAATGCACATCAAATGGCATCAATCAGCATTTTTATTTTCACAGGTTGTTTTTTATTTATATAATTGTTAATATTTCATATCTGCACATCTTTTTCACTACTGTGTTGCAGTATCTGAGTCTGTTGACACATGTTGGATGATGAATACAGCATTAGAGTCAAACAAATCCACTTATTACAAATAGGAACCATTTTCCATACGATTATAGCTCATTAGCTAAAATATCTACACTCTCAACACTTACACTTTTACACCTTTCTGCAATACAAATGAATAATTTCTTGACAGAAAGTGGAATTTTCCCAGAATGCTTGACTGTGTGAACATCTCACAAGCTCAAACATTGAACCACAGAAATCAATATAGTCAATACCCACTTTTGTGATTGATCGTGGTGTATTCTGTAATCGATGGGCTTGATAGTGAGAATAAAAACGGCAAATTCACATGGTATAGACAAAATAGTTATTGCAAATATGTTTACGGACAAGGAAATATTGTCGCAAAAGCAGCAAGATCATGATGATACATACTTTTAGTCATGAACTGTGATCGCAGTCGGTCCATCTTTATGTTGTAATCACTGTAACTGTTACAGCTCGACTAATTACGGCTCCAGCTCAATGCATAAATAAGATGGTTGCAGTACTTAGTACGCACCACATTTGCCAGACGCAGAGCTCATGTAAATCTTACAGAATCTTAAAATGTGCATGTCTGACAAAGAAACAAGAGTGACGTGTATTTTCATAAGAATTAATGTGGATTTTCTTGTGACATCAACCTGCATATTGAAGTAAGCGGAGAAATCTCACTGTATGAATGAATAAATGTTTACTCTCCCAACCACCAGCACTCCCTCCCACACATCCCTCCACACATTTTGTTTGGGACAAAAATTATTCAGCTGTAGCATATTGCTACAACTGTATTCCTCCTCTTCATTTATAGTAGACACACAACGTGCATAAACCAACTGTGTCCATCATTCAGTAACTCATAGCAGCTCATGTAGTTAATACACATACAATATATTTAGTCGTAATATGTTTCGAACGTGCTACTAACATACCCATACACATCTATGAGTAATAACTGAGTCAATTCATTTGAGGCTCTTATATTAAAGGACTTCTTCTCATGTGTTTTGAGTCAATTTGTGGTGGATGTTTTAGGTGGTAAGTGTTAAGTGTTCAACTTTCATTCTTAATGCCACCAGTTCCACAGAGAATAATGATGTTAAAGATGTGAAGAGCAGATAACGAAGGCATGATACTGCCACTTATTTCAGCAACATGTTACAAAAATGCATAGATTCTGAGCACTGATAGAAGAAAAACATATCCAAGCATCTAAAAGTTCAACACTCTACCCACTATAATTTGTTTTTCCAAAGCTTTCAACGTCAACATGGATTTCTTCATGATGCCGGAGCTGCTTAAATCATGTTTTTGTCAAGCTGTTTACACAATCAATACAGGTTTAACTCAACATCTACACTTGTACACTTATCGCTATTAATGCAATATACTCAATAAATGCATAGAACAATTAATATAAAACCAGCAACCTTGAGATCTTGAAAGCTAATTTTATGATCAGATTTATGCGATCTTTCAAATGTAACCCTCCAGAGGAACACCAAAGACTTTTACAACCATTATGAATGTTGCACCTTTGCAGTATATAAAGTAAAATAAAGTATTGAAGTAGTCGGCTCATAGGTCATCTAATCGTCTTTGATAAAGTGAATATATGAAGTGAAAAGTTGTATTTCACAGGTTTTAATATTTAATATAATACAGTGATAGTGCTTACAGGAGGTTTTGGGCTTCCTCATCAGAAAAAGGATAATACAATTTACAGATCATCTTGCTCCAGGGAACCTTAAAGTGATTCTGAGCTTTTTTACCTGTGTCTCAAATCTATATAAATGAGTTGATGTGATTAAAAGAAACTTAGCAAGTAAGTCACTAACTAACAATGAAATATGTTAAAGAAACAATCAGGTCACAGGCTTTACAATGGAAGATAAAAGTGGTCAGGAGTCACAGTTCTATCTCCTTCCAAATGATGGAACATTTGACCTTTTGTCTGACCCGTTGACCCATCCATATTTCCACCTTTATGGAGTGAATAAACTGGTTTTTTTTTGTTTTGTTTTGTTTTTTTAACATTTTACATTAAACTTGTTAAATTATAACAGACCAGAATTTATGAGATCTGACTTCCAAATATGATACTGCATAAATAATACTCAAAGCTTTGTGCATTTTACATCTGTACCCATAAAATTCTATATTTGCAGATGTTGTTTAACTCATGCGCAGATTGTAAATGACATTCGTGTGAATGAGCAAAAGCTAAACAAATAAATAACACCACAAATACACACCTGCAAGGAGCAAGATTCACTGAGATCATATATAAACGTAGACACATACACTTCCTGTTCAGCACAAAGACATGCATATGCGCTCTCCCCCACACACAAACACACACATATACACTCATGAGGACACGTAGGAACAGATTAAGTCCAAATCAATGGCTGTGGCTGGACTGGGAGAGAGATTTCACCCTGGGTTCTCGTTAAGGTCTGACACATGCGGCAAAGGCTCGAGGGAGTGTTATTACCAGGGTGATGGTTGATAAGACGCTCGTTTCTCCACGGTACATCCCGCGGGAAAATGCATCGTGCAGCCATGGAAACCATAAGGCTAGGTGTTATGCTATAATTGGGCCAGGGTTTTTAATGGTGCAGCTGCACTGCCAGGTATGCCACTGTCTTCAAATGAGAAATTATAGTGAAGCCAGAGCAAGAGGAGATGCTACAGATTTCCCAGAACTGTTCTCTGCCCATGTGGTGTCTTAATGATTGGTTTGATCAAACTCATACAGAGTGGATTTGACAAAATGTAGATGTCCAGAAATTTTCTCCCACTAGGTTAGCGATTGAACAAATATTTGTTTGATCATAATGAAGTATTAAAGTTTAATGACATGACCCTGTGAGGGATTGTTTGTGTAACTGGATGATGAGCATTTCATGCACAACTGTGACAACATGTTTTCAAGTGTTTACTTCCCACAAGGCCGTTTTTTGATTGCTTACAGAATTTTGCCTCATCCTGGATGAAAACTGCATCAGGAAACATGGTTTAAGATGGAGGAAGAAGATGAGGGAAAAGAAGGAGGAGGAGGGAGGAGGAGGAGGAGAAGAGGGGAAGATGGTCGACGGCCAATCCCTGCTCAGTCTCTGTAACTTGGTTGATTACGATCAATTTCCCTGGTATCGATGGCCTCCCTGGCCCTGAGCTACACTCCCTCCTGCACTTTGCATGGTACGTGCTTTGTGTACCATGACACGCTCACACTCCACCACACCTTCCCCAACGCCTGGCTCCCCCACCTGCAGTCCCCTCGATCCTGGCCTTGAGAAATATCAACAGCTGGGCAGTTTTGGAGGAGGGAAATAAACCAGCATTCACAAACACGAGCCTCCATGTTTTCAGTTTAATGTCTGGACTAGTGCAGAATTCGTTACCGATTGCCTACTGAGTATGGTGTTAAAAGTTTGGGTGGTTACTGCAGCAGTGCAGGAGGAAGGGAGGCTTTTTTTCTGTCAGGGCTGTTGAAGGATTGAGCCCTCGCTGAAAAACTCAGAGAGACAAGGTGGAAATGATGAGATGAAGTTTGGTCACGACGTGCTGGACTGAAAGCCCAAATCTGTATTTGTTCTGGGGAATGCGAAACTGTCCTCCCTCCGGCATGTGCGAGGGCGCATCCCGCTTGCTCTATCTCTGCACACTTGGCACGCTCTATCCGAATTAATTGCATCTCTGCGAGGGAGAGAGGGAGATGGATAGAGAGAGGGAGAGAGGTTTAGTCCTTCTGTTGGGCTGGTCTTGCTACAAGGGGAGTCATTTAAAATTCTGCCTCCCATGTGGCTCCTGGTTTTCACTTTAATGACCCCCCTCCTCTCCCCCCGCTTTTTACCCCATGACTTTCCTGGGTTTGGAGCTGTAAGCTGCAAGTTTCCTGTGGTTCCACGGTGCTGATCCACAGCTTATTTATACATTTATAAAAATAAATAATTCCTGGTTATTGAATGGTATAAAGACTGTTAATGACAAAGCATCGCACGTATCTGTCTATCGTTTTATTTCTTTTTCTTGCTTCCTCTTTGTCTCCAAACAAAAACCCCACCCTCTACTTTTACAGTCTACCATTGGTGCCGTCAAGTATCTAACTCTCAACCACAAATCCGTGTTTTTCTGTTAATTAGGGAACGAGCAGTACATTGTCTCTGGGAAAATGGCGGATTCACCTGTTGTCAAGCCGCATAAAAATATGCCGTAAATAACAATAGAATTTACAGGAATAATGGTTTTATTATTCATAAAGCCATGTGCGTAGGAGAGGGACAAGGAGATCAAAAAGTATCGCTGGTATCAGTAGGCATTCAGATTTTGTCCAATGAAGGTCTAGTACTGAAAGGTGGCTATAAATATTCAGTTGCAAGTTAGACAGTGTGCAGGAGTCTCTGCGTAAATTACTGGCAAAAAAAACCCTACTTTCTTTTGTTTACTATGCAAAAATGCATGTTTATACGGGATAAATCTGACAAAGACAGGGCAGGCAAGAAATGCATTGGCCTATCGTGTGATATTAGTGGTCCAGCACATATGGCGGTGTCTGAGACCTTGTGGGTTGTGTGTGTTTGTGGTGTGTGTGTATGTGTGTAGCAGAGATTCCAGTCAGCAGAAGGCCCTGTGGATGGTTAACTGCTGCAGTGTTTACCGGAGCTACAGTGAAGCTTCGTGAGAGGCACGATAGGAAATGGCCTCAGCAAGATAAGGCTGAGCTTTCTGCATGGTTCTCTGCAGGGGTCTCTGTCTCACACACACACAGACACACACACATGCACCTATATCTGTGTGTATGTGTGTGCACAGTGGGGGTAGAGTGGTGTGGGCTCTAGGACAGCGACGGCCCACAAGGTCAGAGTGGGCAGTGTATATGGTTGTTTTTCTCTGTTTTTTTCTCTCTCTCAGTGGTGGAGCTGTGTGCTGCCTCCCCGGGTCTCTCCTCTATCTGGTCAATACCACCACGCAGCTTCTGACGATCAATGGAGGGTCAATACCTCTCAGACGCCTGCCTCTTTGTGCTCTCACTGATTTAGCTACCACCTACCCAGGCCATCTTTTTTTCTACTTTTCTTTCTCACTCTCTGTTTTTTTATGACCCTAGCTCTCACTTAAATACGTGACCCTGCTGAAATTAGAGACACAGTAGTAAATCTGAGTGACAGTGCCCACGTTTTCAGCCAAACAGTGTAAACTTTAGCTTCCTGAGAGCTAGGCACATGGGTTATGATGAAAACTCCACTATTGATTCAATGAAGAAAGTCAAGATAAATCAAAAATGTAATTGTGATCAGCTACAAGTACTCAGAAAAAAAGGGATAAATGACAGCTACTAATAAAAATGTTGGTGATTAAAAAGGGTTGTATCTGGATATATCCTCTTTCGAATAAAACATTCAGTCTGTTGCTTTGGATCTTTTCACTAGGCAGGAATATCTTTATTTGGCTGATTTAGAAACTGAATCAGAATCTTTAGTATAATTATACACAATGTACTTCAAAACGGAGTGTAATCCTGCACAGTGAAAAGAAAGCATGTGTAAACATTAGGAAATACTAATAAAATAATACACAGACATTAAAGAAACAACATCTATCTATCTATCTATCTATCTATCTATCTATCTATCTATCTATCTATCTATTAGTCCGTCCGTCTCCCTATATATATATATATATATATTGTCAGTGAGATGGACGAAAGTGGTCACAATCATGCAGTGATTTATTAAATGAAAAATAACAATAAACAACAATAAAAACCAGCTGAGATGTAGACCAGGGCAGGATGAACCAGACCAGTGAGAGGACAGACCCGAGACAGACAGTGAGAAGATCTAAGATGAGCCACTTAAGTAGATGTATCACCTCTCAAAGTTGCAGATGATCACTGTGGCGCCATCTGAAAAATAACCTACACAGTGCTCCTAGTGTCCAGGAGGTGCCGGGCCGTCACAATATAGGATGTGAAAAATATTGATTCATTTGACAGCACGCAACCAAAATGTAACTGTGGCTTTTTGCTTTAGACGTATATATTTAAAATGTATTTAAAAAAGTAAAAAATGTAGCAGGCCACCTTAACCCATAAAGACCCAGTGCTGCTTTTGTAGGACTAGAGAATGTTTCTTAAGTTTTAGCCTTTCTTTAGTGATTTGTCAACCTTTCTTCTAATATTATGATCTGCATTTAGCATTTTTAAGTGAAAATGATTAGCTATATTTACTGTACTGGTCATGTCAATGTTCAGAAAACCTCAGATTAAACTTGAGGGTTATTATAGCAATAAGAGAGAAAACTGAAGAAAAGCTGACATATTCAGTTAAATATATCAATAACTGAACATAAATCAAGTGTTTCCATCCACTGTCATTGATCCAACTACATGGGTTTTACTGGTGAATCAATGTTGTAGAAGATGACAGTGTTTCCATGGTAACTATGGAGGCTCTGAACATCCAAATGGGTCATATGTGATGACCATGAAAAAGATGATAAACTGCATTTTACACCAATTATTTACATATATTGATAGGATTAGCAGATCAACAGGTATTAAACATCTAAGATCAGCAAAAGATTTTGGTCACTGGTGAATGTTTGGGTCTTTATGGGTTAATTTCATGAAGCGATCAAAATAATTGAGCGTTAACTTCCACAATGCTCAAAGTAAACATGTCAACAGTTATGAAAGCCATTCCAATTATAACATTCTCCTAAATAATAGTTTGTTGTCATCGCTCCCCAATGAAGTGCATGAAGCTCAGACTATAACACAATAGAGTTTTCACAAGTTCATACAGGACACTCAGTCATGCATGATATCAGGTGACCTATAAGCATGAAAGTTATAATGTAACTGACAATAAGTCGGTCTGTTTAAGTTGAAGTGGTTCACACTCGTTGCTAAAGAACATTCACACGGCTGCTTCCCTGCACCACTTCACCGCAGGCACAGACTCTTTAAGCCACTTAATATTTCTGAACATCTACTTATTAAAAGATACAGACTTCATTTTGTTTATTATTGGTCTCTCAAAACAAAGAAATCCTCAGGTACTATATGTTTGAAGCCATAAAATCACAAATTAATATATCATCAGTTCAAGAATTGTCTGGCTGTTTACTCAATATTACACAGAAATATATTGCTATTGAAGTATCTCTTGTGCCAATATTAAATTGATTGTTATAGTACAAACTTTAATACAGTATGTATTTCAAGTGGAGGAGGAGAGCTGACTGCTTGCTGACTTGCCTGCTAATATCTAGTCTTAATACTTTGGTCACGTTATTTTAACCCAAATGCTGCAGATTTTTTATTATTATTATTATTATTTTTTTTTTTAAAGAAGTCATTATCACTTATTCTGCAGCTGTTATTAGACATGAATTGTTAGGGAGTAATGACAATGTGACATCTGTTGTTATTCCATTATTAGGGTACCACTTTTTGTTACTGACAGGCTTTGCACCAAAAGAAACAGAATGATCACAAATCAAGTCAAACATGAAGCCTTTTTTTTTTTTTTTTTTTATTGGGATTTAACAGTAGTGTTATTTACAAAAATCATAAACGATCATAATAATACCCAGATTTGTTTTAAAAACTATTTTTTTCATTCCTCATTTAAAAAAATTGAATGAATATGATAAGTTGGTAAGGCACACTTGGAAAAAAAAAGGGAAAAGAAACATTAATTTTTCAGCTTTAACTGAATAGTGAACATAAGCCAAAAACAGTGGGCCATTAAAAACACCCACAGAGCCTTTTGGCAATGTTTCACTGGAAACAAAATATTCTTTACTAAAAATCAAATGGGAATAAACAAACAAATGAGCGAATTGTAATAAAACTGTCTTTACCCTTTAAATTATCACAACTTATACTACAATACTATAGTTTGCAGTTAAAGACCATGCTGACAAAAATAGCCATATACTATAGCTGCATATATATTTAACTAGAAATAAGAGAACAATAGATGCCTGAAAATAAATACATAAATAATAAAACAATCATTTTTTGCAGTAAATGAGCTATGTGGCAAATGAGCTGGCAGCATTTAAATACAGCTCTTTGCTATATCCATCTAATAAACGCTAGCAGAATAAAGAAACTATGAGGTAGTCTCACTTACAGTACTTCCTGTCTTGCTGTTGACCTCCCCTCTATTTAGCAAGAACAATAACAGGTGTCAAACAAGCAGGTGCATTGGTTAAAAGTGTTAGTTTTATGATCATTATCTTCCAATAACCACCGTGTAACTTTTTCTTTTGTTTTCTTCTTTGTCTTTGGTATGAAGTTGCCAGAGAGCAGCTCATCAGTCTATATTAATGATGATAAAACTATTGGATTTGATGATGGCAGATGACTAAGAAGCAGTGTCTAGAGAGCGAGAGCTAGCAACATAGGAGAGACTTGTGGGAAAATGGATGATGACAAAATGCTTCACTGATGTTCAGACACAAGATCAGATTCAATCACATCCAAAGCAGCAGTGTTACTGTTTGAAAACAGCATTTATAGGCCTGACTTCGTCAATATACTCGGTTTCAGGTTTGACAAATTGCAAACTGTGTCGACTGCACAGACCTTTGAGAAAATAAAAAGAATCAAGGTATTTTTCCCTTGAAGAAATAAAAAAAAAAAAAAATGAAAAGGAGAAATTGGATTTAAAAAAGATCCCAGTTAAATAGATTTTTATCTTTGACCAGCCACAAACTTATTTGATTTAATTTTCTTTTTATGTAGTTTTTCAGTAGGTCTTTGAATTTGGTTTGGCTTTAACAGTAAATTTGTTTCAGTGTAACCCTGGAACAGCAAAAAGAGGACTAGACATCATTATACACCCAGATCACACAGAGGGCACTTTATTTGAGGAATATTGCTGTTAATTCTTCTGTAATGTTATGAAATGTATGGAAATTAGATATTAATCAGCGTCTAAAACAATTTTAATCTGAAGAAGTATATCAAACATGGTGTTGCACCCTTTGAATCTCTAACAGCAGTTGACTAACATCCCCTCTCCCAAAGTGACGGATGATTGGAAGGCCCCTGTGGAGCCCAGTGACATTATGGTAATTGTCATTACTGGGGTTGGAGTGCGTGCGTGACTGACGCCATTAGAGAAAGTGCAATTACAGTAGGCTTTGGTGACCTTGCTGACTAGCAGAGGTCAGGGCTTCTCATTAGAGTGTGGTGGAAGGCAGCCCAGTGTCTCCACTGTGCCAATCAATAAGACCGTAGCTTGGTCGGCGCTAATCATAGCTTTGACGCAGCCTCACGCCCTGCCACCCCCCATCACCGCACGTCTCCACCACCCATCCTCTGTTCCACCTTTTAGCTCCCTTATTACCAGAGCACTAACAGCTCCTCACTCCAGCACTGAAAGTCAAAATAGGTTTAAAAACACATTATAAAGTGGATGTGCCAGGCAGTAATGTGCAGAAAAAAAAGAAGAAAAAGTAGAACTGTATAAGAAAAATGCTGATAATACTGCAAAGTGAATAAAACACATTCAGGAACATATAGTAAAGGTTCTAAACTGTTTTACAAGTTCAATGCACGCTATCCATTTTCTGCAGCTCTCAATCAAAACACTAACAAGAGACTTTTAATATAAAGAAGCGTGGGACGATGGTGTTATTTTTGCCATCAATGCAGATGAAAATCTGTACGATGTGACTACAAATGAGTTGTTAAAGTATATTAAAATTATTCACATTATGTCCTTTTGTTGAATTGAAATAGCTTCAAGTAACTTTAAATGGTCTTTAAATAACTTAGATGAAACACACCTGTATTCTAGATGCTGTATAATATATGTACTCAAGTCATGAAATGTATAGGTTTATAATTTGTATTAGTCAGACAGAAATGTTGAAATAATAAATAAATATATGAAATAAGTCAGGTGAGGCTTTCATATGCACTTGAATACTACCAATAAAAAGTAGCATGGGCTGATTTAAAAGGGTCTGTGTGATATTGTAATATTACTACCAATGACATACAAAACTCATACATCTTTATTATCAAGTTGTTTTTTTTTAAACAATTTGTCTTGATTTTTGTCTTCAACTCATAGCTTGTGTCTTATTCATCATCCTCATACGATGGATCAGCTGATAGTTTACATTATAGCACTTTTACCTTAGCTCTGTTAGAAAACAGACACATTAAAACCACAAATAACTTGTTTTCCATACAGTTAGTGTTGTCAATAGCTGCACTAAAGATCTGTTTGGGATTATTGAAACAATAATAATTTAACAATAACAAGTCTAACAATAGTTTAGTCTGAACTGTCAACATGGTGAATGGTGAATTTAACAATGATAAAAACATCATATAATATTTTTATACTTTCATCATCGTCTCATCGTCAAACTCGGCAATGTAGATGAAATGCTGCCATTTCATCATTCAGAACTGTGTCCAACGGTGCACTCCTTTGTACTAAACCATTTCGGTTGGGAGCGTTTGACAAAATGTGGAGGTATACTGAATGAATGCAGCCTATGTGAACAACACAAACACTTGGGGGGCACGGATATATCTGCAAGCAGAACTCATGTGCAGGGTCTCCTCTGTAAACATCCAGCTGGGGTGAACTGACAGTGCTGATGTAAAAAAAAAAAACAAAAAAAAAAAACATCACAACAGTACACAGTATAACAGAGGCACAGAAGCCAGCTAAGTTTCACTTTCAGTTTTCAGTATGTTGAAGCTTTTATGGCACGAAAGAGTTCACGGGTCCCTTTATCACAAAAAAAGGTTTTATTTTTAGACTCAAGTAAAAGCAAAATCCAGTGACCCCGCTCCTCTTCTCCTTCACCATGCCTCTGCCAGTGATACTGTGAGGTCACCTTCACAGCACCTCAGGGAATACTGTGAGGCATTCAAAAACACTCAGTAAATTACATTGTTTACCACAAATCAACACTGAACATTCCAAAATACATAACGTGGGTGCCTGTTAATGCACAAATGCTGACAATATTTTGCAGTAATGTCCCACAAGTAGTTACAGAGCACACTCTCCCTGTGCCCCCCCCCCCCCGGCCCTCCTTCATTGTACCAAAAATGTATCGAACCGAAGACCCCTGTACTGACATTTTTCTGTACTGTTACAATTGTAGTGTCAGCGGTGGTCTAATGCTTCAAACGGCTTTAGTTTTCCTCACCGTAGCAGAGGCAGAGTGACTCACTACTCCCTCTAGTGGCCACATAAATGTGTTGGACCATTAACCATGGATAGCATCAGTTCATATCTCTACAATTCAATACATCAGTGACTTTGACGTAAGCTCAAATCTCTTTATTCTCAACATTCTAGAAAAACTGCATACAGTCTCTTTAAATCAGTTCAGGTTTCATTTACTGGATCGTATTGTCTGTGGGTGATTTCAGAATTTTTTTCAGATAAATGTGCAGTGAATGCATGGGTTTCAGGAAAGGAGGACTGAAAAAAAAAAAAAAACAACCCTCCAGTAAAGCATGCAGTTTTGGAAAGTATCACCTAGATTTCACCTATTCAAAACTGAGGTGATGTAATCTACAGACATCCATTCTTACTCCACAGATGCTATTTGTTTTGTTTGTTTTTCAAAGTTTTTCCATTTATTCAGACATACTTGGTTGCTGCTGCAAAATATTTTCCACAGCCTCCATATTGACTGTTTGCTAGGCTCCGCCCACTTTAGTTACTGAGGCTTCAGCTGCAGCAGATCCCTGTTAAAACACTGTGTAACAGTTTAGTCACACATTTAGGACATATCTCCATAACTGGGGATAATTTTAATGTGTGGAGATTTTGACATGATGTTGGACCCCCCCCCCCCCCTCCCCCCCAACC
>JAPSES010000044.1:13129733-13141232 GCA_029822895.1 Maxillicosta whitleyi | reverse complement strand
ATCTATCTATCTATCTATCTATCTATCTATCTATCTATCTATCTATCTATCTAGCTATCTATCTATCTATCTATCTAGCTATCTATCTAGCTATCTATCTAGCGAAAAAAAAAACTAGAAAGAGTATGTCTAACTTAAGTATAAGAACTTTTTGTCATTTCTCAAATTGAGTTTGAAAGTAAAACTGGCCAGAGAACTTTTATTCACCAGTTTTCTGACCTGTGAACTGGCTGCATGATTGTCTTCGCTGAGGAACTGATGATGCCTTGAAGTTGTGTGCAGCAGTGTTCCGTCCGCGTTAGTGCAAGATATGCAGTGTGGCTTGGGGGCAGCCAGGCAGGCACACAGGCTGTGGGCCAGTTGTCTTCAGAAACAGAGGGGGAGGGGTGGTCGGCCGGGGGACTCCAGCTCCTTACTCGCTGTTTGCAGTCCGGTGGTTAAGTCACCAGCCACGCCTATTAAACCAAGGGCCCCCTTTGTCAAAGACCGCCAATTATGCTCAGATGAGATGCCCCACAGCCCGTCGCTTTCATGTCCCCACCCGGGCTTTACCATCCTTTACTCTGTGTTATCTCACCTCCACTGTGTGTTCTCTTCTTCTCTGTTTGTGGTGTTTTTCCAGGTTATGGTCAAATGGGAAAACACTGCCTTTGCAACTCTCAGTCCGTTGATGTGAAGGATATAGGGAAACCTTTAAAGGTACTTTGTTTTGGGAATGGAAGCTCTAATTGTAGCTGAGGTGTAAAACAAGCATCCCAAGGCTATTTCGAGTTTTTGAATCTTGTTGGCTAAGAACCGGTTTGTGGCATCTTGCTGACAAGAATCTGATCAAGAGGGACAGGATGATCATTATTTTCAGATCTGATCTGTTGCATCAAAGACAGAAGGGAAGATATACTGTCTTCCCACATCGTACTCAAATCCTGTGATGGTTAAACATACCAGCAAAGTTTCATAGCATGTCATTTGGCAAAAAAAACCCCAAAAAACAGCATAAATAAACGTTCTTTTGACTATAAATGACTTTTTCCTTCTAGTTGTTAAACTTAAGATGCAATCACAGAGCAATACAGAAGTTTCTAGAAACTCATGCATTTTATTCATCTATCTCTAATCTATTATTTGCCTGCACCTGTTGCTTACTGTTGAGAAATTTAAATGAATTTTAATGTAATGTAACATTTTATGCCAAGAATATAAACATTATTATAAAACCGAATAAACTTAAATCACTGGGAAAGTGTCTGTGTTGGTAATTTTGATGGTTCTGTTCTAAAATCGTTTCTATCAAACCGTCAAATACAGAAATAAAACCAGAAGAGGAGGAAGACAGATCGATAAAAAGCGAATTAGAGTGTGCCACTGGAAAGAACATATCATATAAAAGTGAAAATATCCAACTGGGTGTTGTTTGTATTTTTTTTTTGTTTTGTTTTTTTTTAACAGGATACGCTGTTGTACAGGCTAAATCTTCAGTGTTAGCAGCTAGCAGCAGCAAATAGACACCTTCAATTATTTTACCCATTTATTCATAAGCAGCTGTTTGTATGTCCCTGAACGAAAGTAGAAATGACCATGGGATTTCAGGAAAATTTAGAATCCATTGAATACTACGCTCAAAACGTTTGGGATTGCGAATAAATGAGCAGCTCTTTACAAAGTCACGTACTTCTAGCTGTTTTACTTTCATCAGAACTTGGGTTCCTAATAAATAAAACAGCAAGAAGTATGTGATTTTTCAAGAGGGTTCCATTTATTTGCAGCAGAGAGGGATTCATGCAGTTTAATATTATTTCTGAGTATTCAGCCTACAAAAGAACCAACAAAGGCTGATGATTAGCCGAGGATTTCTTCACAAAGACTAAATTTAATGAAGAGGCTAAATAGAAGAAAAGTCAATGTGATATTGGACAAAAATTACAAAAAAAAAAAAAAAAGAAAGAAAAGAAAATTCCAGTAGCTAAACCTTACTTCTAGCCATTATGTGTGTTGCTTTGCTTATAAATAATAATGATTTAACCTGCAAAGACAAAACCACATTTTGGTTAAAAAACACAGACTGACAGACTTTGCCTCTTGCTGTGCTGTCAAGGTCTATGTATCGCTCCGTCCACTGGCTGCCTGTGGTTGTTGGTAATGGATTGTAACCCTGGCTGAGGCATACCTCGCTGCCGAGGGAGCCGCTCCCCCATACCTCCAGGCGATGCTCCAGCCCTGCATGCAGCTCGTACTCTCCGCTCCGCTTCCCTCTCCGGCTCAGCCTTTCTATCTCTGGTCAACACTCCACCAATCCCCAACCCATCTCCGCTTCTTCAAATATGGTGAAATAAACCGTTCTTGTACACCATGAAGCTGAATCTCTATCTGTCTGTTAATCTTTGCAGCCAGTGTATCATGTAACATTTCACCTTTTACAATTGTTCCCTTCCACAGTGAATTTGAACTCACTGAGTCCTTTTTCAATGTAACCTTTGCTACACTTTCTCTTTCATGAATTCACCTCCTCTCAAACTATTATTTTAATCTGTTTCTCATTACAGCTTTGCTCTGTCAGTATAGGGTCAGAGCAGAACACATGGAAGTGACCTTATGTAGCCTTGGATGATTAGAAAATTCATACAATAAAATGCATAAAAAAATATGTTGAATCTCCTTCATCTTTTCATTTTTCCTCAAGGTAAAAGAATCAGCTTGATTCTTTAAAACATTACTTTGCCACATTTTTTAAGCTTATAAAGTTATTCAGGTTTGTATTAAAGTCACCTTTTGATTGAGTCATGCAATATATTGGTCTATTTACTCTATTGATATATCCAAGGCTGCTTAATTTATAAATACAAACATTACTGAATGAAAAAGATGACTTTCAATGAAGACAAATGTGAATTACAACCCTGCTGCATCGGCTTAGAAGGAAGCTCACAAACGTCATGAATATCATGGAGCAGGCGCTCAGGCGAGGATATAGAGTGAACACTACCAAGCCAAAAGCCGGCTCAACAAGGCAATCAGACTGGAGAGTCGGGTTGCCAACAATGACTCATGCTACAGGAAAAGACTCCACAGTTCTTCTTCCCCACACTCGACAACACCCTCAACCTCCTTTATTGTCTTATGGAGTGATAAATCTCCTCCATCCATCCTCCCCCCTGCAGGAAGCAGTTCTCCACTAATATACCACAGAAGATCGACATCAGTGTTATCTGTGATGTACTTTATTTATGTTTGCCACATAAATAAGGCAGACGTTTTATGATGTAGTATACTTTCAGCGTATGTTTAAGTAAAAAAAAAAAAAAAAAAAATCACTTCTCCTTCACTGAAAGATATGAACCTTGTGCGTATTTGGTGCTAAAAATGTATAAATCTCAACATTATCCTGATAATAGGGCCAAAAAAATCTGAGCTTGATTTTGTGTTCACACCTGACATTATTAATGTGTTCTTGTTATCCAAACTGAGGTCACATCTTTGTTCTCCAGAGCAAAACCTGCACGTGAATCAATAAAACGTGTTAATACACTGATGAAATCTTATTAAAACAACAACAAAAAATTTAACATTTTAACATTAGCGGCAGCATGATTCACCCCTTTATTGTTTGAAGTTGAGTCGCTATGATTCTATGAATTTTATATGAAATTTGACATTTAGAAAACTGCAAAACAATTATGAAAACAGCAATATTAAAAAAAGTCTACTTTTTAGTTTGTTTGAGGTGGGTTTTGCCAGTTTCAAAATAAAAGAAGAGAGAGTAAATATAAAGAAACAGAAGTATTTTTTTTCCCTTTTTTCCCTGATGTAGTAACCATTTAAGTCATGTGACTGATTCTGTGTTTGTTGCATCCTCTAAGATATTTGCAGCTAAACACAACAGAGCTGCTAAACTGATTTTCATTGTTCCTGTAACAGTGATAATATAGATGTATTCTATTCTATATTCCGTCAAAGACTGAAAACATGTTTAGTACAACAGGTGGTACAGACCATTTTGGCAACCAAGTTACTTTTGTCTTATCCGTGAAAACATAGATCACAGCTGAAATAATAACAGCATGCTTTACTTCTTCTCCTCAGTTTTTTAGTCATGTGTAGCAGTGTAGCAGATAGCACCGCCTACTAACTCAACAGAACAGGGATTATCTGCTTCTTTGTTTTTATTTGGAAACTCAGGTACTGTCTGTGTCTGGTTTCACTCTGTGTGAGGTTAATGTTGTGATGTTTGCAGCGCTGGGAAGCCGAAGTAAAACTACAGCTAGAAAAAGTAGTTTTAACAACTGCTTTTAATTTTCAGCATTAAATATGGAATGTGTGTGTGGCGTATATGAAACAAAGTATGGCCATGGTTGGGGTGGCATGCCGCTGCCGCCATGATGATGATGATGACTACACAACGTTAGTAATGATCGTGCACCTGCAAAGCATTTGAGTGCTGCCAGGACGAGCCAATCAGAGGGAGTGTGGGCTGTGATGTCATGACATGATCATATGCCTTCAAAGCACTTCAGGATGAAAGAAAAAAGGACTGTTCTGTGTCCAATGGTGAAATACAATTTATATTACAAAAGCTAAATATTGAAAAAAAAACAAAAAAAAAAACACGATATGTAGTTTGCAAATTGAGTAGTTGAACTACAAAAAATACCCAAAAACTACTTAAACTACTTGATGTGGCACAAAATATGAATGTAGTTTAACTACCAGAAAGTTACAGCAAAATGTAGTTTAAGTACATAGTTCAACTACATGTAGTTTAAGTACATAGTTCAACTACATGTAGTTTAAGTACATAGTTCAACTACATGTAATTTAAGTACACAGTTCAACTACATGTAATTTAAGTACACAGTTCAACTACATGTAGTTTAAGTACGTAGTTCAACTACATGTAGTTTAAGTTTTCCCTACACTGGATGTTTGATGATCTCATAATGTCATTCTTGACTCCCTGCTTGTCTTATTTTCTTTTTTCTATAACAAATCACATTTAATATTTCGCTTTCTATTGACATATCATCATAAACATGCTTTTTTTTTTTGTCAGACCTGTCCAGATCTGCTTCAAGAGTGCTACCAACACCATAATGTTCCTTGAATCTTCCATTTGTGTGCTGTCATTTTCATCAGGTTTCCTCTTTCAGGAAGATCTATTTCTCATATTTTACATTTCATATGATTTTTTAAATTTACTTATCAATGCCAGATATAAACTGGGTCATGGCATAAAATGATCTTATAAAAACAACAAACACCTTTATGACCCACTCACTAGTTTGCATTATAGGATGACAGTGATACACTTACTAATGACAGTATAGAGGCAACAGGTTTTATATGGCATTTCTGTACATTTACAGTTTAACTTCATCCTTGTGGATTTCAAGCAATTAGAGGATAACATGTAATGTGCAACAACACCTTTACAGTCAGTTGTGATGTGTTAAATATACATGTATGAGACATTTTACATGTGTGATTTGCACCTGGTGGATTTTAATGACATACTTTTAAACAGAGTGAGACTGTATGACCTAATATTAAACATGTATGAGTCACTGCCAATGCAAAATCTGTCCGGTTCAATCAGCAAGCCCAGAAAAACCAGGCCATCTATACAAACACATGAAGTATTTTATAGTATTGTACAGATAGGTTTTCACCTTTTCACAATATAAATACAACATAAATATTTGAAAACTTGATAAAGCAGGAGTTAAAATGTTAAAAAATAAAAGGTGACACTTTCTTCAACTCATTTTGTTCAGAACTGGAGATACCAAAATATTAAACATATCTTTTTTTGTGGTGTTTAGTTAAGAGGTAGCCACTGGACATCCATAGCAGATTGTTTCTTTGATCAAATGCGGTCAGGAGGTGTTACATCGGCAAATGCAACGTAAAATATAATTGTATACTAGCGCAGTAGATGTGTGCTGAAAGATAAAAACCTATTTTATCACTTGTAATCAAAAAGTGCATGTCTCAAACGTCCTCATTAACAATAACAGCCCTCCGTGGAAGGTGATGACCTGGCATGCCTACTGCTATATTTGCTGTTGTGTCTATAATATGATATGAGTCTTTTTATTTTGACCATTTGCAGCTTGCTTATCCCAGTCTACTCTGTCAATGAGGGAGCACAGAAGAGAAATGGCCTGGTGTGAGTAGGTTCACTTTTCAGTGGGGGAGACAGATGCTTGTTTACTGGCCTCATTATGTCAGCAGCTGTCCTGAGCAGGTCATAGTGTGGTCCTGTGTCCACCTACTGAAACCCATAAGTCCAACACCTGACAATAGACTGCATGTAAAGCCTTTCAAATATAGGAAAGGCTTGAGAGGCACTTCTTTTAAATTGCTGTCACTTAGCCAGGTGTTAAAGTAAAATTTCAGCGGGGCAAAATAATGATCCTATGGATGTGTAATTAATAATTTTAAGGTGTTTTCAAACATATGAAAAAGATAGATATTTTCAATTGAAGGAGATGAAACATAAAGGACTGTAATGTGAAATAATGAAACCTACATGAATATATGAGTCTTTTTTAAAAAAATTTTTTACCACCAGCTTGTAAATAAAATGGATAATAGAGACAAACCTTACACTGCAACATAATAATAATATTGTTTAGAGACAGATCTGGTTTGCATTTTGATCACACGTCACCTTCACACTTCAGATTCCCTTCAATGCTAGCACTGAAAATCTCTCCAGAACCTCTACAAAAAGGTGTGAAAATTGGTTTCTCTGAAAGAATATTAGCATTTTACACACTCACATTGTGAATCAAACAACAGGTGATTAGGGGAATTATCTTTCTGGTTGTGTAACAGTTTTTTTTTTTCTTTCCATCTCAAACTGCTTATTTGTCTGCACTTTTACACCAGATTTTCCCTCAGTTACAACTGATCATAAAATTAAGAAACAGCAGGTGCTAAAAATTATAGGTTTTGTCTCCAATTGTTCATGTAAACACAAATATATAAAATCTCACAGCTCATTCCTCATTTATGTGTAGAGCCTAGCGTTTATTCCCAGTGACGTTTTTGCCCCAAATGTACACACAAATGTGTTGTTTTTCCTCTCTGCAGTCCCCACATCTATAATCCCTTTTATTGAAATCCGTGTCACCTGCTGCCTGCGCAGTCCAGCACCCTGAAGCATTAGACGGCTGGCATAGTGACGGGCACTGCAGCGAGAGGAGAGAGAGGGAGAAAGACCATAATGACTTGTGTTTCCAAGCTTTTCCCATTTGCACGAATGGTTTATTTCATGTCTAAATTCAACTGAAAACCAGCAAGAAGCTCATCAGTGGGGTTTGCAACACTGATTTATCAAGGGGTGAAAGTACCTCCATTTTAACTGACTGTGGTACCAGATTTCTCTGCGTGGTTGACATCTTCCTGCTGTTATGGCATCACACTGTCGCCAGAGCTGCCCACACTTTTGGTTTAGGAAGATGGAGTCATGGTGGGTAACGTAGCTGGATGCTTGTTGCCTCTTTCACTATGAGTATATTAGCAATTCTTCTTCCCTTAAAGCTCCCAACAACACCAAACCGAGTGTTGTGTTTGGGGAAAGACTGAGATGGAGAGGGTGAGGTAGTCCACGCCACAAGGGAGGTGGAGGGAAGACAGAGTGAACAAGAGAAAGGAAAGCCAGAGGGAGAGAGGAAGAAGGGAGGATTGAGAAAAGAGAGCGCTGGGTAATTTTGCAAACCTGTGACACATTAATTATTAACAAACTCAGGCTAAATGCGTAAACTCTCCCTTCTCGTTCATTCTCTCTGCTCCTTCCTTCATACACCTCCTGTGTTGTGTATGAGCGGTCACATGCACCTCAAATGTGCGCACACAAACCCAGCGAGGTGGCATATGATGCTCGTAACATGAAGTGGAGCATGTCAAAGGGTTGGAGAAGGTGTCAGGCCTGCAGAGCTGGCAGGAGACCGGAGGGAAGAAAGCACGAAGGATGATGTGAGGGAGGAGTAGGAGGTGTACGGCCATACTATAAAAGTGAGAGACAGGCAGAGGAGGAGAGCGACAAAGTGTGAGTAAGACAAAGGGAGACAATGAGGATAAAGAGAGTGTTTGGATATATATGCAAGCACGTAGGGAGGGTGAGGATCTTTGTTTTAGGATACATAAGTAGCAAACAATGACATTTTCCTGCGTATAATAATGAAATCTGCTTATTACATGAATGTATTATTGATCTTGAACATATTTATGAATAGATAAATAAAAAGTATTTTTCCTTTGGGTGAAGTTACTTTGTTTCACTCCCATAAATGAGTCAAATATTTAAGTCTTCATAACTAGGCATTGTCAAATGTAATGGTGAATGCATACAGCTGTTGACTTAAATTCACTGGGTTTTAGCAGCATCGCTCACTGCTAATCATTGATAGGTGGTCTGTCCATTTGGCATTCAGTATTCTCTAATCAATTGGCTAGAATGCCGCAATGGCATTACATGAACGTGCCTCAGTGTGTGTGTGTGTGTGTGTGTGTGTGTTGTGGCAGGCACTGCTTGAGCGGTCACTCGGCCCCTCAGGCGATGGTGTGTGTTTGGAAGGGAATAGATCCTCCCCTAGGACTGCAGGGCGGAGATGTATGCGAATGTCCCTACAATACTTTTTTGCTGCAGTCTGTCCTCCAAAACATTGTAACTGGACGACCATGAAGACCTGCAAGAACCAATAGAACAGCATCCCCCAAAAATAGGCCAAAATATGGTGAGGCAGTAACCGATGGATAAAAACAGCAAAATTGTCTTGTTTTAAATACGACAGAAATTGAAATTTTCTTCATGATGTAATGTAACATGATCCATAAATCTGTGTGTGTGTGTGTATGTGTGTGACTCATTGCGCCATATTAAGAAAAACAACAACCAACTACTAATAACTGACGTGCTCTTCTTTGATTATTTACAGTCTTTAAATAGTCAATAGTAAAAAGTCATGAGAAAAAAATTCAAGGCCATTTATGAAACTTAAATGTACAATCCAGTATTTACAAACATTTTCTATGAATGTAAAATGTCCCAAATCTCTGGAAAACCTTAAAAAAAACTTTCCTTTCTGTCTTTGTCCACAACACAAAAAGGTTCTAACCCCCCCCCCCCCAAAAAAAAAAATAAAATAAAAAAATAAAATAAAATAAAATAAGAAAAAAAATTAAATTTATATCCAGGACTTGAATTTACATAATGATGCTCAATCATGCATTTGCTTTCTTCCCATCAAAGAATTTACAATTTTGCACTTTGTTGGAGTGTTAGAATATCAATGACAGCTCACAAGATAATATAAATAAAAGCCTCCAACCAAAGGGCAAGGACCTCAGCTCCAAAATGAAACCACTGTTGATGCACCTTAACGCTGTAATACTTCTGACATCCACTGGGGTCAAAATGTCCTTCCTCCCACAAACTTACACCGATCTCTCTAAAAATACAACAATTTTTCCCCTTGAAATTATTTAATATTAATCAGTTTTATTTTGACCTTTTAATAAGCGATCTGATAATCCATCTCCACTTTTTTTTCTGTGAATTATATCTAATAGTGAATAGAAGCTTTGAAGTATGTTCTGTCAAGCTTTGACTGACAGGAGTCAAACTTTGTGTTACTGTTTAGTTTATAAAACAGACCCCCCCCCAACAGATATCTCCATTGTAGTTCTAGTTCCTAGGTTTCACCAGCAAGACTGTAATTATTTCGTTATACAGTTTTGCATGAAATTTATCATTTTATGAAGTTGGTAAGCTAACATTTAGCATTAACTCACCTCTAACCCACCTTTTGTTGTATTACTTTTGCCCAAATATACTCCCTTCTGTCTACAAAACCCAACTAGGCAATGGCTAAATTGCAACCAATTAGCTTGAAAAACACAGTTGATGTTGATGTTCTTCCATCCAGTAATTATACATTTAAATCTTTTAATGCTGTCCAGTGTTATCTAGTCATCAAACAGAAATATGAAAGAAACAGTTTAAATACCAATGAACTGGAACAAAAACACGGCTGATTTAGACATTGGTAAAACGCTGTGTCCAAATGTTTTTTACATCAAATTTACGTGATCATTTTCATTTTGACCACCTCGTTATGTCTTATTTGCCAGGTTTACATTTCATGGGCTTTTCCAGATTGTCTTATTTTATGATTGAGGACTGTTCTTTGTGTTTCTCATGGAGTCAGTGTAGACAAATGCTATATGCTCTTCCATTCTTCTTCTATATTTTCCCTGTGAGACCAATAAAAAAATGTTTGGACAAGGTGGTGTTAAAGGTTTCCTATCCATCCAAGAAATCAAGTAAGGAAAGCTATGTGCCCAGACTGTAAACACTGTGAAACTGATCCATTCTCTACACTTGTGTGATGCCCAGGATCACAAGGACATAGAACAGACATTAAATAAGAGTTACCGTACACCTGGGATCGGAAGCCTGGTTATCACACAATGTCCAGTCGAACTAAGTTAGCTGGAAACTCTGACCTTCAAAGATCATGAATAGTATCATCCAGGGTGTCTAAAAAAATTTAACGTCCATTAAATTTGAATTCATGTCAGAAAAGACATCCTGTGTGTGGTTTAGTTTCATTGATAAGATTATTATCATAAAAACAATTTAATTGGCTCCGTGAATTAAGGTTAACCACAGCATGCCTGTGTGACACAAATGCACAAAATAGTCCAATACTTTTCAAGTATCTGTTGTAAATTATATAATATACTGATAATGTTATACTATATTATTTGTTTGCACAATGCCCTGTTTTTATTGTATTTTTATAGTGCAAATATTGCATATAAACAATAACAGACATTGTTTTCAGCCCTTTAATTAATCTGGAAACCTAATCTAAAGGAATCTCAAGTAGAAACCACAAACTACACTCCCTTCTGTCTTGAATGTAGACTGTGTTTCAGCAGATATTCAGTGGCAAGAAGTGGATTTAATTTAGTGGTTTTAAAAAAAACATGTATGTAGAAAGTATATGGTACTATTTTCTATACATTATATATTTAAGATAGACATTTTGTGAGCCTGCAATGTAATACATATCTGGTTGTTTTTCCAGGAGACATTTTTCCTTCCGATAAATCATGTCCAGATCTGATATAAATCTATTTCTATATTCAAACTGGGTAAAATAAACACAGCATTCTGCTAATCCCATGGGTTCCTTAAATGGAGTAAATAGCATCTACAACAGTAATTGGTGACAAACAACTGTCAGGAAATCTTCATTCAAAAGATTCAAAGATGTTATGTTGCAATTAAATAAATATTGGTTTGTGAGTAAGGGCAAGTTTTGCAATAACACGTGTTGCATTCGTGTAATGGATTCAGTCGCTGTGGAAAAGCTTCCTGGAAACTCTTAAGTCTTTGGTCACATGAGCACAGTTTTTTGTTGTTTGTTTTTTTTTTTTTTTTGTTAAAGCAATCAAACCTGGCAGGATGAACAGACTCCTCTGATTCCCCCC
>JAPSES010000044.1:13112676-13129633 GCA_029822895.1 Maxillicosta whitleyi | reverse complement strand
ATAGTCCATGGACTTAAGAATCTTAAAATGCTGTCCAAATAAATGAGGGACTAATATTTATGGTGGTGGTGGTGGGGTGGGGGGGTTGCACTTGGCGGAGGTCTGTGCTCTCTGAGTGCTTTTCTAGTTTATAGTGTGGTCCTGGAAAATCTCCATTTTCGAAGGGTATGTAGCCCTTCGCCTTAGCCCTTCCCCTCTGTCTAATTGAGAATTGGGACAACGCTACCATTTCACATGAATACGCAAAACAGAGGAGTAGGACCAAGGGGTGAATTGGTATTCAACCTAAGTCCACACAATGAGACCTGCAACAGTCGCTGAATTGAGAGCAGCCATTGAACATGCACGCAAATACCAAGGGAAGTGTTTCGTAATGTGTGCGATTCCATTGCTTCGCGTTGTCAACAGTGTCTGGACCAGAACGAACGGCAGTTTGAAAACAGGTGGTGAAAAAACAGTAAAATGATGTTTGTAAATGCTTTTACATTTGAAAAATTATACAATTATAATAAACACCTACTTTTACAATTATTTACAGTGTGTATACACATTTGCACGCATATACACACACACTGTATATAATAGCTTAATATGTCTAATATTTGAAAAACTTACTGTAATTTCCCCATAATGGTCTTAGATATCTTGTGCTAATTCGCTCTGCTTTTAACTACTGCCATGTCAACAACGGATATTTTTCTAAACAGATATTTTCTTCCTCCATTAAAAAAAAAATTCTGTCTAAATGCCTTAATTTTACACAATATCCGTGTCAACATGATCACACTAAAACCAACACCGTAAATAATAGTAGATGTAGCAGCTCATACACTGATTCATACACTTGGATTTGATGTTTCAGGTGCAGCTTCATTATACAAAGCAATAAAATACATGAGCACAATGGGATGTGATGCAATCATTTTACAATCTTCACTTTGGACTTCGAAAAGCATGTTTTTAATTGATGTCTTTATGACATAAAATATAATTTACATGTGGACCACAGGCCCAAATGTAGCCAAATATCTTACAGACAGATAATACAAGATTAATGCCATCTAAATACATTTATATTTTGTGATGAGGATGATTTCTGAAAGATTTAAAACCTGAAAAATCTTTGCACAATTGAACATTACAGCCTTTTTCCATAATTAAAATGTACATACATCTAAGAGTTCATCCTTAAAGAAATATTTATAAGTGCTTAAACATTTCAACAGCACAAAACAACAACAGCAAAAATACAAACAAAAAACACAGAAACTAATGAATGTTTTTAGTGTAATTTAAGTTTGATATAATTATTGATGGATAATATAATGTATATAGTTAATGTAACTAATAAATATATGTTTTCTTGGATGTCAGAGATTATAGACCAGGCTGTAGAGCTTTTTTTTTTTTTAAACCCTTTCACACATAGTGGTCATTACAGTGAACATTTTAGTTTTAGTTCCATATCAGCCAACACAGTGGACGCTTATGCATCTGCGATTCATACCATTACTGTAATTTTGCTGTTCTTTGTAAACCTGATCTGCAGTAACATGTTTGAGCATAAAAAAATTCCTAATTATTATTGTCATTTATTTTTACATATTATCTTTATGAAGTGAGTAATTTAGGAAAATATCAGATTGGCAGCATTAAAAATGTTTTTATTCGTAATTCTCACACAGTATTTCAGTAAATGCATGTTTCTTTGCTTCTAAAATTAAACGCATAATGTCCAGCTGAGTGGACCTTTTTTTTTTAACTCGGTGAAAAATACGTTCATAAAGAAATTCAGTCCCGTTGTTGTTGCTGTTGTTTTCATGCCTCAAGAGGTATTAAAAAAATCTATTGAGAGATAGGAGACACTACTGTTGTCCAAGTAGATGAAATATTTTTTCTTCACTGAAAACCTGAGGGTTATCGCTAATGACAGAGAATCCAGCGACTATCCTTAAATAACCAGTGGTGGAAAAATCAGACCTTTTACCACACTGACAATATGATACAGTAGTGAATCATGTTCTATAATATAACCACGTGTTTGACTCAACTATTCACAAGCTATGTAAAACAGCCCTGTTTCCCGCTTTGCACTAATGGAATTAACATCTAATCCAACAGAGTTTACAAAGAGATTTTTTTTTAGTTTAAAGAATAATGTCATCAATTTATGAGGTAACATGGAATCATTGTATTTATCACAAACATTTAAGATCAACACAGGATATGTGGATTTTGGTGAATGCTACAGAAATGAAACACTACCTCTGGAAAGTAAAAAAAAAAAGGGTAGAAAATAGAAGAGCAGAGGTCGATTCAGTCCACATTGATAAATCCCAGGTAAAACATTTACAGCAGCTCTATGATGTATTTGTGTTTAACATGTTGAAATAAATGAATCACTTAAAGGGGTTATACATATATAGTGTTGATATTTAAAACTCTCAACAACAGGGAGACAAAAACACACATTAGAACATACTTAAAGTCTCATTTTTAAATTAATTTAATTTTTAATATGAGACTATCAACACCAAAATAGGTTATTTCCAAATGATATGTCCAGCTTTCCTTGTTGGGTTGACCAAGACTAACTGATTTATGGCAGACTTACATCGCTATGACAACACCACACCGACGGCAGAGGTTAGCAGTGAGTAGTAAGCTGAACGAGTACAAAGTAAGATCTGTCCTTTTTCCTGAAGAAAGAGATTTCTTGGATTTATTTTGTTGTAATAGTGGACACTGGAGCTGGACTGGCAGAAAGAAAAAAGAAAACTAAACAGGAGAGTGATAGAGCACAGGCTAAATCACAGGTAAACCTCTGCACAGAACTGATGGACAGAACTAAGGGAGTTAAGAGGAATGAAAACAGACCTGGAGTTGGGCCTTCTTCCTTCTACACAGGTAAAGAATGCTTCTGTTCTTTATACATATGCACCAGAACATTGTATTTTTTATATTTTTATTATTATAGTGACTGCTGTAGCTCAGTCAAACACTTAGTAAACGCTTCTGCGTTAGCCGCATGACTAGCTCTTTGGTGTTTTTAATATGTTTTATTTGGAGCTTTGTTTCAGTCCCAAACTAAGGGCTTTGTAAGGTGAGACTGACATGGTTCTGTATGGACTTTAATGTTCATGGACACTAAACTGTCTGTCAGGAACAAGACCATTCTAAAAATAGAATACTGTGAATGCAGAAGGCTGAAGCAGCTAGCGCTGAACTGCTAATGCAGAATAATGAAGTTGTTGAATGACTTTAGTAATTTGTAGAATGCTAGTGTTAGAGCTCTGGTCTGTGAGTAACACCTTGGAGGTCTGGAGTAAACGAGACAGAAGCAGGAGTCAGTTGTACATAGTTAAGTTTCATTTTTGTTTTCATGACAGTTACTAAACTATGCAAAAAAAAAATGGGGGACCTTGTGAAGTTTGCTTGTTATCTCATTTCAAACATCACTTTGCACCCTGCAAGTTGCTATCTTGAAAAAAGAAATGCAGAGAGTTGTAAAGAGGATCTGCTCTTCATTCATTAGCTTAAAAGCAAATGCACGTGTTGGCCAGAGTTATGCCCTTATGACAGTAGGTGCTGGTGCTCATGGAAAATGGAGTCTTTGTCCCTTAAAAACACCACTGATTCTGGCTGAATGTGTCACTGCAATCCACTTTAAATTAATTCCATAGAAGACTTTTAAAATGATCAAAATCATCAACAAATCAATGCCATGTATCCACAGACTAAAACTGAACAATTGAATAAAGGTGCAGGTCCACTGCTTACACACATATGTATTACCGTGTCATCAAGTTTCCTTCTTTTTCGTCTTCAGCTCATAGCCTGTGTCATATCATCTTCACATGCTGCTTTGGCTGATAGTTTACATTATAGCTCTGTTAGCTTAATTCTGTGTGTAGAGAGATAACAGGCTCTAAACAGGTACTAAACATCTATTTGGAATTATACAAAGTCAGAACTAAAACAGTTCAGTCTGACCTGTGGATCAACAAACAGCCAACTTATACATATACATTACATAATAACTATACTGTCATAATCATTTTAAGTGAACTCACCCATGTTGAGAAAGCACTGTGATTTCAGCATCAAATTACATTCTTTTCATTTGGAGCTGTACATTTTATTTTCAACACTAATCATATTTTTAGGGGATTGTTTGAATTTGAAATTATAAATACTTCTTATAGCTCCCGTAATGTAAAAAAACAAAACAAAACATAATTACAACAAGGTTTAGTTAAAATAAGTGTCAGATGTTCAAATAATTGTGTTATAATTAAATGTATATTCATATATTCACACTTTATGAAGTCATTAAAGGGGTCATAGTTTGCTAAACCCACTTGTATCTGTAGGCCTAGCTATCTTTATATTCACTTTGGCAAAAATCGAGTGGATTTCTGCAACCTGTTTTAATTCCTGCTTAATTCGTTGCATTTTATAACTAGTTATGTTACAACATTTATTCATATAAGGTCAAGATTTCCACTGATCATTTCTCTGAGTACGACATAACTGTTTATCAGCAGCAGCGGGTGTAGGCCACACTGAAAATATGTCCAAACTTTGAGCCAATTACATTAAATGTTCAGTTGTTGGTTGTATTAACGAATACAAGTGGCTGAACAGAGAACAGAGGACAGAGAAGGACAGCCAACAACCTCGAAGGGGGTGGGCTGAAGTTGCTCATTTGCTTTTAAAGGGCCAGTGTTCGAAAGGACCTTTCTCCTGTCATTACTCAGAAATAGTGTTGAAAACGTAGAATTCAGACTCAAGCGTAGCATTTAGAGTTTATGTAGACCATAGGGAAATGTTTTAAAATGCATAATTCAATTGGGGGAAAAAAGCAAAATATCAGTCCTTTAAGTTATACATTTTATACAAAATAAAATATAATATATCCAGTGTGTTGACTTTAATGAGATGAATAAAACAAATGTAGGTCTCATCCTGTATCATTTAGATGGATAAAAAAAAATAAATCTGTTAAATCGATGAGCAAGTCTGATCAAACAAAAGTGAACATCAACATGAAAAAGTAAATTTGCACACATCATTTATCAAGTGGGCTCATTTTTTTTTTTTAGCTAAAGACGTTTATTTTGGGGAGCTATTATCCTATTTAAAATAACACTTTTAACACTATAGCCATAAGTCAAACTGGACGCTAAAAATTATCAAAAAAAATTTAATAAATTTCAAGTAGGGCCTATTAGATTTTCAATTATTTTGTGAATATTATTGATATTTATGAAATTGAACTTTTGTGAGTTGCTTGAAAGGCCCTTTTTTTTTTTTTTTTTTAATTTTCAAGTTACTTATAATTCAGTTATTTGAGTGAAACTTTCAGAAAGTAATGATCTTTTGATGCATTTTTGGTGATGGATACAATGATAAAGAGTCGTCCACATGTTACTATGCCAGCCTGTTCACGTGTTACCACATTCTCATGTCAATAAAACAGAGCCTTTTCAATGTTTTACTCCAAAATTTATTTTCAGCATAGTTAAACATAATATCTAAAAGGTTTTGTCCTTCTTGATATCAGTTTCATCCGAGAACCTCATATTTGCGTAAAGCTTAAAACATTGATATCCATTTCAATTGCACGTTACCAAGCAGTAATTTGACATTTTTTCCCTAAAAATGAACAGTATCTCCACAAATTTTGTTAAATACAATGTCAAAGTACTCATAAATACCTACTCAAATATGTATAATACCTGCATATAGCCTACGTTACTCTGCTTACATGACAGACTGTTGAACATGAGATGTGTCCACATGTTACAGCTTGATGGTACCCATTATTAAAATGACAGTTTATGAGTTATTAATTATTAACGCATGCTTCTGTCTTCCATTGCTGTGGATCACTGTATAAACCTGTGACTAAGGTGGCCACGACATGCAGTTTGTGTCTCACCTGATCTATTAGGCAGAAGTACTGTATACTCTACAGCACGAACATATACATTAGACATAAACGTATGCATATGACCAACTGCCATGGTCCTCCTAAAGTAGATCTCTTTCACACATACACACACACACACACACACACACACACTGAGCCCCTGGTTTGTCCCCCTGCCCACTTCCTCTGCAGCCTATGGTGTTTCCGCTGGGGTGAGACAGTGCCAGCTCCCTCCCTCTGCTTCCCAGTGGGGTCCTGCCTCCCGGCATCTGTCAGGGCAGCTGTCTCTCCTCTCCACTCTGCACTGCACCATACTATGCCAAGCCTCCTCACAGGACTGTGTACTACACACACACTTTTATTAATGTGCAAGACAAAATCTTTGGGTTTAGTTTTATTAGGTGGTTTCAGAGGGTTTTCTGGAAACGTAAAGGTCATTTGAACGTTCTTGATTTAGAGGACTGAATCACTGAATTGAAGCACACATTGTCTTTCATAAGACATACGAAGTTCAGAGAGGGTTTTGTTCATTATTATTTATTTACATTTTATCTTAAAATGTTGGTAATCAGCAAACAAAATATGTTCTTGAAACTAAAAAAAATCCACATTGTCAAATTTACACACCACTTCTTTCACTTTCTATCCTTCTTATGTGTGTTTAAGCTCATTACATTTGATTGTTAAAGTGAAATAATTCACTGTTTTCCTGATTTAAAGAGGTTTAAGATGGAAAATAATGTCTGGAGTAAATCAGACGGCACTAGGAATAAGCTGCTGTTTCCTCTGTGGAAACTTACAGACTTACTGTCCTCATATTATTCCATTCCATTTGTTATTCATATGAATAAACCCAAGAAGAGGCTGGAGACATAACAGCCAAACAGGGGTGAAGAAAAAAATGAGGAGAGGGGATAAACGAGGGAGGGGTAACTCTAGTCCAGGTGTGCCAGAAGCTTCAGGAAGTAAACATAAAGGCACTGAGCTACGCAGGTGCTGAAAAATGATCCTTTTCCTAGAGAGGCCCAGCAAAGCAAGTGTGTTATGTGTGTGTGTGTGTGTGTGTGTGTGTGTGTGTGTGTGTGTGTGTGTGTGTGTGTGTGTGTGTGTGCATGTATGTTAAGGGGGGTAGTGAGAAAAAATGTGGACAAGGAGGAGGACAGCAGACCACAGAAGGTTGACCATGACTGTAGTTTGACTGTGAGACTGGAATAAGCCCAGAATCAACAACCTCCTCCCCGTCTTTGCTGTCAAATATGCAAACACACAAAACCTCCTGCGTTCCCTCCTCGAACATGTAACATGAACACTCAAAGACACCACGCACACTCACACAGGCCTGCTCACATACACAAAACCTGTGTGCATGTAGAGACAAAAACACAAACGTCGCTGCTCCACCCCCTCCCCCTGGGGTAGAGGTCCATCCAACACAGATGTAGCCCTGATTAATTGGGCGCAACACAGGGAAGTGGGTCTGGAAACTACCTGGCAATTTCCTGCAGCCTATCCTCCCCCACTACCTTCTCTCCAACTAAACCCCCTCCTCCTCACATTTGGATCACGTAAGTCAGCAGGTGGGCTGCTGGGAGGAGTGTATGCCGTGTGGCGTTGATATTCTGCCTGCGTCCAGCTTGCTGGGCGCCCTACATTGCAGGCACTCCCTCTGGCAATGCTTGCCTTGGCTCTGGGCTGAGTGCTGGAAACACTGAGAGTCTGACAGACTCCATGGGCGCACATACAGGTACACACACACACACACACACACACACACACACATGCAGAGAATGGACTGCTCTCCACTGCCCAGCAGAGCACATCATAGAAAAAATGAGAGCGAGAGAGAGAAGAAGTGAAAGAGATGGCGAAATAGATACAGTGGAGGCAGAGAAATGGACAGACATACTGTATTTACCTCACTCTTATTCAGTAAATCATGTGGATTACCCAGAGGAGCGCAGGGAGGCTGTTTAATGAAAGCACAGGAAGGGGGCAGCAGCTGGTGGCATGTGTTTGAGCCGGGAGGATAAGACCCCTTGTGCTGCACCCCTCCCGCTCTCTTTCCTCATCTCCAAACGTCCCCTTCATCCTTCCACCCTCCGTTCCACCCCAACCCCCCACCCCCCCATAGAGAATGAAGTCCTTTGTCCGTTCCACTACTGCCCGTCCTGGAGCCGGGCCTGAGCCGCAGGGGCCTGCTGGTCAGCCAGCACCAGAACCAGAGCAGAACCAAGTTGAGCCCCTCACAGCGCTGGCTACAGGCTGCCTCCACAAAACAGCACAAGTCCCCAGTCACCCTGTGCTGGGAAAGGAAAAGAAAAATGAGCAAAACAGAGAGAGACATCAACAGAATGGCTGGACAATACCAGAGAGAGAGATGGACAGAGAAAAAAAACAGAGCCGTGTGGCCAAAACTACAAGAATAAAAAAGGACATGTCACAGTCATACGGTCACAAAATGTCTTATTTGAGAGGAAAAAAGTAAGGGAGGGGGAAAATACTGAATGTTGAAAATGACAGTGCATCATGTTGACCCCATGTTTTGAGTCCCACTCACCATTCTGAACTTGAGCATGTTTGTCATCCTTTCAATTCTCTATCTCATATTTCAACATTTCATCACCTCTCAATATATATCAACATGAATATGTTTTAACTCATCTGTTTTAATACTGTCTGAAAGTACAAGCATATGGAAATAATCATATTACAACTCCCAAATACGAAAATAGATGGACAATCCAAACTAAAAATGAAGAAGAAACGTATTCACTACAAAAAAAACAACAAAAAAAAACAACTTATGTTAACAGGATCCAGGAGTGTTGTGGATTTTTCTGGGCTTGAAAGCACCTGAGAATAATCATTAGTCAGTGGAAACATGGACTATGGTTTGACCAACCAGTTACCAGGTCTTTTTTTTTTTTTTTTTGGAAGAAATGGCCCGTGTGCTCTGGACCAAAGATGAAAAACGTTTTTGGATGGGCATTTATGGCTGTGGCTCAGTATTGTAGTGTTTGACAGAGGTTTGCTTCTGAAATCCTGATTCATGTGGGTCTATCAGCTCTAGATGAATGATGGCTCTTGTAGTGGTGCGGTCTGACAGATCAGATCAAGGTGTTCAGATTAGGCTTAGTCTTCCTGTGCAAAACAGTGTGATTCTTGAATCTTATTAAGTATATTCTTCACTGTAGATGTGGAAATATCCAAGTCCCTTACATTTGGTCTGACAGGATTTTTTTTTTTTTACATTTCAGTAATTTTCTCACTGATTTTCAAACTGGTGTACCTCTCTAAAAAGACTAAATTTTTTTCAGTTTTTTGCTGGTCTTGTACTAAATCATGATTCCAATCTTTACCTGCTATAAAAATGTCCTGTAATTTATTATTTTGATGATTACAGGAATGGAGTAACATTTACAAATGCAATGAAATACAAGTCAAAGTGAATTTTAATACCCTCGCTTTCTTTTTTAATTAGCATTTTCCATTCCAATACAACTTGTTCTTATTTCTGGTGAATATAGTTTCACAGTGATATCATTATGTACTTGAATGAGTCCAAAATCTTTATGTATTTAGTAATATTCACAATGAAAATCTTGTATCTTTTTCCAACTCTAACCAAAGGTATTTTATTTGTTTTAAACCTTAAAACCTGCAGGAGCCAGAACACAAATCGAGTCTCTGGTGGCAAAGTCAGGGATTCTATGCATCCATCATCCACCAACCACCTACTGCCTCTTAATGAAAGGCAAAAAAGTAGTCCTCAATGACAAATTACTTTGAGATTATACATATCTTTAGTTTGCAGAAACAAACAACGGTAAAAAATAAACAAACTTGAACCATTTCTCTGATATATATACTTACAATATACATAATATAATTAAACAACATAATTAAACTCAATGTTACTGAGTATAGTAGGTTTATGTAAAACGATATTGCATATTATAAAAACAGATTTTTTTCAGCATGTTGTATTCTCATGGAATATGATCTGTGGTGATAAAATGCTAGTGTGAAATAATTAACAGCAGTGGCTGTCAGAGCCAGCAAGGCCATCTCAGCTGGCCTTAATTATCAGAATCACAGATCTACATTTACAGTGTATATTTTTGTATTTTTTTTTTTTTATTACAAAGTATTTAGTATTTTTTCCATGAAGATATATTCAGTTTATCCCAAAAGTCTACTCTCTTTATTTCATAGTTTTTCTCTTGGTTTCACTACTTTCAATGGTGTGTGCGTGTGTGTGTGTGTGTGTGTGTGTTAGAGCATTTGTCCAATCATATTTCAGCCATCATGTGTCGCTGGGTAAAAAGGAATCCTTCACAATCAACAGTTTGGAGCTTCAAACAAATGACACGAACCTGTTGCTTTTACCAATAAGGTTTAATGTTGGACACATGGAGGTGATCTAACAGGAGAACAACCCAGAGAAATGGATTTGAATGCAGATATGCTAAAAGTAAGCCATAGTTTTGGAGAGTGTAAAGTAGTATTTTATTAATATTTTTATGTTATTATATTTATTTTATATATTTATTTTATGTTATTATATTTTTTTGTTATTTTATCAAGTAAATATTGATGATTCTGGAGATGATGTACGTGGTGCTGCTTTAGCTGTAGTCAAAGCAGAACTCTACTCTACTCTAGCACCAAACTATCAGTTGAATTCAAACCAAATTGGGTTTGATTTCCAGTGACCCAGAATAGATGTCATTACATTTTATGGAAATGTAGGTTGAAATGAAAACAATTTCCTATGAATTTTTTAAAATATTTTTTCTTCTCCCATTTACTTATAATGAACAAAATTTCAAATGTCTATAAAAACGTGCATTTTGTTTCAGTTTACTTTAAACTTGGCAAATATATAGAGGCAATTGATATGTTGACATCAGTACACTCACAGACATGATGACATCAGCCGGATCGATGCAAAAATAAGCTACAATATGTGCAAGGGGCGGGGTTGGTTATGCCTGGAACCACTTGTTCATTGGGTTTCTTGTGTTAGTAATGGCATTCATTCTTGCTACATGAGACCTGTCTGTGATGCAACACCCTGATACATTACACTTTTTGTGTAGCATTAATGGTATAGTATTGATATTGAAAAGTGTATTAAGTCAGATAGATCACCTCTGAAGACCTAGGAGTGAAATACATGGCTGTCATCAATTTTAATACTACATTACTAGCAATTTTTGTAGATTCATCATTTATATTTGACTTTTTTTTTTTTTTTTTAAATGTTCTGAACTACTAACAAACCCAATAACACAAATCAGAGTGGTTATGAACCTGTAAGTGCATCTTCTCTGAGAACCAAAAACCTATGTGATATCCACAAAGAAACACAACTGTCCATTTTGCTTAGGACCTCCCTCTGACTGCTGCTAAAATTAAAAGAATATAATCGGATGAAAGTACCAGTGTCAAGCTGTTTCCACCGTGTTATGTGTGTTCAATAAGAGCAGATATGAGGGAGCGCCGTTTATCACAGAGGCTTCAAGCACAAAAGAACGTGTGTGTATTTCAGTAATTGGATCTGCATCACCTTGTTGCTCCCCGGACCCAAAACCTAGAATTCTGCCTCCATCTTTTTCACACTTCTGCTTCACCACTTACAATATGGTGCTTTTGTCTGATTTAAAGGTGAAACCAGCAGAAATTTTTTGTCAAACAAGATCAGTTCTTGTCATAATAAAAATTTCAGGAGGCCATTACTGTGCATTAATGGTATTAAATAGTTGTTTTTTTTTCTACGTATACTGTGGTGTTCTTTTTTTACTCAGTCAATGTGACTATGAGTGCTAACCCTATTTGTTGAAGTCTTCGTGTATTTATTTCAAACAAACTGCTGCTGTTGCTTCTGGTATTGTATCCGGTCGTATGCAGCAGAGAGGATTATTCCCAGGAATAAACATCCATACCCAGTACCGGCTGTTCAGAACAACAAAAGCAACACTTGTTAAAGCTTCCTTGGGCTGATTGTTGATGTGTTAACATAATGGAACAGAAATCTATGTCAGCTTATTACTCACTGCAAATTTGCTCTACAGACGCGAACATAGTAACGCACTGGTCTTTAAATGCAACCTTACGCGTTAACTTTTCTGCAGTAACGTTCAGCAATAGTATGAGTGAAGAGGAGTGGAACATAGAAATCTTTCTTTTGGAGCAAGGTTGTACTACAGGAGCAGCAGCCTGGAGCAGGTGGTCTAAAGGTCAATGTAGGTGCTTGAACCCTGGTTGCTCTAGCTGAAGGACTTATTTTACTATCGCTCTGGTACACTGACTTGTAGCTTGTATGTGTAGTAATATGCAATATAATTCAGTTCTTAATAACCTGTGGGATTGTAAATGTTACTATAACCTATAGTGTATAATCATTTTGCTTCTTGGTCTGACATTGTATATCGTATCTGTTTATGGATGTGATATAGTTCATTGTTTGAGATAGTACAATGCTCATGCAGTGTCTGTGAAGAAACCTGCCTCGTGCTGTGCAAATGAAATGGATGCGACCTAATGTCTCACGGAAGCCTTCCTATATCAGTGCAACGAGAACATTTAATGATTCTGCCACAAGTGCATGATTTAACCAAACACACAAGGGATCCCAACAATTTCCTTTGGTCCCAAAAGTATTTAGATATTCATCCTATGTATCACTTCCACATTGGTTCACTTATATCTATGATTTTATAAACATGTACTTGATTTCTGACAATGAAAATATATGTGTGTGAAGTTAAATTGTATGTTTTACATGCTTTAAGAACAGAAACTTTGAGTGCAAAATTAGGCTACACATGCAGATGAGAAAACGGAATGAAGATTCAGCCAAATACTCACTTTTGTGTGATTTATGGGAATATAATGATACATAAAATCTAATTTGATGAGGTGAAAAGAGTGTTATTTCCTTGACATGTAGCTTTAACAACTCAAGTGCAGAGTTGATCAATCAACAATACAAATGACAATCATTTCTATTTAATTTTATTACATCTTTAAACGGTGGACATATTATAGAAACACAAAAGCAGTTTGGAGTCACATCAAGGCCTTCGCTCACTTGAATGGTTATTGTACTGAAGGAGAAAACTCCTTATCTCTTTTTATGTGTTATCTTTCAATTTGTGTGTACATTTATACATAGGTATGTGTGGGAACATTTCTGTGTAATCTGGTGTGATCATTGTTTCCTGATCTCTGACCTCGGTATTGTTGGAAAAATATTCTCGGTATTGGGCTGATGTGGTTAGTAACAAAGGTTCAGTCACTCAACAACAACACATTTGACACTGTATGACCTTCAAAACTTCTTCTATGTTTCTGGTATGTTTTTCTCCACTTCAAATTGTATAATATGTTACTAATGAATGGTTCTGTCAATTGACTTTCAGTGACCCAAGCTGTTGCCAATTTCTAAACCACTTTTCTTCTTGATGCACAAAATATTCTCAGTGATCACTTCTTAAGCTGCTACAATGGTCATGTGTCTGTGACATCTATTCCTGGCAAAAACAAATGTTGGATTGGTCACAGCTCCAAGGGGCAGTGCCGTCTCTCTTGGTCCTGTGACTCAGGTGCTGAGAGTGCCCCCTAGAGACAGGGGAAGTCATTACTTGATGAAGAACATGGAACATGTTTTGCTTTTTTGTTTTTTTTTAAATGGCTCTTGACGTCGTTTCACACATGCTCCCTGAAACTGTATTGAATCCTTGTCCTTCTGCACATTGGAGCATGGCAGGCAACCGCATCCACGCATGGCAACACCAGCCCAACAACCATCTCCTAGCAACGCACGTCCTCTGCCCCAGGAGGAATCTGGAGGTCTCTGCTGTAGTCACACCATGCATTTCCTGGAGGGCAATCAGCTTTTCCCTCATCTCTTCTCTAACTCCCTCGCTCACCTCTGTGAGCTCTGTGTGCTTCTCTCTTCCTAACATTTCATTCCAACTGGCTTAGCTGTTTTGGAAGGAGTCTTGTGCCATTTTGAGGGGCAGCGGAAATAACAAGGCCACAAAAAAAGTAAATGACAACCAATTGTTAGGCAAAGTGGAAGAATTAGCAGGAAGAGGTTAAATTTGAACCCTGACCAAAAAAAAGATGTTTTAGTGCTCACATCCTTTTTCAGACATAATTCTTGAATGTCTTTTGCAGATTTACTTAATTTCCAAATCACGTAACATGTGTACTGCCAAAATAAAAAGTTTAGCATGACCCTGCATGACCTTTTAAAAAATAGGAGAAGAAACCAACGAAAAACTGTACAAACTCCACTGATCCTTTGTGCGACAGAAGGTAGCGAATCATAACAGCCCCTGCGTGCGACAGCTAATATCCGTGTTCGTTTCCCCTCTGTGCTAGTCCCCTTCCTTCCAGCACCACAAACCACCGTTCCCACAGTATTCCCATGACTCTCTGTTGCTCCCCCTCTCTTCCCTCGAAGGGCCCAGACTTCACCAAAAGGCAGGAGAGCTGCGTTGGCGAACAGCTCGAGCTGCTTTAGCCCACCTTCCTCACATCTGAGAACCTCTGTGAAATCCTAATCCCCAGAGCAGGGTGAAGCACAGGCCCAGCTTGCCTGACCTCTCTGGTTGCCATGGATACAGCGCACTATAAATAAAACAGAGGGGGCTTTTTTTCAAGCAGTTTGGCAGGGCTGTGTGGCCTGCTCACTGGTGGGGCTTATTTTCTCTCTGCCTCCCTCGTTCTGTCTCTCTTCACTCTCATTCTACTCCCCCTTCACTTATTCTCTCAATCATTGAGTGTCCGTCCTCTTCCCTCTCTTGTACTTCCTCCCTCTCCTCGTTTTCATTCAACACTTTCATTCACTTCTTCAAACTAGGACACCTGTATTATAGTAGTGCCATACCTGCCTTTTAGGTAGATTCACTTAATTCTTCCAAACTCCGGCAGTTTACCAGCCATTAATGGAGTAAACACTCAGTGAGGCAACTTGTTCAGCTGGTAGCAATTTACATCCATCCAGTAAACACAAATCTCAACAGAGGCCAACTTGGTAAAAATGGAGACCTATTTTCCTGGTGGTGGCAGAGAGACATCAGGAGATGAGGGAGGCTATGTGTGCTCGCGCCCTGAATCAGGGCTGCGCTGCAGATTTTTGTCTGGCGAGGCAAATCTCAGGAGGCTGGAAAATAATTTGGTCATGGCTGTGGGAGGTTGTTGGGAGTAGGAGGAGGAGGGTGGGTGATGTAGGGGAGAAGGTTTGAGGGGTGACTAGTTGGTGGGAGGAGGAGGGGGTAGGGTTTTGACCGTCTCGCTGTGGTGAAAACATGCTTGACACTTCATTCCTTTCCAGTTAATGTGGAGAGGACTGCAGGATATTAACCCTCTGCCTGCCTTTTGATGCTTGGTCTCCACCGTTGCTCAATACCCATTGCTCACATCACTTCCTGCTCTACGGCAGTTCTGGGCTAAAGCGTTCCAGGACAGTGTATGGAAGAGATCTGTCCTGCCTGACGTGGATGGATACAGTATACATTATTTTCCGATATCTTGTCTGCATTTGATGAGTGTAATACCCCGAGACAATATGACAGGCCTGCTGTGCAATCCTGAGAAGCTGTCACGGTGATTTGAAAATTTGACCATCACATGCCAGATACTCTTTGTCTGGGAGAATTCTGAAGAGTAAGCCACATTTCCTGGACCATCTGCCTCATATGAATTACACAAAAAAAGAAGAAGACCGGCACCAACAAACATCCACAATGTTGCCTGGGAGACAGAGGTCACATGAGAGGATGAGTCACAGGAACCCAGAACTACCTAGAAACCAGCACTATTGAACGGTCCAACATCATGGCGCTCTTTACAGTTTGGCGACATGCAGAAAGATTAGTGTCGTGTCACTGCATAAATGACAGTGAGACGTGCTGTTGGCAAAAGATAAGTGTGTAGTTTGACTAAATGGGACCCGAATACGAATCTGCTTTAGTACCACTTCCTGTTTTTTACAAGTAGTGGGAAAGTTACTTTTAAGATGTAATAGGTTACAGATAAAGTACTGCAAGTATTTTGATTTATTTACCTTATTACATTGGAATACTTATATTTTACACTTATTTGAATGCTTTTGTAACTTTTCTCCATTTGTTATTGTGGAGTTTGAGTTGTGGTGGGACATTATAACGCTCAAACAGCAGCTAATGGTACACAGGGTTTCTGTTGTGGATGAGAAGGATGGGAATAGAGCAAGTACAAAGATTTACTGTGAAAAAACAAATGGGCCCCCTACAAATCAGAATATTACCGTGGATTTAAGTATGTGAGAAAGCTACCTATATGAAGTTAACTAATATCAACAGGGTACAAAACACAAATCTTATAAATTGAACCTTTAAATTAGACAATAAAGCCGAAACATACACCTTTAAACAAACACTACAGGAATGTCAAAGCTCTATTCTTATTTTATAAATAGAATAGAGAAGAATTCATATATTAAAAGGCTTTCTTGTGTTACCTCTAAATGTAAGGCCTGAGGCTTTTGCTGAAAAGAATCTACTTATGTGTAGCCTCGTTGTAATCAACATTTTAATTAGTATCGGGAATATATCTATATAAAATGTAAATGATCGCAATTACACTTTTTTGTTGGAATTGCATCAGGTAGTGCCGTCACATACCAACACTGTGCTTTATGAGCTACACACAGCAGCAACTAGTACATAGAGTATTTGAACCTGCATCTGACCGTGTGTCTGCTGCCGGTGTGTGTTTGTGTGTTTCTGCAGACCTGGAGAGTAGGGAGTTAATGCAGGCAGGACTGTGGCAGTCCTCCTGCCCCTCAGCCAGATTAATCATGCAGGAGAGACACAGCAGGCCCCCGTTCATTCTGCCTGGGGGTGAAGCTGTGCCCGCATGCTCTCTGTATCACATGGCCCTGGCCCCCCTCTCTTCTCCTCTCGCTTGCTCTTTCTCTCTCTACTGGGGGTGCTGTGGATGGGGCTGGTGGTGGAGGAGGATGAG
>JAPSES010000044.1:13086299-13112650 GCA_029822895.1 Maxillicosta whitleyi | reverse complement strand
CAGACCGCAGTATAGTTTTCTTTCTTTCTTTCTGTCTTTCCTCCACACTGTTTTTGTCTCTTCCCCCTTCACTTCCCCTTCTGTGAATGTGAAGCAAGTGAGGCAGGGAAAAAAAAAAAAGAGAGAGAGAGAAACAGGCGTCCATCTCTCTGCAAGGAGACAACAACAGTCTCTTTTTTATCTCCAGTCGGAGGGCCCTGACGACAGCAGTGGCCAGCCTCGGTGGATGAAGAGGAGAAGTGTGTAGGGCGAAGGGGGTGGGAAGTGGGGGGGCATACCAAGGGACTCGCCACAGATATCTCCTGGAAACTGCTCGATGATGTCTCTGCGCATCAGAGAACAGCTACAGCCATTGTTAGACTCATTGGGAGGCAGGGATTCACAGTTGCGTGCTTCAGCATTTTTGAACATGTTGCTGGAGCACCTACAGTGTGTGTACAGTACAAGTCTGTATACTTCTTGATGTGTTACTTTCCAAGTCTCCAAGATGATTAGTTTAGTGTAAATCTGATTGTAAACAGTATGTCTACAGGCTCTGTTGGGCAGTTTGTCTGAACATAATGCACTTCACATCAGTCTAGTAGTGACACTGGTGCCTACAGTTCCGTGTAGCCCTACACAGATAAAAGCAGATCCATGTGTATATAAACAGCAGTGAAGTGTTGCCCCACATGTTTTACCTCCTTATTCTTATCACTGTGGCCGTGAAATGACACAGAGATAAAGCCATGTTAGACTTTGCTGAAGTTTTTAGGTCTTTCAAGAGTCTTTTGACATAACCTAGTTTAAGAAATTGTTGAAAAACATGGAGGCTACTATTACTCTTTCGTCTGGGTTGTAAATGGGAGCAATAGAAAATCCTCTTTTTGCCATCTGATCTAAGCATAGCATGGATGGATACTTGCGTGTTTTTAAATGCATGATGCAATTTAATTTGGCTTTATCAAAACAATAAGTATGATGATAAGTATGCTTGTGTTTGTGAATGAAGCCTATTGGGGAAAGAAAGAGTCTTGATGAATCACGGCCATGCTGCACTTCTCAGAAACAGCTGACACATCTGACTATTGCAACAGCATCCTGACAACACACAATAGTGTCCCCTGTGGAGAATACAGTGACTGTCAATTCTGTAATGTATTAGTGGATTACATTACAGGCTTACTGTTTCTGTTGTAGTGCAATGAAATACTAGAATATGCCCTGCCTATGTCTCTGTTTCACATGTTCATGAGCGCATTTGTGTGTTTTTAAACGTGTGTGAAATTACCATGTTTTCATTCCTTGTACAATGTATTTCCATTGACACAGGTGTAAAGGTTTTAAAGACCACAGTCAAACTTCAGATGAAGAACCGCTTTTATGCTGTGAAATTAAATGGGAAAAAAACAAATTGTCATTATTACTGCAATCGAAGACACAGAAGAGGATGATTCTCACTCCGTTATTAATTTCTAACATTTCTGTGCATTAATATAAACAATTAACCAACCACCTAAGCATTGCTTTTCTTCATTTTCAGAGGTCTCATTTGTTACAGCGATGATCTTCTTTAAACTGGTTGGTCAGCTGCGTATGATTAGTCAAAGCATCGTAATCTGTAATGGAAATCAGAGGTGCGGTATGAAAACAGGCCAGAAAATTTCCACACTGGAAGACTTTTAAATTTCATCTTGAGGCATGGAGTATTTTTAGTGGAAATTAGGCAAGAAATTTATGAGCACTGTTATAGAGAGCACAAGGGTGGATGCAGAGCCCTGCTGAAATGAAAATTAAAATTTTACTCTGGCCCTGGTTAACATGCAGGTCTGTTTACTGAGGCTGGCCATTAAAAATTACTATACTCTCAATGAACTAGTGAACTAACTGCTAACTGTGCCACATGGTAGTGTTGCTTTTTTATATCCTCACAATCCAAGTGTAATATTTTATGCATGTGCATTCATGATTGTAGCAATTAAATAGGTAATGATATTGTGTATATTATGTTAACTGGAAAATATCTGTTTTAATAGCCAGGTTATAGTGGTGACTATTAAAGGATTTTAGTTAAGAGTACATACAAACAAACCCTAAAAGAAAACTTAAAAAAAAAAAAAAACATCACAAATGGTATTTTATACACCATGAGGTGATTTCATTTTATTGTTTCTTTGATTGCACCACACAAGCTTGTCATCAAATAGAAAAGTGCCATTGATGAGGCATTGCAATAGTGTTAAATATCCCATTACAAAACATCTTTCTCCCTATAGAAAATGTAAAAAAAAAAAACAAAAAAAAAAAAAACAACTCACCCACACATCAGCAAAACAGCACTGAGAAAAAGGAGAAGAGTAACACAGATCTTAGCTGGATTATTTGGCAGCGACTGTCTAACTTGCCAGGATTTGATCCACTGGGAGTGACAGATGAGGCATTTGGCACTGTCATTGGTCCACAACAGGTCGCAGTGAGGCCGCTGCCAGGTGGCAGAGCAAAGCATACATTGCATTGTGACAAATAAACAACTCTACACTATTCCCAGGGAAGAGACAGCAGGATGAACCCGACTGTACCTTATTTCACCCTGTTCTGCCTGACCATGTCCATTCATTTGTTCAAAATGAAAGAAATAAGAAGAAAAAAATGGAATCACACTAGTGTTTTCATAAGAGCTAATGCAAACTATCTCAGAGGAGGAAAACACTACTGTTCTGGTAGGTAAACAATATTGGTCTTACAGGCTTATTGGGTGTAAAACATCATATATGACTATATTTTTCTACACTGTGCACAATGGAAAGCATCAACAAATGAATACATGTGATAGTCAACAATTCCCTGGCAAAGTGTAAGTTATATAAAAAGAAAATTCAGTTGAATCAGTTGCTTTGGAATTCCGTTCCCACTAAGCCTGTTTACAGTACTAAAGAATCCACAAATAAAAGAAAACCACTACATTCAAGCATCATTTGAACATTTTGAGAGTGAGGACAACAGCGTGAACATTACCATTTCTGAAAAGCCACCTGTGGGAAACTCAATCCCATCATCCCACATCAGCCCAGGCTCTACATCAGGTGTGTAATAATGTCCAGCGAGGCTTCGAGTGAATCATGGGGACTGGTGATGCTGAGTGTGCATCTTTACATCTTTGTGCACGGATTACCTAACAGAAGGTGTGGTTGTAAGACGCAAGTGGCTAGGCTTGGTAGGGATAGGAGGCTTGATACCTCGGGATGGGGTCTGTGCGGGGGAGTTGTCGACACTGAAGGTTTTCATCAACTGTGCCACCCTGCCACGCCCTGCGCAGGGTGTCATGTTCCCTGATGATCCAGCATCCTCTGAGGTGGCCTTCTGATACACTTGAGATGACCCGATATCTGAAAAAAAAGACAATGTGAGATTTACTTTAGAGCTCTGAAAACCAAATGACATGCAGGTGTTTGTCTAAAACTATAAAATTAAAATAAGGTGTCCTGAATATGCATTATTCATGTGAATAAAGGTGGAACTATGCAAAAATTCAGGTGAAAATGTGTGTGTGTGTGTGTTTTATGAAAATATATAACAGAATAATTTAAGTATTTATACAGTCATATACCATCACTGCAGCATAAGCATAAACGGAATCAGGTTGTTGTAAAAAAAAAAAAAAAGAAAAGTGTAACTTTACTTTGCCGTACAAGGTTGAAGTTGAACAAGTATTATTACACAAAGAGAGAAGGTAAAGCAAATACAAAAAGGAGTAACTTATACACTTCATGTATTGAGACATAATAAAAACCATGTCCTATTGGATCATTTCACGTTTCTTTTGTCTCATCGTTTACAAGGATCATCATGTGTGGACACTGCATTTGTAAGATCTGTCAATATTATTCTTTACATTTTATTATCAGATGATTGTGCTGCTACCCATCACAGGGTGCCTCATTTACAGTAAAACAACATCTGCTGGTGTGTCTACAGCACGGAAAACAACACCTTTTGCCCGGGGACATAAAATGAAAATCTCTGAAAACTCAGGCATTGGTTTATTTAAATATTATTTTATGGTGAAACATCTTTAAAGAAAACACACAATTAGCTTTACAAATATTAAGGATGTAGGCTGTTTTTGACAAAAAACAAGAGTCCAGTCTTCTTACCAACACCATCTGATTATTTTTTTCCTACAAATTCAGTGCTTACTTCTTCTTTTCTCACTCTTTTCCACCTTTTTTTTCTTTTCATTCGCCTCCCTTTATCCCACTCTGGCTGAGCAGAGGTCATCCTCAGTGGAAGTATAGTGGGGACACAGCTGGGTGTAGTTGGTGTGCGTGTGTCCGTGTGTGTGCGCTTGCGGAGGTACTGTGTTTGGAAGAGGGTGTAATTGAGGGAGGAATGGAGGGAACAGGAGTAACGGAGGGGAGGGAGGGCCACAGGGACGGCAATGGAGAGCAGACAGACGCTGCTCAGACACCAGAAGGCTTGAGGAGCCACATATTTTTAGCGTCATCCCCGGGGGACAGAGATATGTGAGAGCGCCCGCGTGCACGGCTGCAGATGCACACAGGCTCGCACACACAAAAGTGAAAACATGTGCGAGTGTACACACACTTTCTAACAGTTGAATTTCAAGAGACCCGCGCACGTTCTCACGTTACATTCAGGTCTGTGCGTGCACTCACTCACACACAAACAGACAAACATACACCCTTGTGGAGCCCTCCTGCTCATGGATTCAGTCACGCATGCAGCCATCTCTGCACACACACACACACACACACACACACACACACACACACACAGAGGTGGGGTACAGCCAAAACCACACAGGCACTCCTGGGGCCAGGAAACCTTTAACGCTCTTGATGTCTTGCAGGCCTGAAAGGGAGAAACCTAAAGTAGCCTTTAAGGTTGTCTCATTGTTTATTGTTGTTTACTCTCCTTTCTCTCCTCAGCGTCACTCTCTCGCTCACCCCCTCCCTGTGGCTTTAACACCTCACTCCACCTTCCTCTTCATCTTCCTCTCCCCCTGTCTTGCCTGCCTTCCTCTGCCCCCTGACCCGCAGTTCCTGTGTTAATGTCCTCTCGCCGCGCTGCGTGGGCTTGCCTCTGATTGTCTCGTTGTGTTGTGTGGTCACCACGGAAACCTTGGATAGGCTCCAGCAATTGAGGCTGACACACATTCAGGCACGCACCAAGTGCACACGCAGGCACACACACACTCAGATACGTACAAACACGAACGCAGGCACATACACACTTGTGGTCAGAGAGTTTTTTGAGCTTAGAGCCTTGGTGCAGGTCTGAGTGGAATGCTTAATAGAGAGAAGGAGAGATAGAAAGAGAAGGAGGGAGAGCAATGGTGTTATTGTCCAACAAAGACACAAATGGATGTGAATCGTTGTAAAGATATAATAGACATGTCACATTATTGCATGAAACTCCCCATACCCTCCAACAGGTAACATAACCAACCTGTCTTAACACATCGAGAAAATGCTCAAACCCAGGCTTTTAGACTTACTGCCTGAAACTCAACAGCTGCACCTTTAGCTCCGTCAGCAGCAGCTTTAAAAGTCATTAAAGCTACCTGTGAAAACACCTATTTAAATGAAAAAGAATATGCATTAAATCACTCCACAAAGATTGATGAATCTCCCATTTGAGCTTTTGCGACGCCTCTCTTCACATCTCAGTTCAGCTCGTAAATGTACAGGGAGGACAAAGAGGAGGGGGCGGGAAGCGGTGTCACTGACCAGGCTAGCACAAAAATTAAAGACCAATCTATCTCTTTAAAGACCTCCTCGTCTCTGGTAGAAAGAGAGGGGGGACGCGGGTGAGGAGGTGGGGGGCAGAAGTGGGGCAGAGGGCAGAATTCCCGAGCAGCACGGCTGTGGACTGAAGGGCAGGGAGGAGAGGAGGTGTGTGTGACTATATGTGTGTGTGTGTGGACGTGGGGGGGGGGGGCTCCTGTGAGGGGGGCTGGGGCCCCTGTCACTTATCAGCTCTGGCTGAGCGTCGCCCTGGGCTAGAGTCGGGAAACAGCGCTGGAATGTGTGTCCTTCCCTCTGAAGGTGAAGAGAGAGGAGAGGAAAGCCGACCGACAGACAGAGAGAGGTTTATAAACATGAACACACACACACACACACCCATTGAACACACCGCCAGCTGCTGGAGATTGATACGTTTTCCGTCTTACACTCACATGGTCAAATCTAACACTTGCCGACATGTTCTCATACAACCTCCTAAATGTCCTCTGTTTATCACCAGATCCTCCTTAAACTTCACCTACAGACCGTTTCCACATTATCTGATCCACCATCTTTAGGATTACACTTTCATTTTTATGCAGATGACACTGACGTTTACTACATGATCAGCACAAGGACATATCTTATTCATTCCATCCAGTGACCATCAAGTATCAACTTTAAACCAACTTTTCATTAAATATTTTCCCCAAGCACCTAAAACTTGTTTTTTCCTATTATAAACAGACACTGATTGTTTTTTTTTTTTTTTTTGATCATATCAGCACAGGAAAAACATTCAGTACAAGAAAGGAAAAGAAGGAAAGAGGGAATAAGGGAGACTCTTGAGTATACAGTTTTTCCACTGAGCAAACAATAACCACTTGCATTGCAATGATTATAATTCGGGTGATAGGTTTAAATACGCTGGATTTCCTTTGGGGCTTTTTTTTTTTGTAAGAATAAAAAAAATAAAAATAAATTTCCGCATTTAAAAACAAGTTGCTACAAAAATATTCAGACAGACAAAGACAGAGAGCATTATCCTCCTTAGTGCAGATACAACTAAATATGATGGTTTTTCTCCCGAACTGAACATTTTAGGTCAGTGTCCTGCTCACTGTCTTACCTCCATCTTAACCATAACCTTTACTTTGACTATATTGCGATACCTTCTTTATGCACAGGCTAAAACAGATCCAACCTATCATCACTAACTGTAAAAATGTGCACTTTATCTTTTATCACTGCTTTGAGCATTTACTCCATTTTCTTAAAGTGTTGCGTGGGCCACAGTCCCTGCTCACAGGATGCAGGAATCCTTGTCATTACCCACATTCAAAAGAAAACAGCTGAGGCATGAGCCTTATCCCAGTCAGCCTCCTCCTCCCATTGGAACAAGCTTCCTGCCATTGTCAAGAACAGACACTCTGTCAGTATTTTTTGTCCAGAGTCAAGACACATTTATTCAGCACTGCGTTCAACCCACTGTAACTCCCACCACACCAGCTGTTCCTTTCCCTTTCCTTTCTTTTCCTTTCCTTTCCGTTCCTGTTGCCATCTTTTGTCTGGTATTCGCTGCCCTGCCAATGCCTGATGATTTTCTATCCAGCTAAAAATGTGTGTGCACACCTACAGCCACACATACTGTATATTAGCACATCTTCTTGGAATCATATCTTTGTTACTGTATAAAAAAAATAATTCAGCTCAGATGTCAGTCATATCTGTTTCATGGTACAAACTCTATGCTGCTCACACTAAACCTCATATAACTTAAAATAATGTTTTACTTGTTGCACTTAAAGTAGAACTTCACTCTAACTGCATATTTCATATGTGACTAAGTTCAGTCATTATCTGTGACTGTGTTGTCACAAATATTTCCAAAATGTGCAGATAAACTCTGATATGCTTAATCAATAATGTCACTGTTTTGGCATTTCTTTTTATTTTGAGCCAGATTTGATCTCATTCTAATAAAAAGGTGTATGTTACCTGCATTGAAATTCCTAAAATTTCCTGGAATATGATGATTTTTCCACATTTTTGTTTCCTCTTCTTGCTTAAATTCTAAAATATGTAAGAATATGTAGTTAAAACAAGACTCTTCTACATGTTTTCCACATGTGGATCAACCTGTTTCTTAACATAGATGTAGGATGAGTATTTTTCCAGCAGAGGGACCTTATGGATATGAGGTTTTTCTCTTTTACAGGTCATTTTCAACAGTTTCATTGTTTTCCACTGGATGGTGCTAACAACACCTACAACACAACCCATTTTTTCTGCAGATCTGGGTCACTTTGTGGTCAATTAGTATGAGGTGAAGTCAAGCAAATGCAGAAGAACCGGCAGCCCAGGTTATCATATAAGCAACTCCATCACTGTTTATTGAGGAGATAAGTTCAGGTGGCATTAATGTTAATGCTGTGGAACACACATAAAAGCCTGCACTACCTGCCCGTTGAACATCTGCATGGTCATAGGCAGAGAGATGTGAGTAGCACAGACCAGAAGCAGCCACATGGAGAAAATAAAAGACAAATATAACATCTCACTAGTGTGGAAAACTAACTGAAATGTGAAAAACAGTTTAAATAAAAATGCTTGTAAGGGGTGCAGTTAATTGGCTGGGCAAACCAACACACTCCTGTCATGCCGTTTTGAGTTCATGCCAGGCAGGAAAAATACAAAGGTACATGAAAGTAGATGCATCATCTGAAAACACGGTGTTTCTCTCTCAGTGTACAATGAATCAAAATAGGATATTTAATTTCTCACTGTAGATACCTTAGTAAGCAGTGGCAAAATATCAAATGCTTCTGAAATAATGGATGTCCTTAAAAACTTAAAATAGTGAGGACAAGATAAATAAATGAAATTGCAATAAAAGTATGAGTATGTATTAACAGTGCTCACCTACTGCCTAGTGCATTTTACTCATTTTTGTACAAATTAGAATCTAAAATGTTAGTGTCTTAGGGTAATTAGCGGTCTCAGGTGCACTTTAACCAACCAAATTCTACTCATTCTCTATCACGGTAACACATGCCTTTGAAAAGTAAGCAGGTGAGCAACGCCGATGTGGTATAGACACACAAATTCCAGTCATATAAGCCTTTTTCCCCTCAAGGCTGGCCTCATTTTACTTTGCCAGTCCATAAAGATTCCAGCGGGCTGAGGCACTATTTGGCGAGCACATTAGGTTGGAGGAAATAAATCCTCCTCTTTTGCTGCGGTGCTGAGAAACCTATCTAGTATGAACTTTGTTCAGACTGGATTTGGTCAACTCTTGTCAGCCATTGGAACTGTGGTGTGTTGCTTAGTGGCCTGTGGTTAATGTCAAGGAAGCTGTTGAAATATAGCACACATTCAACATGCACCAGACAGCTGTGATGACCTTACTATCCTAGTAGCGATAAATATTAATGCAAATGTTTTTTGTGTGTGTAAATAAATGATTTCACATTTTATATTTATTGTTCAGTGTTCATTCTTTTTTTCTACTCTTTAGTATTGTATTGTAATTTTCTTTATTCTTCCCTGTACTATCCTCTGGTTATTACTCATTCATAACCACTCATTCACATCCACTTTTCCCAAGCATGACCTAAAAAAAAAAAAAAGATTGAGATCTTAGATTTTAGATTAGATATTTGTTTCTATTGTTTGGTGTGAGTGCACTTCATTTTGCTCTGTAATGTCCTATTGTTGCAAAATACCAATTTCCCCATTATGGGACAATAAACACATGATCTTATCTAATCTATCATATCTTTTAATAATAATTTTGCTGAAAGCTGATGCTATTTATGGCATTTTTTTTTTTTGTTTGTTGTTATTTACTGTTCCTTTCGCTGAGACCAATGGCAGTCAAGTCGCTATCATTGCTTGGCCCATATAATGGTGAGTCCTTAATTAAAATAAAGCATTTATGACCAGGTTTGAAACAGCAGAAGAGTTCAACAGTGTCATAATCATGTCAGGAAATATCAGTTTCATGGCAATGAAACAATGATTATTATTATTATGAGTTGCAATAACCCCTACAAAGTAATGAATGGTTTCGGCAAATAAATCTTTGTTCAAACTTAAAGCATTTTTTAATGAAAATCAGTGTGAATAGTTTTATTGTGCGTCACCTGTTTGAGCAAAACAAATGAGAAGGTTGTCAAGTTGTCAAGTCTGAAAGGAAGTCGAGGAGAATATATGCAGGTGAGATTCTCAATCCAGTTGTCTTAATGTTGTCGCATAGCATGATAATCATCAAGTTGCACATCACAGAATACTTTGAAATGGTTTCCCACTGACCTGTAAAAAGACTAAGTTCTTACTTTAAAGGCTACAGATTAACTACTTTGTTGATTAACTCTCACCCCTGATATAAATACTTGTGTCTGTTGAAATTTTAAGAAACTGGCAGCTTATGTAAAAACTTATGACCATATTTACTCCACATTTTAGGCAACTACAGTGCATTTTTATCTGTGCAGGATTTTTGTGATGTAGGAGTTAAATTAAACTACAGCCCATGTGCAAATAATGTAAAAAAAAAAAAAAAAAAAATTAAAAAAAAGGCTCACAGATATTAGACCATCACTCTCAGATACTGGACCCTTACCCATGACTGTGTTCACTCACCTTTGCCACGCTGTGATTCCTGGGACTTCTCAGGTTCTTGTGAGTTCAGGACAGCTTTGGCGGGAGCCACTTTTCCAGAGTCTGTTTTGACAGTGCTGCTGGGGGAAGGGGACGGCGCTGTGGTGGCCAGCCTCAAATTCGCAACACCGGGTCTCATGTTGACAGAGCCTGGTGCCGCATTTGCAGAAGCTGGTCTCACGTTGACAGGGCTAGCTCTCATGGGAGGCCTGGAGCAGATGGAGGACTGGGGGACTGACTTCTCCTCAGTTGCACAGGCTGACTTCAACTCAGGCTGCAGAGGGAAGAGTGACAAAAGGGGACAGAAGAGTGCGATCAGTGTTGACAGCTAATTCACATACAGTGGAATTACTGTCATGTTTGATTAAATCATTGGATAAATGATTCACCAAATCACAGTTCTCCAATGAATACGCTACGCCCAGGATGAAACACATAGAACTATGACCACTGATTAAGAGTTTAAGAAAGTGTGGAGAGAAAATTATAAGGTGACTGGAAAATCAAGCTGCCTCACTAATCTCCTTTCCTGATCTTACGCCTTTTTAATCAACAATCTTGCTCTCTCCTTCTCCCTCTGGCTGACTCCTTCCCTCTCTAAATCAACTGGAGAAAACCTGCGGCAGCGCGACTGCTACATCTGCTGCACCAAACCTGCCCATTCCTGTTTCCAGGAACAAATCATTCTATCTGCAGACTGCACATTCAACAAAATAATGAATGTAAAAGGAGGCTTAGGCTGTGAAATCTTGGCTGTCAGAGCAGCCAAACCTCCTCAGGTGTGTGGATGTCCATTGCCACTGTAGCAAGGGTTGGCCAGAGATGTGTTGGGCCTGTAATATGGAGAGTCTGGTAAAGGTATGAGGAGTAGGAGAGAGACATTTTCTTCTGTGGCTAAGGGGAGGAGAAAGCAGAGAACAGAGGAGAGCTCACGCGCCCAAACCTCAGGAGACTGTCCCACAATCCCATCCATCTGCGACTGACGCATTCTCTATCTCTGGCGTTTTAATTCCCTGATCAAGTTCATCAACCATCTGTTCTAGGGCAGTCCAGAAATCCTGCCTTGCCTCTGTGATTCAGCTGTTCTCACAGTACATGTCACCTGCGCACACACACACATTTGCGTGCTCATAAACACAGCAAGACGTTAGAGGAAAGCGAGGCAGATAGAGAGAGCACACTCCCCAGACAACTCAAGGCTGGAGTGATGATGGAGCCAGTGGGAGGACAGTTCAGTTCAGCTGTTCCCCGGAGAGAACTATGAGGGGTGCGGCAGCTCAAACGAGCTGGAGCACAGAGACAGGAGAATGCTGGGAGAAAGATGATCTGCAGAGAGGCTGGGAGTGAGGGGACAGCTGGCCTAACCACCATTTCCTGTTACTCACAGAGGGTGGGACTGCCATGAAAGGACACGTAGGCACTCTAACCACATTTTAAAAGAGCAAAACCAAGGATCACAGCATTGTTACAATCCATCTTTAATGTGATCTGCCAGGAAATATTAAATGTAGACACTGAGTTCAGTTCAGAAAACCCTTAGAATAAATTCCTAATAAAACTTGAAACAAATTTAGAAAATTTTACCAAATAAAATTAGGCTATAACATCTCTGGAGAAAATATCTGTACACTTTAGTTGATAAATACCTTCTCTGCTGCTGGAGGTGATGAGTGCTCACTCACTGACACCTGTGGGTTTAACAAAGACATTACACAAGTCTTATAGGTAGGCCATGATGCAACCCAAGAGCACTGTGGCTCAATTATAGCATGTAGTTACACCAACTCACCGGCAGAGGGTGTAAAGTGCTCGCTTCCCCACATTTTGCCTGTGAGGAGACAATGACTTATTAGATGATACAAAGGTGACACATTCCCCTCCTTAACTTTTTGTCAGTTTAGTTTTGTCAACTAGAGGAAAAAAACAAAACAAGAAATGAAATCCCAGTCAAGATAAAAGACGATAACTGTATCTTACAAAATCTGTAATCTGTACTTAAATTTTTTTTTTTTCAAAAATAGAAATTTATAGAATATTGCTGAAGTAGATTCATTAATGTGGGTTCAAATAAATAACTTATGTGTTTTTTGGGGTTTTTTTGTTTTGTTTTGTGTGTGTGTGTGTGTATCCACTGAGTGAGCAGCGTGCAGCTCCAGCTCAGAGAATCATCGTGGTCAGGCCAGATGAGACCTCAGCTCGCTCTGGCTCAGTGTGTGCAGGGTTGTCATGACAACGCAGCAAATCTCTTTTAAAGATAGCGTGAAAAAGGAGGCATCCCCCCCAACTCCAAAATCAACAGCTCGCACACCACCAACTACACACACAAACACGTACACCCAAACTATCAACGCCCTGAAAATTATTCTCACTTATGCACGCTTATTTTGACACAAAATAGACTCAGAATTAATGAGGCTATGTTTTAATTGGAAGAATAGATTTACACTGGCAGTGTATAAAAACCTGTGAAAGCTTGCACAACTGTGCTACAGCAATGAAAGTCAAAATGAAGCATGGGAAGCGCTAGAAGTGCAACAGTAATAGACAGTAGATCAGTTAAAACTCAAAAATTGAAGGAAACATGTGTGTAACGGTGCTGTAAGATATGTCAGATTTATAGATGCAGTTCAAACCCACAAATAAAACATCTAAAATTTGTTTCGTCTCCTGTCATAAGTCATTTGAGATCACAATGACAAACAGCACTGTTTGATTTTCAGACAAACAGCTACACACCTTTATATTTAGTTGGATACCAGATGATATAGGATTTAGGTTCTCTTGCTCAGTCTTGACAGCATCTGTGGTTTTTCTGTTCTTCAAGATAGTTTGATGGCTGTAAAACAACATCAGATCATGTCATTTCACTTTCAAGGATACTTACACTTCATTTTCTTTGATTCTCTATTGTTATTATGATTTTAACAGACAAACTGGTATAAAATGAGTAAATTTAAAATTTTTTCCAAGTACTGTACTTTACTTGACGGGTCATATTACATGACAGGGACAGTTATTGTATCTTTCACAGCACTGTACTTGACAACATTAGACATTTTGCAATTACAGATTTTAAGCAATAGATAACATGTCAAAACTTGAAATGATACTGTTAATGAATAACTGGTTTCCAACCTCTTTGGTTTCCGACCGCTTACACAAAGTAGGAGTAATTTGACTGACATTTTAAGTTTTGTAAGTTATTAAAAGCTCCACCACAAATATCTTGGTCCTTCTTAAAGATTTCCCAATCATTTAATATGTTACTGAATATGAAAGATTAGAGGAAAAGTCACAAACTGAACACACATTTTTATATTTGAAGTTTGTTATCCCTCTCTTTTGTTTTCAATGAGGTGTTTTTTTTCTCTAATACTGGATATGAAGTTGCTCAAACTACCTCCAGCAGTTAAAACAGTAACATGTTGAGACAAAACTGATACTGCATTGTGAATAATTTGTCATATATCCACTATAATATGTATATTATATTACCTATATTTTGCTGTTAATTCATATGCATTTTTACAGACTTATTAGCACAATGCCCTCCAACGATGCTACATATTGTTTGCTGTAACTGACTCTTTTCCTACTGTTTATTACTTTGTGCTGTTCTGGAGATTTGGGGTCCTCTTTTCTCCAAATCCTGGGCAGATGAATTTGGAGGCCAGTTCATCCACTTCCCCAATCACAATGACCGCCACATCTCCATCCCGGCCAAGCAACCAGTTCACACTCTTGCTGTTGGCTGTAAGAAACACAAATGAACGCACTATGAATGACATTATTCTTACATGAAGAAGGCTCAAATGATAAGAAATTAAATCAAAGTACTATTAGGATTTTGCAGGAAAAAAAAAAAAAAAATCACACTATGGGAGGACATAATTTTAAGTCATTGTCTGCTGTTTTATTATTGTAACATATTCCAAAAAAGTTGCATAAAATGTAAATGAAAAGAGAATGCAATAATTTGCAGGTTTAATAAACCAATATTTAATGCACAATAGAATACTGAAACCATATCAGATGTTTAAAATGGAACTATTTTGACACAAAATTAGAACATTTTTATGGCAGCAACATAGCTCTAAAAATTTGGTACAAGGACACCAAAAGGCTGGAAAAATAATATTACTTAAACTCGACCAACATTCTGCAGCTAATGTGGTTAAATGGCAAAAGGTCAGTAATATGACAGGGTATAAAAAGCATTTCAGAGGCAGAGTGTCTTAACATTTTGGCAGATGTTCACATGTCTGTAAATATATTATGTATATGGCATATGCCTGTGTTTTTATTTACATTTTGCACAGCATCCAAACTATTTTGAAAACAGGTGTTGAAATTTCACAATAAAAAATGTCAGCATCCCGAAGTCTGAGTAATAATTTGCGCAATATTGTTGGGAAACATCTAGTAGATTGTCCTCAGTTTCAAAACGGTGTTCTCACTCTGGCCGGAAATAAAACTGTCAGCTCAATCAGCAGTGGATGAGTTGAAACTGCTCCCTCGGTTTATAGACCGATAGAAACAACAGCTGGAGAGACACAAGAAGCACGTCACAGATGTATGAGACAGGGCCTTCTAATGTGTGATGTAAACAGAGCTGACATGGGAAAAACCCTGTCATGCTGGTCTAGTCCCTCACACACACACACACTTGTAAGGTACATGAACTGACTGAACTGGTTCAGATATTTAGGCTAACTGTTATTATTGTTAATCTAATTTATTTTCATTCCAGTTCTATAAATACATATTTATTTATCCCGTCTGTATAAGAAATGAGGCCTTACAAAAGCACATGGGCAGACACACACACTTACACATGTCTCTGCCTTGTGACTATCTTTGACAGAGTTATTTTATAGAGATAAACTGGCTGACAAGGGCTTAGAAGGCTATGGCTTGTTTGCTGAAAACAGAATAACATACTTTCCTAGTGAACTGGTTTTGCCAGCCTGCCCTGTAGATTGGATTCCAGCGGGGCATACCAAGATGACTATGAAAACACAGCAGTAAGAACACTGGTAAACAGGCCATCACTTGTAACTGACAACCACAACCACAACACCATTGTCAGGTCAGGTGAGCTGGATCCTCTTAGCTGGCACAGGGACATTCATACTGCATGTTGGCATGTGTCCTCACCTAAATCTGAATGAGAATAATCTCCTGCATTTCTTTGTCAAACACACTAACGATAATGTTTCTAGAGAGAACATATCTATCCTATCAGGAGAGGAGACCAAGGTTACACTAGTCTCTTCCCCGAGTCAGCCTACAACAAAAACATGCAGACAAATTTACAAAACTAACTTAAGGTCAGCTTATCCTCCACAAATGTCCCATGATCAGCAGTTTAAAGCGAGGACAGTGTTTACTTCATGCATGGAAACAAACTCTGCATTGAGTTCTCCTGCGGGGCCATGAAGATAAAATCAATCTCACTCTTTGTTTTTCACACACATACATTTCCTGCATGCTTCCTGTTTCGCCCCCTGTTAATTGTTTAAAGGTTTTGGTCCCGACTCACTTCCTATTTTACACAGTAACACTTAACCATCCACAATTTCCTCCACTCTGGACAAGCAGCCTATGTAGGGAAGAGTTGTGACCATGTGACCTGGGTCTGCGGTCTCTATCCAGCCCCCTAAAGACAGCTGCCGTGGTCGTTAAGAGATAGAAAGCACACTGTTCTCTCACTCTGCGCCACAGTTAATAGTAAGTGCTTTGTTATTAGCTAAGAAAAGACGGATCACATTGCTCTGTCAGTCAGACTTAATGCACCAACTGCAGTGTAGCCTACTGCTGGCTTAAATTAATTGGCTTTGAATCATACTTAAGATGGCATTGAAGCAATATTCTGTCGTCCTCCTTACAAACCTGTGGCTTTGTCTGCAAAAATACAACATTGTCCCCGTGTCAGAGCTATTACGCCGCTCATTTCTCAGACTGGGACTGCTACCACTACAGAAAAATGTAGAAAGGCAAGATTCTGTAGCATGTGTCAAACCAGTTTCACAAGCAACTCGGAGTCTCTTGAGTTTCTGGTTGTTTTGTTTTCTTTGATTGTTGGATGTATACTGTCAACTCCAGCTGTCGCTTTTGAGCAAAAGCCAGTTCCTGATGAACCCATTTACCATTTACATTCTCAGTACTTCTTGTAGCAACATTCTTTCCCTTGCCATCTCTCTGTTGTGCTGTTTTTTATCTACCATCAAACATTCCTGACATGAGTGGCATCTTTGACCCAGTGAATTTTCTTCCTGCTCCTTTCAATGTCTCATGCTCATAGTGTGTGACTGGGAACAAAATGATCTAAGAGCCTAAAAGCAAAGTATGTAGGTTACAATACACTCATTGGCACGACATGAAAGCTCTCCTTAACTATCATGTCTTTTATACCACATTTAAGTCAGTGTGAATATTACAAAAGATGATAATATTGACATCTGCGTTACTTTGCTTGTGTAAATATTAGCATCGTCTCCGAGTGTGATGTTAAAATGAATTCCTCAGCATCATCAGTCAGAGATAATTGTTTGAAATACAAGCAAAATGTAATGTTTTTTCCACTCGTTTCTGTCTCTGCTTCATGTCAAAATCATCCTTTCCCAAGGATCAGTCTTATTAGAGTTAAATCATTGCAGAACAGCTGGCGTTTGTTAGCTCAAGTTTGCATTTTAAGGAAACTCTAAACTTGCGAAATGGACTTCAGGTAAACGCTGCGGCTGTGATGGCAAACAGCTGTTGAGATGACAAGGAAGGGGGGGGGGGGGGACACACAAAGAGGAGAAGCAACATCCAACAGCAAAGGATGCCTGTCACAACCAATGCACACATGCTTTTTGAAGTTCTGTCACTCTCTATCAGCCGGTCCACACTGAAATATGCAAACTTTGTCACTGAAAGGACAGCGAATGGTAACAGTAACACATGGCCAAATGGTTTTCTGTCAAAAATTGTTTGAAAATGTGGCCGTCAATGTACTTGAACGATGTGTAGCTGTCACAACAGATAAGCAGCAAGAAGAAAGGTGAGATGTTTCGTGATGGGTTGGTGTGTTTTACCTTTTTTTGGCTTTGTTCGCTTCAGCTCAGCATCTCCTCCCTCTCTCTCTAGTTTCTCTTCTCGCTCTTGCCAGCGTCGCACCTGCTCCTGGCGCATTTTTAAGAACAAGGTCTTTTTCTGGTCTTCATTCAGAGCATTCAGTACATCAGGGTCAATGTACATGTCCTTGAGGATTTGCTGCAGCATGTTGGCAGCTGAATGGTGGGAAAAGTGGGCACCACAGGGCCGAGCAGGCGGAGAGAGGAGGTGCTAACCTTCAGCCAGCAGCTTTTTGTGGTTGTTGGTTTATAGTCTCATGCCAGCGGAAGAAGTATACAACGTCTGTGTTCTAAAACTACTCCTATTCATCCACACAGAATCTTCTTCATAGATCAAAGTGCTTGCTCATCCTTAGATACACACTCTTGTACATACTGTACAATCATGTGCTCTCTCACACACGCACACTCACACACACAAGTTTCCTTTGAGTGCTGTGCTGACAGTCTCTCCACCCTCCTCAGACGTCAGTTTCCCTTGACTTTGGAGGAAATCATTGGGACAATCTAGAAAAAAAAACAAAAAAACAGAGAACAAACATTTGAGAGACAGACTAAAATCATGCCCTAAACATCTTAAAATAGAAACATTCTCTATTTTCCCAGATCCCACCTTTTTTCTAACACACAACAACTTTCTTTCTTCAAACCATTCCTTTACAAAGTTAGTTCCAGTCGGTTGTCTTGTCCCTCCTTCATGAATACGGAAGAGCTCAAACCCTGTTTCTAAACTGTCAGAAAGACTCCAGCCCTGAATGGGAGGAGATTCCAGAGGAATGGAACTGTTTCTATCATCAGTGGCTCTCCTCCTCCCTCCTCCCTCCTAAGCACACACATCCCTCCCCAAAACCCGTGTTCCTTTCTCCCCACCATAACTCCCATGAGATAGCGGCTCCATTTTAACATTGTCATTTACTGGTTGTAGGAGAAAATAAAACAGGGTCAGAGCCCAGGACAGTCTGAGCCAGTTTCTCTAACAAGGGGATTGAAATGGACTCCTCTAATCACAGTGGGGAGTTAAACAATGGCTACCACAGCACTTGGAGGGAAAGAAAGCTTGTCTCACACTGGATGAATACAGTGGTGTCCACTAAACACGTTATAGGGTGCAAACACAGGAAACACAGGAAAGGGGGAGGGGTGGGGGTGGAGAGAGGAGCTAATTCTATATAAAATAAAAGGGAGATAAGGGTACAATTTGTTGAAGTACTCACAGTGGGATGTAGACAGCCGCTCCACAGCAGAGTATGCTAACTAAGCTGGAGAGTCGGAGCGCCTGTGGGTCCTCCTCGTCTTTGTGTGTGTGGTGTGTGTGTATGTGTGTGTGCGCGCGCGTGTGTGTGTGACTAGGCTGATGACATCACAGCATTCCATAATCCTTTTCCCTCTCCCTTTCTCTGTCTCCGTCTCTTTCTCTACACACACCAACGTAAGAAAAGGGGAAGAAAGTAGCTCTAGAAATTGACCTCATACATTTAAGAAGTAAAAAAAAAAAATAATAATAATAATAATAATAAAAAAAAAATCTCAGAAAATGTATCTGGTAACACAAAAGCTACTAGAACTCTGAGACTGATGGTTTATTTATTAACACATTGCATATTTTAGTAATGTATTTTTGTGTTATAGTAGTTCTTATGGATATATTGTAGTGGGGACATCATGCATTTTGTATAGCAATATATGTATATCTGTAATGTTATTAGATTGTAGAAGGTTACAGTTTTTTTTAATAAGAAGTCTGGTCTTGTGCTTCATTAATTAATACCAACTTAATGTAGATTTATGTTTATTTATTGTTTGGTAACCCATGACATATTTTATTTGTTTATTTTAAGCTATAGTGGCTCAGTGAAAAATATGTCTAATTTAAATCACTTTGTTTTTTTATTTTTTTATTTTTTTTATTTTTGCACCTATATTGTGTGCATCTATACTGTTAAGCATCAACTCTGGTTTTCAAAGCTGCTATATAAACTTTATTATTATTATTATTATTATTTTTTATTATTATTATTAGACTACAATATACATGAATATTTTATCATTATCATTATCATCGATTATGTCGATTTATCATGAACATTCAGTTGAATGTTTTTTATTCTTCTTTCATTGGCACTTTTTTCATTTCTAGTGTGTATTTTTAGACAAGTGAAATCCATACTCTAATTTTGAAAACTGGTAAATAAACTTTGATGATAATAATAATTTTGGTTAATAGGTTTTAAAATATCATTGAATATAATGATCAGTCATGTATTTTGTGTTGCATCTAGTGTAATGTCATAGCATTGTACATGGTTACAATCTGTTGAAAAGCACATTTTTATACTGATTTAAAAAAAACATGATTCGGACAAATTCTCTGCATCCAATTCTGAAACCTACACCGATATTTAATATTATTTTATGTTAATTATTTACTTCTGACTATACATATAAGACTGTGGTGACTGAAGAGGCCTTCTATTTAAATTGTACTGATTTTAAAAAAAAAATGCAATTTTCCCTCACTGTTCTACTATGCTTTCACAAATTTGCATCAAAATGTTTTATTGAGTGATAAAGAGTACACAAATCAGATAAATAAACCACAATACCAAGCCCTTGAAAAACTTTAGATGCAAGGACTGCTGTCAGGCTTTTAATTTATTCTGAAAAGTCAAAACAGTAATGACACTAATAGGGAAAATCCAAATGTTCAACCTGACAGATTCTATGAATGTAGGAATCTCAGTAAAATAGACCATGTGCTGGATTTTTAGGTAAAGAGCGTCCTCTAGTGGATTCTAGAAGACCAGAAAACCCTGTTATGCCTTACGTCACCACTGAGACCTCACTTGGCTGCTTCAGAGTATACAACAAAACTGCACGGCTGAATAAAAATGGAAGCAACATTACAGCAAATAAAAGCATTCCCTAACATATGCTGCCACCCCATGGCTCTATAAAGCTCTGCAGCTGTACGCCACGACAGACAAAAACAGAAAAACAGGCAGAGTATAGGACATGTCATGGGTCTGAGATAATAAAGTACTGATGGGGTGATTATGGCTGTAGTGTAGCAGCCTGTAAGTATGGAACTGATATAGTAGTGCTCGCACAAGATCAGTTGTTTAACTGTCGTTGGTGTCTTCAAGCTTGCAATTACTATCTTTGGGTCACATAGTACCATTACGAGCCATCATACTAGTAAATAATATAACTTGGTCATACATATTTTAATAATAAAAAACACATGCAAACATAAACTCATCTGTGTGTGTGTGTGTATCCATCTATCCATCACATACATACATACATACATACATACTCTGAAGTCACTTACATTGAGCACACGTTTATCTGTTTTTTTCCACCCATCATCCATCCAAGCAGGATGGCCAAAACATCTTCACAACTTACACAAAACCCTAAACATTCCAATTCCCTTAGCTTTCTCCTTGAGCATGTACAGACCCTGACCTTTGACCTCCCCAGAGACTATGTGAATGAGATGTAAGATATTGACGTCATGCTAGTCTGATCCCCGTCTTTTTCCCCCCATTAAACTATACAGATTGTTTGGATCAGTGGTCAAACAGAAGACTGTTGAGTATATGTCCTAAGGCTTAAGTAAAAAGTATTAAGGTTTGATGGCTTTTCATTTGTCAGCTGGCAGAAATAATACTGCTGGTGATCTTACATTTCATGGCCATTTTTTTTTTTTTTTTACCATTATCATGAAACTACTTCAAATATATGTTATAACAACCTATGAGTTACTGAGAAGCTGCTATTTTTTTTTTTTTAGCACTGGAAAAAACTGTAATACAACTGGTAAATTAATAATAAAAAGATTTCTGATTACAGTAAAAGAGTAAGTTTCATTTTCAAGGAAGCATTTGTAACTACCAATGTAAATGTAAAATCAAACAGAAAAGACAACATGACATCAAAACTTAATAGACTTTATCAGTCAATTATTGACATTTTGGGAAGGGTTTTTTTTCCAACAAGAAATCAAACAAACAAAAAATAAACCACATACATTATATTGTAGATTTTCCCTCATGGGTAAATTAAATTTATTTTTAAAATTTGTAAATGTACATAAATTATATTTAATGCATCAAAACCAAATGAGCAAATCAAATACCCTCTTTGAAAAAGAGGCAACAAAAGAGAGAATGACATTCTTTGTTGAGATCATTTTAAACAAGTATTGGTCAGGCATTTTATTAACCTGGGAAAGCAAAGTGCTACACACAACAACCACTGAAGACAGTTCACCATACACCTTAATGAGGATTGGACTGAAGCACCTTTTCTTAGCTTAAAGCTAAAATGAAGATTCCATGGTTTGTCAGTGAGTTTCCATTTCATAAAAACTCCACTATGGTTCTTTTTTTTGTCTTCCTTCAACAACTCTTAAGCCGAACTTTCCTTACAAAGAGACAGACAAACTTCAGTGACATTGTTCTATTTCAAGTTAAAGTTATTAATGTGAACTGCTTGACCCAACAGGCTGCTAAGACCTTGGTTTACTATATACTTATTTTTCTCCAAAATGGAGCTTTAAGTGCAAATAAAGGCATACAACTCCTTCATGAGAAATAAACATGGAATTCAGCCACATGCTTTCAAATAGTAATCATATATTTAATTGATATACATATATTGCCACCATTGGCACATACGATATTGCACACAGTGATGAAATGTTGCACAGAAAAAATAGATATATTTTTTGTGGGCGAAAACATTCCAAAATTACAAATAATGTGGAATAACGCTGAAAAGGTAAAACTACATAAAACATAAACAAAACAAGACATGCTTGCTACTCCCCATTAATTGAGCGACTTACAACTTACACATAACTATCCAAGCCAAAGAACGGGCATTTTAAGGGGGGCTTGCCAACAACCATTTATACCATTTCAAGCCATGACTGATGTTCCCAGTCAGCCCCTGCTCTCCCTGCTAATGCGCTTGGTTAGTATAGAGCCAACTCTTCTGCATCATCTTGCATCTAGGTGACCACCCCCTTCCATGTTTACATGTAGGCCGATACCTGGATGGCTGTGGAATGGGGATGGCAATGAGGTTAGGGAAGGAAGGAAGGTAGGAAGGAAGGAAGGAAGCAGAAAAAAGTTAAGAATTCTGCTTTTTTTCTTAAGAGTTTGTAACAAACCCTTTTAGCACCACGAGTTGTGCACTAGCACACAAGGGAGCTGAGACACAAAAATGGAAAAAAGAGAGAAAGCAATAATGAAAAGAAGCCAAACTGCAATCCAAAGCACCAGGCCAGCGTGTAAGCATGCGGAGTGTGTAAGGCACCAGGTTGTTTATATGCTGAAGAGGATGCTCCCGAACAGGTGTCATTTAGGCTAATACCAGAGGCTCCAAAAATAGGTGGTCAAGGACAGTCTAGTTTGCTGGTTTCCAGTCAATCTAAACATGGGAGCAATTATTTAATTCAATGCTGAGGTAAATCTGACATTATCTGATTGTTGCCAGTTTTTCTGGAGTTAACTGACAGAGTTTATAAAACTGCTATCACACATCTATGAGATGCGACTGAACTGGATCAGAACCAGTTGTTTTCCGTGTGGCAGCCCAAATATTTACAATTAGACCAAAACTGAATCTCATCACCCCCTGCTTGATATTTGGGCTTACAAATCTAAGATAGAGCTATGAGTATATATCCAAAGCAGACCCTCTAAACTTCACACCATTTGATCTTCAACTAAAACAGATTGGCACATGCACAGACACACACCTGGAGTTTTACCACCAAGCCATCTGAACCCTCTCCTCCTTGACTTCTCCAAGTGTGCTCCTGGGCAGCCCTCCTCATAGTGCCATGGCGTTATTTTTGATATTTAGCAAAGTTGCTTCCTCTACAATCAGTGACTTCCACTATAACTACACCAAGCCTTTGGATGGAGCTCACTCACTACTCAAAACTTGAGATTCATACAATATCGGCAGATAAAGATACATATAGAAGGGTCCTTGAGCCAATATTTTGGGAGACCAACGAAATCTATCTTAGTGCAGATGAACATGCAGCAACAGCACTCCTTGGCACCATTTAAACTTTTATGACTCAACAAGTTTACAAAATTATTCTGTTTAAGAAGTACTAACCAACAATGCTCTGGCTCTTTTTCTAGACCATAAAGCCCATCAACACAGTATGTGTAGGGTGTTTGTCTTGTTAAGTTATCTGCAATTCAGGCCATTTGCTACATGTTGTCACTGCATTTCTCTATCAAATACACATCGAGTACCTTTAAAATGAACACATTGCATTAACAACGAGACACAAAGGTAGTCTATAATATATCCATCTGCATGGCAACAATTTCAACTGAAACAAAAATTACAATATTAATATTTCTTTGAATGCCTCTGGAAAATGTCATCACGTCAAGATCCATTCAAGAGTTCAATATATTTGATTTTTATGCAGTGCATATTGCACAACAAATAGAGCACTTAATTCATTTTATGAAAATGCCTATATGTTCCTTTTTATACTGCATGACATCTAACCACTTTCCAAAGCAGGCCTAGCCCTCGTATGATTCATGTGTAAACACATCTCTACTCACAGGTAAAGGTAAATAGAATGGCAAGTACATGTGACAACCTTTTACAAAGTTTTGAGAATTTTGGTTTAAAAATTAAAATATCTGATTTGTGCTGAAGTCATTAGCTCACATGAAAAGGAAACTTTTTTTTCCCCCTCAGAACTCGGCAATAATTCCATTTGAACATTGCAAACACTTTTTTTTTTTTTTTTTTTACAATAGCTTTAACTGGTACAAAAGTTTTCTGTTAATAAGGGAAATAAACACTCAGTTCAATGTTGTTTGTCAAGTAGGAAACAATGTTCAAATATAATGTTATTACTTTGTTTAGCAGCCTGTTACTGTATTAATGGTGGATAAGTGGGGTAACATCCAGCGATGAGTGACAACATGTCATAACTGTCAGGTTGTGGAGGTTTCTTATATTGTGGGTGATGCTCCCTTGGAGTTAAACCGTTACAGTTAAATCTTTAGATTTCTTTCGTTATACAGTAGAGTTTTTAATTATATTTCTCTTGTTATTTTCATTACTCTTGCATGTTTATGCTGTCTATATCAATCCTCGTCCCCATCGTCCGCCTGCATCTCCTCTTGTTGCTGCAGCTCACATGCCCTTTTCTCCCGCTGTTTCTCCTGGATCTTCTTCATTTCCTCGGCATATTTACTGAAAGTATTCCCAAATTTGGACCACACTTTGAAGGGCACCGTAATCGAGTTGCGGTACGTTGGCTTCACCTCGCTTACCCTCATGAACACTCCATACTTATTGGACCCGACGTCGAAGAAAAACCGTTTGTTGTCCACAGTCAATGATGACCCTTCGGGCAACTCTGCAGGTTCGTCCTCTACACCGTAATCGTCAATAAGTTTAGCCAAAGCGTCACGAAACTCAATAAGTCCCTGGGCAGGCAAGGCAATCGTCTGGCCTTGCGTGGATCCCAAACCGGGCCCCCGGTTAACGGTCTGTCGAATCCTCAGAAACCGTCCCCTCTGGTTCTCTTTCAGATCCATGTAGTATTTCCGATTTTCTCGGACCAGGAACTCGCTTTTGAGTGCTCGCCGGGGCTCGTCTTGTACCATCCCCGGATTGCTCGGACCCAGCTGGGCATAATGTTCGATGAAGTCCCCCAAGTAGTCTCGGAACTCGACCGCCACGGACATGGAGAGAGTAAGGCGGCTCTTGTTTCCACCGGCCCCGACTTCTGCTATCTTTAAGAAGCGGCCTTTCGCGTTCTGCTTAACGTCCAAATAGAAGCGTTTGTTTTGGATGTCAACCCGCTTCGACGCCAGTTCTTGAGTCTCGTGCTGGAGCCCGGAAGCGGAGCCCGCCCCTCCTGTCGCTAGATGCATGGAACCGAAGCCTGGGCCCGTGGCTGCTCCTCCCTGCTCACTTCCACTGTCTCTGTCCGCCATGATGCTGCCTGCCTGCCTTCTCCCTCTGTCTGCTGCAAAGCCACGGCCAGCCTCAGCCAACGCAGGAGCTCTCGCGAGAACTGCACAGAGGCATAAGAAGCAAAGGGGAGCGTTAATGCAGAGCGAGAATGGCGTGTTTTCTTCGGTATGGCATCAGCAAGAGTTATGTCCTGTCATTTATAAGGAAACGAAACTAACCCTCGCAAGGATAGAAAATGAATCTTCATCTTTTATGTGATAACATTTTGATGTGTCATCACAGGTTCTTAAAAGTGAAGGTGCTTTTGTAGCCTGGGAATCCCCTACTTACCCTGTCCTGCAAAGTAAAAGAATCATGTACTTTCCAAAGATATTCAATTATGTGTGAACATAAACATATCTATATTAAACGGTATATATACATTTTTATCCACACACATTGTCATTGACTTTTTACATTCTTCTAATTTTAACCTAAAACTGACATAACAGAAGTAGTGGGCCAAAGTCTATTTTGCAGCAAAACCAAGATAGATCATAGGCTATCTTGAAATCGTGCCCCAACCCTAAGTCAGAATCCAGCAGTTAACCAGTTTTCGTTAAAATAAATATTTTAGCAGTATTTTACTGCTTTGAAAGAGTGATTAGAACCAAATACTACTATTAAAACACTAATTTGGCCTGACCCATACAATCATTACGCAGTTTATTAAGCAAACCTAAAGAACATCCGAATTTTTACCCATTTATTTTAAGTAACTTAAGTCATCAATTCGCATGCAAAAAGTAGTTAATGCTTCTTATAATTGATCCCCCCCCCACCCCCCACCAATGCTTTTATTTACCTTTGTGAATGAATGTACATT
>JAPSES010000044.1:13055618-13076847 GCA_029822895.1 Maxillicosta whitleyi | reverse complement strand
GTGTGTGCGCAGTGTTGTGTGTACAGTGGTGTGGAAACTGTTTATTTTTCCATTCCTCATTGACTTTGTGGACACACTGAGTATATACTCTTAAGATGGAACAAGTCCTTAAAGTTTTTTTGAATTTGGAATGGACATATTTCCATAAACCTTAACTGTCCTTTCATCACAAGTGAAATGTAATCAGTTCAGAAAATGAGTTTTAATTTTTCATGTGAGTAATGCATCATTTTACAGGAGCTAGCAGCAAGATATTCTTGTAAGTAAGCATTTTAAAACAGTCTTAAGGGTAATTTGCAGAAATGCCGTATTATCGTCTCTGTATTACATTTTTTTTTCTCAATTGAGGATATGAACGAGAGACAACTGAGATGACAGTTGAGATAATGACATCTACCTTAATAATAGAGAACATGTTTTAATTAGGAATAGAGCATGACATTGCTTTACTTCACATGATAATTTAAGGGGTTTCACATCTGCCTTTAGCTCTTATTCTTTTGCCAGACAATAGGGTTTTTGTCCCATATGGCACAGCAGCTATTATGGTTGTGCAACTCATTTGGCTTTTTGACTGTAGACCTCATGGAGGAGACGTACACTTTGTGTGCGATGCACTGTATCAGGAGGAGAAAAAGCAGAACGAAGAGGTCATCTGAGTTCAGGGGAAGCACATTACAATGGGGTCATGCTTAACTCATTTAACATACAAAATATGGACAAAAATATCTGGGCATATTGAGATATTATCCTGATGAAAATGTTCATGTCAATTGCCGTTAATGATTATCACAAATGGATATTTCCTCTAAGTTTAACGGCTGATTTGACTCCTCAAGTGGGAGTTGAAGAAACCACATCTCTACTTGTCATTTAAAATGATCATTCATGGTTAGAACATGACAAATATTTTAGAAGTCTAGAGATAGAACATTTACAACAATTATAATGATAAACAAAACTAAGCGGTGAGTTAAGTTAAGTTAAAAAATCTCAAAGATTTTATTAACACAGCTGACATTGTGACGAAAATAACAAACAATCAAGACAAAATAAAAACATTCCTTGCAGTGATATTTAGTCGAATATAAATTATATTGTGATATTTGCATCTGTCACTGATGCACCTGAACGCAATGTGTCCTAATATATTTGCCAATATACATAGATAAATAGATATAATAAAAACACATTAAGGGTAAAAAAAATAAGTCGGTAATAAATAGTAAAGGAATAAGAATATACGTACAAGAATACACACTTCTAAGCCAAAAAGTACTATATGTGCAAAAATCAAGATGTAGAAAATTATGACAATTTAAAAAAAAAAAAAATTACAAGTGCATTAACAGTAAAATTGTACTTCCATTATGTTGCCCATAGTGGAATAAGACATGACAGTTGATATGGATAATTGTGTCATGTATGCTATTTATTAAAAAAGTAACCTCATTTCAGGGCACATTTTCAAACATTGTCTAAATATTTCCAGTTTAATCAGTAACAAGCTAAAATGTTTTTTTGAATGATATCCCAGCAGAGGAACATATTTTTTCCCTGATTTTGAAGATTGAAAGAACTTGTACCCAATTTATCAAACCTCTCATGTTTTCACAATTTTACAACTTGCTTGAATTCTGGCTTTTTTTGTGTGTGTTTCTTTAAGCAGATGCACTTTTAGTCTAGCATTAAGAAATAAGAAGTTAAGGAATTTGTGATTTTTATTTTTTTTTTCCCCCAATACAAATGTTTTTGCAGTACAGGAGTATTTATTTACTGCCCACAAAGCCAATTGCTTTTATATGAAGTAAAATAATAATATTGTCAGTGCACACTCTGTCACTTACCTGTCACTGTGAGGTCCCATTGCATGCTGGTCGCAGCTGCTGCATTGAGGTGGTAGACAGGCAGAAGTTCGCTCCGGGCTATGTATCTCACTGTGAATTTAGAGAGCTCCTTAGAAGAGCTAGACATAGAACATGAATGACAGCTGCTGGTGGCGGCTGTGTTCTGCTCTTACCCCGCATGTTTGTCAAACAGCAGTAACAATTAGCAGGCACCTACAGGTTGGTAAACTGTAGGGCAGTTCAGTGGTTGTTGATTGTATCATAGGTGCGTGTGATTATGTACAGGATTTTATTTTGTTCACATAAGAATGACTGAAGTGTCTCAATAACAAATGACCCACCAAAGGTGAGGACTGGTTTTGGCTGAGGTTTTACAGATTGTTTTCCATGGTCACTGGGTCATTCGTTGAATTTCTCTGCCCTGCTGAATCTCCGCTCTGCTACACTACTCTGACAACATGGCTTGATGTATATTTATAAGACATATGGCAAAGAAAAAGAGGACATGACCATTTTCAGTAATTGGCTGCTCATTTTCTTGTCCTATTAGACACTTTCTCACAATCACTCAGACTTGAACTCCACATCTGAAAAGACAGAATCGCAGAAGCTTTTGTTATGATGGTAGAGGGATCTTTGGTCTGTGTCTTGTCTCGTTACAAAGCCAAAAATTGTCTCAGGGCATGTGTGGCAGTATTATGTTTTTTTTGGTTGTTTTTTTTGCAGACTTTATGTCCATGTATTTTAATATCCCTCAAAATAACATCAGGGCATCGGGGAGATTTCTAAAGGTGCTATTTGTTCACTGCTAAACAGTTTGTACTAAATAGGTTACATGTCTATTTAAGGAGAGAGACCTTTTGATTTACTCTTAGCATTAATGCACAGGGTGGATACAAATAAAAGCATTGCTCTGTGCTTGGAAGTGTGATTAAAAACTGATCAGAATTTCAAAAATACACTATCCCATGTGGTATTGTATTCTGACAATCCATCAATGCAAGGGAAATTTATTTATTTATTTTATAGAGAATGAAATATAGAAATACTGAAACTATATAAAAAAAAAAGAGAGAATTGGAACATTAAAGTATTAATAAGATGATATAAAGTAAGTATGGCTTTTCTAATGAATACTAACCAGCAGGCACCATGCCAAGGAACATGTACACATAAATGAAATGCAGCCGTGTTTAAAGATATTAGTTACAGTAAATGTGGTGACAAACATCTAAAGTGCTTGATTCACTGTTTGCACCTGCAGACCTGTGTCAGATCTGTCCAGAACCTGATATCCTCCTATATAAGGTCACAGGGGTCACCTGAGGTAACACTGCAGCTCACAAATACTCAAAGTATGGTTTATTTTTGCTGTGTATTTCATCAGAGTTCACATTAAGGTAAAGGAATTACAAAAACAGGAACCAACCTGATATCGTTTTTAAGGATTACACACAGTGAAGAGTTTTGTTTTGGAAGCGTAATGAACATTGGATCATACTGTACATAGTTTTATCACAATGGATTGATCCCCTACTGGTGAAAGATGACGCTGCCTTTGACGAGCAGCAGCTCTGACGCAGACGAAGCTCTGGACATGACAAAAGCTGTTATCACTCCTTAATTCTGCTTTAATGTTTTCTACCACAGAACTTAAGTACCACCAGTTTAGTGCTACACGAGTTGTTTAACCACTCAACTGTGTTTGATATTTTCCACAGTTTTCAGTGCCTGTTTAACATGCCCTTTGATTTCACACGCACCAAAGCAATGCTTTGGATGATTATAAATTTCCATGCTATAATACAGAATTATGTCTGGGCTCATGGAGAATAATAGGCTTACTCTGGGTTCAGCTGGATAAGAACCACGAGAACAAGTCTGCCTTGCTGTACAGTTTAAGGTTTTGAATTTTATCTCAAATTAATCAAATGCTCCATATAACTGCAAACCTCCCAGTGAGTCACCTTTCAAAGATCAGAATGGGATTTATTTGGTGGTTAAAGGGGCGTGGTCAGAGAAATGACATCCAGCCTAAAACACTACAGCTTGAGAGCACAGGAGGTAAAAGAGAAGTTTTTTTGGTTTGTTTTTTTAGATTACAGTTAAAATTCTTCAGAGGAAATCTGCACACCGGTGGCAAGATGGTTCGGACTATTTAGTGCTTGAGAAAGTGGTGGGGGTGTCATAGCCTGTCCTGGGTACCAATAGGTACACAGGGCTGACATATACAGTCCAACAACCATTCATTCACCCTCACATTCACACCCACAGATTATTTACCAGGGGTGTCCAGTCCTGGTCTCAGAGGGCCTCCCTCTTCCAACACATCTGATTCAAATGATCAGGCTTTCATCAAACTCTGCAGAAGTCTGATAATGACTGTTAGGTGTGTTGGAATAGGGAAACATCTAAAACATGGAGGATACCCCTGATTTGGACTAATTACACAAATAATTTCTTTGGATTGTGGGAGAAAGTCGAAGTATCTGGAGAGAACCCACAAACTCCACATGAAAGACCTCAGCTGGTCGAATCGAACCCAGAACTTTCTTTCTGGTTGCCGACAGCACTAACCACGTCACCACCGCACCATGTTAGTGGCAAAATATCTGTTTTATACCAAAAACACTGTACCTCCTCATAGCAGCAATATTTTAACTAATAACAGTAGTGAACCCTTTTCAAATGACTAGAACATGCATTTAATATATATTTACTTCCAATAGCTCTTACTACATTTGTCAGTGATGCCTTATTTCCACAAATATAACTTTATTCTGTATGGAATCACTACTGCAGCTGCAAACATCTGGCTGAAACCAGCTTTTTCAGAGGCGTGGTACAAGGTCTGCTGTTGCTTGTGAGAATGCAGATTAGTTTTACACTTTCTACTAAATGTCACAAGCAGTAATCTCCATTAATCTATGCTGAGAATTCCTAAACTAAGATGACAGCTGCTTTTCCATCAGAAAACCTATTTAAAATATTACAATTTCCAGTGTTACGTGGTGCACACATTTTTCTTTTACGTTGGTAATATAAGTTTAGAGAAGAAATGTACAAGTCAGGTGTGGTTAGAATCCATTTAATGATGTGTGTGAACTTATATCTGATGGTAAAGTAGAAAACAGGATAATATGAGGAATATGGTGTAGTCAGTGACATAAACTGGTGACCTTGATGTGTTTATAAAAGCTCTGATGAGGACAAACCTTTTATGCTGCCATCTTATCATTAATGTGTTTGGCTGAGCTGTTTATTATTTGATGCCTATGAACACAACCCTTACCCTCACAGATGTCACAATTTGCAGTATTTCCTGCAGAAATTCATAAAAAGAGATAATTTGAGCTGTAAACTGGATTTATAGTTTATTAAACTTCAGCGTCTGAAGTATTTTTTATATAAGAAAAACAATCACAACTTCTCATTTCAAACAACAGAGATGAAATAACTTTTGTAATATTCACTGGAAGACTTCTTATCATGTACGTAGTCTGTTTCCTATCATCACACCATTTGTTTACACAGTTACAACCATAGCAGGCTTATAATGAAGTCCAGCTGAACATGACCGCAGTGTCACATAAACATTAGTGTTAGGGCGTTTTATCTGTACTCACATTCTGTCCCTGCCTGCCTGTCTGTGCTTTTCAGAGTCAAGTCTCAGATTTTTTTTTTCAGCCCACTGAAGAATGTTGCCTTCACCACAATGAGGCAGTATATGATCAGGATCAGGACCGAAAAGTTGAAAGGGATGAGTCCGTTGGGAATGTCACAGCAGTTGTTGGACTCCCTGCCCCTGAGGCTGGAGCTGTGTCAAAAACACTCAAAAGCCCACAGTCCCTGCACAGTCCTGGAGTTATGTACAGGATAACAACTGTGAAAGTCACTGCCATATTGGAATTACTTTATTTACAAAGGGAGACAGTCTTTCTGGTGGTAAACCTTATGTAGTCAGCTTTAAGTGGATGTGTTATTTTCACCAAACTAACCTTAATGATGTGACTTTGGGGAGAAGCATTCATGTACAGTATTGGACCAGGGTCAAAAAGATGCCCACTAGTGATTTTCAGCAGACAGCTGTGTGGTGGAAAACATTCAATGCAGCCGCAATGAGGGGATTTTTTTCCCCTAAATACAATGGACAAGCAACATTTCATATAATAGCCGTAGATAGCAACATGGATCTCACATATACAATGTACAAAATGTACTGGAGCTTCGAACAAAGTAAAGAAAATGCTAATAATAAAATCAACTTAGAAAATTAAAGAGAACCATAACTATATGCTAGGTTACTTTAACCTTGAGACACAAAACACTTACTAAATTTTTACTTGTTCATATTGTGCGGCTGTTTTCCTTCTGCTTCGTGAGGACAGTTTAAGTTTACCCTGCCTTTTGAATCATTCAGTAATTTGCAGCTATCTTGGGCTGCAATGCTCGTCCTTCACAGGCTGTAGCCAGTGCATGTAATTAAATATTTAAAGGATCTTTTTTTTTTTCTGCGCAAAGCATGAAAGGTTGTCAACAAAATTACAAGTAACCTACAAATAGTACTGGCTTTCCTAAAGTAAGACACAGGCCATCTCTGTGTGAATGAAGATCTGCAGGAAAAACACGTCTCCTCATTGGAAAACAGTAGTAAAATAGTAGTAGAAGTAGAAAAATAGTCAATTCTAGAAAATTCACCCACTCTGATTTTATATTAATTTACAAAACAACCCACAAAAGTGCATTGCTCTAAGTTTTTTGTCATTCATGTGCTCTAGGTATGGTGTATTTACAGTATGGGGCTAACCAAATTAGGTAGTAATTACTGGGTGGAAAAACTGGTCAATAATTAGTTTCAAGGCTATTAGCTCCATTTCATATGTAATTGACTTTTTTTTTTTTTTTTTTTTAGATGTATTGACAACTCCACTATTAACCCTGTTTAGTCCACTAATCCAGATTGGGATCACTGCAAGTAAATGTCATAACTATTAATATCCCAGGTAAGCTCATTCTTCAGAGATCTGAAACCTAATTAAGCTGCTTGGCTTTCTGAAGTATTTAACTCAGTGCCGTGACATGTAAAAACCTTATTTCATCAATTTCTAGAGCTTGTTATCTCAAGATACCGACACAGGGTTAGCATATTTGATATTTGATGGATACTTTTTATGAACACTATAATTGCCTGTAACACAGCCTTGTTGTCAGTGAGTATCAAGATCACACAAATTACTGTTGGGATCAACATTGTCTTGTCATGTTGTAGAAGCATCCTATGATTGCTCAGTCCAAGGAGGGAGGGTGAAGCTGGCGGGCACAAATTTCTATGTTGTTTTGCTTGTAGATCTGTCTAGCTTTGGGCATAATGCCACAGAAGACACATTCCATAATATTCCACAAACTGGTTTATAGATGACAACAAGGATTTTCAATTGCAGGGTACCAAAGGTTTGTATAAACAGCTTAAGGCCTTCAATGTCAACTCCAGCTTTAGGTTATTTATAGTGCAACCTCACCCATAGAATCAAAAAATATATGAACATTGCGAATCACATTTTTATTGGCATCAGGATGCCCTCGTTGTAACTTGAGTAAAAGGTTTACAGTTTTTCCTAAAAGAAAATGTAAAGGTATCATATGTGTGCTTTAAGTTAGTACAGTGATATGGATGACAGCGTATGTCAAAACAACAAAAGCGATAGTCCGATTCACTTAATCACCTTTCTTGGAAACTATGTTGTCAGAAAGTGCACAACAATTTTGCTGGAATGTACTTGTGTGGATTCCTGTGAATATTAAATTACAACAAATGGAGCCAAAATGCAGAATTAGTGCAGCTTGTTCCTGATACTATTGTTATCCATAAGAAAGGTTGTACTGAGAAACATTGTACATTGCTCAGTTGATACTTTTGTAAAATGGTCTACAAGTGAAATGGTATGTGTATATTTTGTAAATGCAGTCAGAGCTGCATAGAATACACAGCTGAAGAATCAATTTATCACAGCAGGTTCTGTGTGAAACCTGCTCATTAGCTATTTACTTAAAGCTGTGGATGCTTTCTCATTGCAGCGTCTCCTCACTAAGGTGTCAGGTACATTCATGGGAAACAGCATGACACTGAAGGACAGTGCAGGAGATAACCTTTCACTGCAGACTCACTTGCTGGCATTCATTTACTTTAGGCTCCAGGCTGCTGCTTCACTCTCATTATGCTCCAGTCTTTAGTTGTATTCTTGCATTATTCAGTTTGGAGATTTGATATTGTATCTTTACCAAAACATAATGATTTACATGATGTTTGGTTTGATTTACGTTAGTTTAATTTTTGGAGTAAGGGAAAAAAAATACAATGATACCCATCATTATTATCGTAATTGAAATATTGCACTAACTTTTTTTTTTTTCTTGGAAGCATAGCAGTAAATCTGACAGGACCATCTACAACTATATTTGTGAACCTTTTGGCACTATAACAACACTCTATTGTTTCCAACTTCGGTATCGACAGATACGAGTCATAACTCTTAGTTCTGTCGGAGATCTTTGTTACTTTAATATAGATATATGTTTCTGTGAATTTGCCCGATGCCTTAGGTTTTCTTCAAATACTGGAGCTGAACATTAACAGAGTGGCTTATATTTGGGCACAAAACCACTTTTATTCATATGTTCTTAAAGTACAACCTTTATAGTTTTCTAATACTATCCAGCTCCACTCTGATCTGTTTTGTTTTCTTGCATCTGGTTGTCTATGTTTTTTTTAATATGTATTTTCTGTAAATTTCTTCCCAGGGGTGGGTGGATGCTTCAGTGCATGGGTGTGTTGTTCTTTGGGTAATTGTCTGAATTTTTGTCTGCTTTTACTATAATTCTGTGTTGGCAAGCATATGCATGTTAGCTGTGTCAGTTTGCAACTTTTAGATGCTTGTCTACATTTGTGCAATCATTTGAACGTGATTCGTGCCATCCGGGCATATATACATACATGGAAGTGGAATACAACTGTAAGTTATAAATGTCCATAGAATGCTGGCAGTGTCCATGACAGGAACTTCAATGAAATGATAGGGAACAAAAGGACCATGGGAAGGGCAACTGTGTTTGTGTGCAGCAGAAGTGTTGAAAAGAGGGGCTGCCGGCACTCCTGCTGGGCGCCTCCCGGTGTGTTTTACGGGACGTGTCCGGCCATGTTCACCCCACACACACACAGTACATATCCTGAGAGAAGGTTTGTTTCCTCAGGTATGTTGTAGGTGTGGATTGATGTGTGTCTTAACATGAAAAGACTTTAAACAGAATGGAATGGCTTGTTGGTAGTGTTTGGAAGTGGACCAAGAGAAAATCATGTTTCTCGTAAGAGTGAAGGGGTCTCCTACTTTGAGTTAGAAAAAAACACACATTCATAGCTGAGAAGAGATGAATTCCCCAATTCTGTGGTCCATGATTGAGTATTACCGGCCTGAATGTAACACAGGAGGAGCTAATAGAAGATTATGACACTGCTGACTCACAGAAGAGTAAACAACTTGAAGAACACATTCCTGAATATTCGTAGTATGTACAGTACATTAATCACCGTCCTATAAGATTACTTGATACTTGGTACTTTGGATACTATACCCACCAATGACCTGTTTGTGGTTTTACAAAATTGTGACATCAATTCCTAAATCCATGGTGAATGATGTTTGAAAGACAGGAAAAGGCGCTAAATACCTCTGAGGAGTTCATTCATGTTCTCAACATCCACGTAAACCTCACAGCTAACATGCCCAAATACTTATACCGATATTCCAACTGGTATTTCTCCAAATGAAAATATAAGGCTGAACATACTAACTGACTTAGACAATCACTGAGTAATAAGTCCTGATAATTAAAGATAAAAGGAAGTGTGTCTGTCTGCGATTGCTCTGGTGTGTATGTGAGTGGGGGTGTGTGTTTTGGAAGTGGGCTGTTACTCTATCCTTTACCCTTGCTTTCTTCTGTCTTTCCACCAGTGCTCCTGCTCATTATTGTGTTGCTCTAATCTGGAGGGGACAGGACTGGGTGCAGAAGTGTATTTATCTTCCTGCACAAATAGGACCTCTTTCCGTCTGGTCCCTGCTCAGCTTGTTGTTGAAAGATAGTGAGCAGCATAGAGCAAGCTTCAGTATGTGCGTGTGTGTGCGTGCACGGGTGAACTGAGATGTGTCCCAGCTGGCCCACAGACCAGCACACTAACCATCACCTCACTGCAGCAAATGCAGACAAAAGAGGAATATATCTCCCTTGTGATATTGATACCCCTTAACTCCGGGGGTGTTTTACCCTAAATGAGAAACCAACATTCCTCACAGAGGTCTGTTGTACTTGTAAAAGCCAGTAAGATCAGTGTTACAGAAAGTCCCTGTAGTGTGAGCCCTGTAGCCCAGTTTCCGCTTTTTCTCCATCACATCTGTTGGGATGTGTACTTTTGCAATGCATTGTCTAGGCATGTTTCTTTTCATTCCCTTGTTGTCTCCATGACATTAGGCTTGTAGCAAGCAGTTATCATACTGCAAATGGCCACGAGCCAGGAAACCACTGTAGGCAAGCCAGCATTACAAAACAACACAAAACCAACCATGAAAACTAATTCAGGGGATTGCTTCTCTTTCTATTCTGTCAAAACCCTGTAACACCACCATGTATTTCAGTTAAGACTTTGGTAAAAACCACTTACTCTGGTTTTGTTCTGTGGTCAGTGAGCTAGGATTGACCTGGGATTGTTCCCTCATCTATCCACACAAATATGGTTTAGTGTACTATTACTACATGGTATTTGGGCAACAATTAATACTCTGTTGGCTACAACTCAACTATTAGATTTTAGGCTAAAGCTTTGGTACTGCTCCTCCATGGGTAAGCTTTTCATACTGGCGGTGGGTTGCCTATTTAGACCCATTACAGGTTTAGCTAGCTTTGACCCCTTTCTTAGTCTGGCTTTTCAGTCACTGGTGCGCTTTCCGATGGATTTAAATGCCGGTAGTGGGTGGAGAGGGTTTTGTGGGCCTGTGCAGTCATCTTCTCAGTCAGAGATGACCCCTCCATAGTCCTGGCTTCCTGTCACCCACGTCTGGTGTGCCAAAGCACAGTGTGAGTCCATCCTGGCACCATCAAAAGGGGCCACACTCTTGCCCACTTATCAAGCTCACTCAATTTGAGGCTGCCTTGATCTTGGCTTGCACCGCCAAGGCATGATCTAAGCTTACACATGCGTAGTAGCGTGTTTTCCAGGAAAAAGCCTACATTTGTGAAAAACAAACAAAGAGATAAGAAAGACTTTTGATAAGCCTGAGCTCAGCCCGGAGAGGCCAAAGCAAGAAATGCAAATGATTTGACCAAGAAGCTGGTTTCACTCTGTGTGAAACTCCTCACACTGTCCTCATTGTGACATGTTTGTGCTGCTCTAAAAGCACATTCTAGAGATAAAGGACAAGTGCAGAGCACAGAAGGAATTTGATTTGATGTGAAGAATGCAAAGCAGAGAGCGGATGCATGTATGTTTTTCAAGGGGGGTGGTTGCTGATAAGACCACAGCCTTCCTTTTTTTTTTTCCTGCATGTAAACTTATATTTATCCAGTTTTATAACTTCAGATCTGTGAAAACAAAAAGTTTGACTCACACTGTAAAGTGTTTACTGTTGTTTTATTTCAATCTACCATTGAAAGATTTCTTTAGACCTGTAGTCACCGGGCTTACCTGGCTAGAAAAATAATCTTGTATCTTTGGTGAGATAGTGTTAAAAAATGGCGTCATCGTGTCCCAAGTATGCAAGTACAGACAACAAAAATGGTTTTAGCTATTTGTGATAATGGTTCTTTGTGAGGGTGAAAAGAGTTTTTTTTTTTTTTGCCTATTTGTCATCCATTTAAGTCATATGAAGGTTTAGTCAGTTGTTTTCAGATTGATAAATGTGCGTAATGGGAAAACACACAACACTAATGTTATGCTATGATTCAGTTGTGATGTCTTAAAAGTCCATTTTGTAAATGACGTCTGCCTTTATATGGGGGTATGGTTTGTATTAAGTGTGGAAAACAGACCCATTTTGAGCACATCAATGACCCATGTGCTTCATCTATTTACATGTGGATGCACCTGTGTGTTTGTATGCGTATGCGTATGCGTGTTTGAGGGGTTATGTTTGTATTTGAGTGTGACAGTGTATACTTTGTTGGCCTGAGGACACTTAGATTGAGTGTGTGTTGTTCTCTCTGGTGAGAGCACACATATGTGTTTGCGTGAAGACCTGGTTCTATGTGGGTGTGTGTTTGATAAACTGTGAGAGCATGTGGGAGACTGTTTGTCTATTCATCTGGGTGAGAGCAGGAGAGAAAGAGCAGAATGAGGAGGTGGAAGAGATCTGCTTCCATCCTCTATCTTCAAGTCAATCTGCTCACAGTCACACAAACCTCTTTATCTCTCCCTTAGACAGAACAGAGGGAGACAGGCAGAGAGACAGACAGACAGACAGAGAGCCAGAGACCCATGGAAAAATAAATACGTTTAAAAAGAGGAAGGAATACAGAGAGAGATTCAATCAGGCAGCCTTAAGAAGATAGAGCGGATTTTTGTGTTTAAGAGGATCATCAAAGTCATGCTCAGACAGCATCTGTCATTAAAAAATATTTGTGCTATTTCAGTATCACAGCAATAAGCTATTATTGTCCAGTTGAGAGACTCTTTGTTAAAAGTAAAGAGAGATGTAATAAAGTATGTACTAGATCAACTTTGACACAAGTTTTTATCACTGCAAGCACAAATTTGTTTTACAGTCTTTAGTCACAGTTGAAATTGAGTGCCAGTTGACATCCTCTACACTTGTGCGCACACATAAACTTATCTTTCTCACACACGTAACCAAATGTTTGACTGATGCCAAGGCAAGGTATCAGTGTTCAGTCATGAAACAGGAAATAGTGCACAATTGTATCATTGAGTGGGTGTGCCTGTCTGCCAGAGGAACACGTATAAAGAGCAAAAAAGATAAATCAACTTCACTTAAATTGTAGGTCTGACACAAATGTATAGCTGTCCTTTATAGTGTTGTTCTGGCAGACATCCAGATAAGGAAGACACAGAGATCATTACATTGCTGTCTGTGAGTGAGTCTGCTGTAGCGCTGGCCTGTTATTGCAGTATCATGCCCCATTGGCTGATGAGTTGCTATGCTCATCTCTTGTTCCTCTCAGCCCCAATCAAAGCTGTCACAATGTGAGTCAGCACGGCCATAAGTGGGGAACATGCCTCTTACCATCAGATCAATCAGTTATGAGACACATCAGTCAGATTGTATCCAGTGTGGAGCTACGTCTGAGGCGGCGAGAGGCACTGCTGGTGTGATGTACGCATGAAAGCCGCATAGTGACAGATGGAGGCTGGAATACAGCTTGAGAACTGAACAAACTGAGAGGCTAAAGAGCTGAAATCTCATTTTCTCAGTGGCCTTGAGAGTGGAGCATGCTCAGTGCTGATGTTTGTCATCTCCCCTCTCTGAGATGCTACTGCAGTGCTTCCCAGCAGGCTTGGCACAGGCTTACTCATGGACATCTCTCTTATGGAGCGATACAGTAGCCAGGCTGCAGCTGCTGCGTGGATACCTCTCTCTCTGTGTGTGTCTTTGTTTCGCTGTCTGTTTCTCAGTTTTACTCTTCATTCCTCTCCTGTCCTACCTATCTTTTTTTTTTTTTTTACCGCCTCTCTCCTTCCTTCTCCCATTGTATTTCATACACATTATCTCCCGCTTTCTTGCTTGATACATTTCTTGTCTCTCTCTCCTTGTCTCTCATCCTCACTCCGCCCTTCCACATCTCTCTCTCACATACTCTAGTTGCTACCCTTAAGACTGTGGTTGCCATAGTGACAGCTATGTGCTGCGGAAACGTCAAAGAGCTGAATCCACCCAGGATCACTTCCTTGTTTAACACTTAAATTCTTCCTTGCCTGTCTTGTCTTTGACTTTTAGGAGCTGTGTATAAATACCAAGTAGCCATGTGTGATTTCCAATCACCCGTGTATTTGCTGTGTAGTAAATGAGCCAGTGAATGTAATTTCTGGTCTCTTTCAGTGATCCTGAGCCCAGCTGTTGCTGAGCAGAGTTATTAGTAACACTCTGATTTGGAGTCTCAGTTGACCTTGGCACAGCTGACCTTGAGAAAATAGCCCCTTCCTCAGGCCTCCAGATGTCACTGGCATTGATTTGTGTCATGTCTCTGCTTAAGGGGGCTTCACCAGCCTGCCCAGTGACATGAGAGATACTAACATTTCCTTTTGTCTTTCATACAGACAGTACATGCACGCACTGTAATAGCCTTCTGCTACTGCATATATTTGACGGCAGATTGGAACCCACATTTTGCTTTTGCTCAAACCTGTGTTTTTTGCAGTTTTGCTCCCCTGGACTTGTAGCATACCCTACAACAGGATGAACAGGTTTTTATTTCTGAAGTCAGACAGCCTCTATGGTGTTTCAGTAACACACTTCAGTGCATGGTCAGTTGAGGAAGCAGATGCATTGTTGGTGAATAAGGTGAATATCAGCAGGTGGGGCTGTTTTCTGTCATCTCATGAAGAGGACATTATTTTCTCTCCTAAATTTCTTTCTCTTTTTTACACTTTTCACCTTTTGTCCTCGCCTCTTCTCCCTTCTTTCTTCTCCTCTCTTCCATCTTTCCCACTTATCCTCTTTCATTCCTGTTTCTCTTAGAGTTTTGTCCCCTGTCTCTTCCCCCCCTGCCCTTGCCTCACCTCCCAGAGTAAAAACAACAGACATGTGTTAAAAGCAGGCACTAGACTTTGAGACCCCCCCCCCATGCACTTTTCTGGCAAAAAGGCAGATAGATCTAAACAACATAACCTAATGGCTGTTTAAAGCCATTATGTCTAAAAAGATAAACTCTCATGCCTGTAAAAGGGCAGGAGTGCTGTTGAGCAGTATCAATGTGATGATGTGCAGGTATGCTGTTGTGAGGAGGGAGCTGCTCAGCTCCATCACACAGGAAAGCTGTCTTCCCTATTCTGGGGGCAGCAAGGAGGGATTAGGAGGCTGGCGGAGATGGGGCCTGTGTAGCATTTATGAGGAGGGTATACAAAGGATTCATGTCAGAACTTTTAGGGCTTGGCTCCTTTTTTTGTACTTGCTGTTCAAATCATGCTCCTCCTACACTGGCCCATCGTGCCCCTCCACCTCCATACTATGATCCAAGGACAGCCCACGGCTGTTGAAAAACAGCAGATGCTTTCGAGTAGCCTGGAAAAAAACAGAAAGAGGTTTAGATGCACATATCCGTGACCATATTTGTATCTTGGTGTGAAAAATGGACCGCATTTCAAACTCCTGTTTCGGTTTTAAAACATCTATTCACATACTCAATCTGGTTTAATGTCCATCACGCAAAATTAATTGCACCAAATTAAAGTGAAATTCCCATTTTTACACATACTATTAAACTTTCTAACTTGTTCATAGTTCAGCTTCTGTTCAGCAAGTTCACATAAACTTTGAGACAAGGGCTACATCTTACAGTCCACATCATCCTCAAGGTTAATGTTCTCCCAATGCACCGACTGTACACCTATGTCAAGCACACCCTCATAACTCATGTGAGCTAATGATACTTTTCGCTAACTCGCACCTTGCATCTATTTAAAGATGATACTAGGATCACAAAAGAAGAGGCTGAGAAAAGTGGTGAGTCGTACAAAGACGCTCAAGTCATCTTGAAACTCACATTTCTTTTGCCCTGACGTAACAACTAGTTACTTTTCTGACACATCCATAAACCACATGCCCACCCACCAACACACACGCAGGCTGGGGAACAAGTCTCATCTTGTTGCATAGTGGAGGAGGAAGTGAGTGTTGAGATTGGGGGGAGATAGGGCCGCAGGGGCAGCTCTCTGACACACTGTAGCCCCTGCCAGTCCTCAGTTATCTCTGCTGACAGATTAGCTCATCGAGAACAACCACTGGGAAGAGAGGAGAGCAGAAGAGGGAGACGAGAGAGCAATTATAGTGTTTGAAGTAGAGATAGCAACACACTGGACCTGATTGGCGTTTCAAACCTTGGCCTTTGTTTGACCCCTTTAGTTTTCTTGCTTACAGAGGAGGCTTATTTTATTGAGCATGCTGACCTGTTAAGACATGACCCTTCTGCTGCCCCTTCCAATCCCTGCTGCTGCCGCCTCCTCCCAGGCAGCGTCAAGTATTCTCTGAGGGCTGGATTCAGACAAACCCCGGGAGAGCCTCGCAGATGAGTCATCAATTTTTTTTTTTTTCAACAAACAAGTTTCATTGAGAGTCACCCCTCTGTTGTTACGACATATTTTTTTCTTTCTTGCTACTTAGCAGGACAGTGTAGAGTCAGTGGGCACCAAATGAAAAAAACCAAAGGGGCTTCAAATCATGTCGCATTCCTCATGTACCCCCTTCTCATCAAATATCAAATTAATATAAACAAATCAGTAGGATTTTTTTTTTTTTTTTTACGTGGTTAAGGCTTCAACAGGCAACTGGGCCAAAATCGCCACAATTCCCATATCATTTTGTAATTGAAGTGGACTGAGAGGAAACTGGACTGGCACCTGTTCTTGGCCCAGTTTTCATGCTTTAGAAAATGTAGTCAGTAATGTCAATCAATCAGTTAATCAATCAATCAATCAATCAATCAATCAATCAATCTTTATTTGTATAGCACTTTTCATACAATGGTTGAATTTACATGTATGTCATGAGTACTTCCAAAAGAATGTAAATATGAGGCAGCAAAAAAACCCAAAACATTTTATTTACTTATTGTGGCACCAACTAACATCATCGGCATGAAATAAGAACAGTAATGACACACCCAAATCTTCTCATTTCAAGCCACACTGTTTTTTTTTTTTTTTTTAATTAAACACACAGATGATAAATATAATGAAGTAAAACACAGAACTAAACTATCAGAATAATTAGGAGTTTGTGTTAAATTAATGTCATATGAATAAAATACTTTGCCTTATGTGTATTTTTATCTGGACACTGTACTGTTAACTCTTATGCTTATCAACTCATGCATTTGTCAGGAACCTGCATCGCTGCTGTTTGAGAATAGTTTTGATGTATTTATGGGCGAGCATTTTGCGCTTCTTTGTTGTTTATTCATTACAGCCTCAATGTGTAAAAGACTTAAAAACTGTAATGACCAATCACTGTCAGACATGTCAGTACTGTAAAATGTATCTTTATGTTCAGACTAACATGAAGATAGGGAGGTGGAAGATGTGCATTATCAAACTTCAACACAATTTTATTAAAATTTTGTATTTTTTTTTTAAATACTGATTCCCTCCTAGAGGAGCTTTAAAGATTCACTGTGTAAAAGTAGGAGGGGCTAACCACACAAATACGAATTAATTGTTTTAGTCACTTGAAAATAAGAATTGTTGTCTTGTCTGTATCGTAAAATGATTGCTTATATCTAAAAATGGAGAAGGTCACTTCCATAAAGTCTTTCATCTTTAGCCGCCATGTTTTTACAGCAGTTCTGAACAGACTTCTGATATTTATTTTCACTTTTTGATTCACCATTATAGTACATCACTATTATCTGTTGTGTTTCATTGTGGAGCAGAGTCAATATCCTTCTAACTATTAAACTCAGAATAGACAAATCAGATCTGAAAAGGAGCTATTGTGTTTTTTTGTTACACTATAAAGGGGGGTAATGAGAGGGTTTTTGAGTCAGGTGCAGTCTGCACAAAAGATGCCACTATATATTACTCACTCAACCCTAAACATTCACAGGTTTTAAGTATTTTTCACATCAATTTAGGCAAAAGATAATATTTTCTGCCAGTATAGTCACCTATGTTTCTACTACTATTGGTCTGGCGGTTGAACTGAACCAAAAGCTAAATCCCACCAGCCTCAGTCATGATGTCATTGGTTCAGATGTATTCTGCCTTACCTTACTCTGTCCTGTCTAAATTTATCTTCTTCTAGTTTTCACTTTGCTTTCAATTTTTCCAAATACACCAAACATTATAAAAATAAGTGAGCTGCCGTCTTCTTGAGTGGAAAAAAGAAGAAGAAAATAAACAGATTTGACTTAATAGCAGACGGCCCGGATCTAATGTCATGTGCATATGCAGAGTTTCCTACAGATACAATCTAAATGCATACAGTATTGCTGCACTGACATTAGTGACACCTGGCTAATAGTGACAAGGAAAGAAGGAGATGCAACTACAAACATGTTGAGACACGCGTACCATGCTCAGGAGGGTCTGACAGACAAGAAGGGTGAGGAAGGGGAGCAGCGAGAAAAGCCAGAGATGATTTGTATGTAATTTTTAGGGAGCTAACTGTCAAAGATACAGATCTGACATTCAGCGCCTCACACACCGCTTTCTTACACATATCTGCAGAATCTGTGCTCAGCAAATCGGAACCAGATGTGAAGTGTTTTGAGACCCCGACATCAACCTGGCAAAGGGCAGGTCTCCGCCTGCATTATCTGGGTGGGGTCAGCAGTGCAGAGGGGACAGCTTAACCGGTCTCACTCTACTTTTGTATGGGTCATTACAAGGCAGAAGATGCTCCAGGGTAGTGGAAGCAGACTTGGCCAAATGCGTGGCGATGGGGCTTAAATTGGCCATTGTCAGATTTTTGTGTGGATTTTTTTGTAGCTGGTCTTTCTCAGTCCTCAGTTGTGGCTGCGGGGCCTGGAAGAGCCACTGCTTATCTGATAGATCCAGTAAGGGAACAGTTGATTGCCTTAAAGCAATGGGAAATGCCTCCCTCACTCCCTCCCTCTTTTTCTCCTCTCTGTCTCTGTATTCTCTCACTTTTCCCCATTTAGTTTTCTGAACTGAGTCTCTCTACCTTTCTCTCCTTATTTTTCCTCCTAGCTCCCTCCCTCCCTCCCTCTCTCCCTCCCTCCCTCTCTCTCTCTCTCTGCCCTGCTGTGAGTAGGTGGTTCCTTGCTGTACTTGATTGGTGTGAGTGAGTCTATATAGGAGGAGAGACGCTCTAACAGGCTCAGAGTCTGGTTGGGCCCACTTGCCATACGTTCCCAATAGGACTACCTATTTTTTTTTAATTGCGTCTTTTCCTAAGAGGATTTACTCTGTTCTGACAGTATGACGGAGAGCAAGAAGAAAGATAGGAAAGGGAGAAAGAAGGGGGGAAAGAAAGGACAGAAGGAGAAAGAGGGTGATCCCACTCAAGGTAAAAGTAAATTAAGCTGGTTTCTGCGCAGACATTTGTGTAAATACTGTCAATATATTTATAATTGTGTGTGTGTGTGTGTGTGTGTGTGTGTGTGTGTGAGAGACAAACAGAGCTAGATGTGGACTGAAACAACAGTAAGATAAAGTTTGTATTAGAGTTTTACGGAAGTGTGGGACTAAGTATCCCCTTGGCTTGTCAAAGCTTGCTGCCAGGTTGTCACATGGATTGGTCTCCTGATGTGGACAGCATGTAGAGGCACATCTGGTTTTGACAACACATCGAAGTTGTAAGGAAGTCAGTTATTATGACTTGTGTACAACATTTCAGACTATGGACCTAACTGAGCCTCAGTTCTGTTGTAGTTGGTGCTGTAGGAAAACTAATGACTTGCTGTTTTAAAGGTTATGTTTGTGCTTCTCATGACTGTGTTTTCATAAATGCTGCCACATATCATCGTTTAAAATACAACTGCTTTTTTAAGACTTTGCCCATAAAAATAGTTGACAGTATGATGTTTGTACAGAGGGATACAATATTTTATTACTCACTTTTGTCAGTGTTAATAATTTAATAGTTGCTACAGTGCTTTTACTGCTTATCTTAATTCAGAGTCTGTGGTGAGTCATCCAACATGAAAAGTCTGTCTGTGTTTTTGCTGGAAGCTACTTCGACTCTGGGATAGCATGGTAGCTTGTCTTTCAGAGTCACAAACGTAGCAATGTGCTTGCTCAGTGTTGGTTCCTACAAGTTGCAGCATGTCACTGTAGTTTGACCTCAGGTCATGGGGAAGCCCAGCCCCCACTTCAGTGACACTTTTAAGGACAATACCAGGATTATCACAGCGTGGGTACACAGTATGTCATTGTTGTCTTTCATCAGATACAGTATCATAGAATCTTTTAATCTTGGTAGCCATTTTGTACCTGCTGTTGTCACTCCTGTCAGCATCCAAACTCTTTTCAGATTATGTCTGCTACTGTAGTTGTTTGAGCATTTCTTGTTAAATTTGTATTTATTGTTTGGGTTTTATGAGGAATGAACATTTTAATACATAAATAATTACTATCTCTCATTCCAATTTGATGATAATCTATAAACATGTAATATAAACATCTCCCCAAAGGACACTGGACACAGAGTACTTGCTGAACATTTTTTGGCATTACTGTAAATCAGTGAGCACAGCTGCTGGAAGTACTGAGAGGAACCCTGTGTGTAATGTGCATGTTCTGGTTTATTTCCTCTACTTGTCAAAAGGTGACACAAATTAAAATAAACTGAAATAAATGTCTTTATTATCTTACCAAGATCTGTTTCACTTTGTAACTGACCGCATGTGTGTTATTATAGTTCTGTGACACGTGCCGATCAACCTGTCCTGTGACTTTGAAATGCTTACAAAAGATCATAATCTGATTCAGAATGATTGTTTTATTTATGAAAATGAAATGTGTCATTGATCTTTCACTAAATGGGTAACCTGTGTGAACCTCTGGCTTGCCCATACTAAAACTGAACTCTTAAAGTAGGTCAAAATGAAAATGTGCTCATGGGTGATGCTTGTTGTGTCTGCACTAATGCACCTCACACACCTCTTCAGGTGTGCTGTGAGCAAAATGGGTCATTCAAGATAAAAAGACAGGAACCATCAAGGCTTTTAGTGCTGGGTCTCCTACTCACTGCTTAAGTCTGAGTCTGGTTTTGTCATAAATGCTACCAACAGCTAAATATCCACTACACACATTTGTAGAGGCTGTGATGTATCAGTCATTCACATTCAGAAGTCTTTACAGTGATAAGTACAACAATACATTGCCTATGTACAAATTAAACACACATTTACTTCAAAAACATACAGAATATGATAGTTTCCAGCTTGGTTGTGTGTGCTTATTTTGTAATATAATCACTAGACCTTTTAGCTGGTTCACATTCTATCGTTCTAGATATGAGACACAGGTCACAGAACTATGTAACAACTGAAACAGTAGCTCTGTAACAGCCTGTGTGATATCGTGTTTACTATTGTGGTAGGTAATGGTGAAATTTGGATAAACAGGTTTACTTGAGTGCTAAATTTTGACACATAAATGTCAAAGTAAAACGAACCAGGGCTTACTACGATGGGGATATGTG
>JAPSES010000044.1:12996471-13054881 GCA_029822895.1 Maxillicosta whitleyi | reverse complement strand
GAATTGGTGCCACATCTCCACTCCTTATGAGGAAACATTGAAGGAAAATAAAAAAAGAAACATTATCCATAGTGACCAAAATGTCCCAGCATCAGTCTATGATGTACTGAGGATTCAAGGTGGTCTGAGGCTGAAGCTTTTAGAGACATGACTCAGACGGTCCCTCACTGCTAATTTTTGATTGCAGCTGGTCAAATTGTACTGGGACTCATTTGTCATACTTCCCTGTTTTAAAAGAGTTTTGGCCACTTTATGTGAATGACTGTCAGAGTAAATTGGCCATTGCTTTTAATGGTTTGAATCATTCAGTCTTATTCTGGAAAAATGTATTTTATCTTATGTTCAGCTGCATATTTCTATTGATATTGCAGGATTTAATGGACTCTTTGTGCGTGTATGGGTACTTGGAGCCTATTTGTGGTCTTAGGCGTGTCAACATATAATTGTATGTAATCTAGCCCATGAGCGATTTGCTAGGGGAGACAGACAGTATATCAGTCAACCATCACTGTCAACACAGAAGCAAGACAATATGTTGTATTGTGTTGTGCTCTCATCTTCCCTGAGAACATAGCTTTCCCCATTTATTTAAGGATATTACTTCACAGCAGGTATTTCTCAGCGATAATTGCCCTTTCACTGGCTATGACGTCTTTTGAATATAGACCAGAAAGGATTTCAAAATGTTGATTTAGGGCATAGTGTTGCTGCAGTGTTATATGATGATTTCCTTTCAGGTTTTTTTTTTTTTCCAAAGCTTTGTGCATTGTGGCTGAAAGTTGACACTCTTTAAAGAATGTTGCATGACTTTTCTAATGAAACTGGCCCTGGGTTAGAAAGACAGCGAACTTTTGCAAACTCTAATAAAAGCATTTGTGCCAAAATGCTCCTTACTGGAAAGAAAAGGCACCCAGGGGATGGAAAACTGTATGACTTTTGCTCATTGTTCATAATAAAGAAAATAGAGGGAAAGCAAAATGCTAGAGGCACTTTATCAAATCTGTCATCAATACAACACAACATGGATGCATGTCTTGCTTTTAACAAGTAGTTAGACTTCCCTGCACAGCCCCCCTGACCTAAATAAACATTCTCTCAATGGTGCTGACATTATAATTCATAAAATTCTGCCATCCAACTTATGTTAAGACAAAACACGACAAGTTCATTTCTGTATGAGTGGAGGTGCGTGCATAGTGAGGGTAGTAATAATTAGTTACGGAAGTAAATAGTTGGCTCCTTCATTTGGTGCCAGATGCTCTTCATCATGTTCTAACATCTACCACACCTTGGTAATTGAAATATCTTTTCTGAAATTATTCGTCAACAAAATGTTTTATAGAGACCATCAGTCAAAGGAGGTGATGGTGCATGCATAGACAAATCCTCCTTATCCTCTATCATCGACCATCAGTTATCGTTTTAAAACAGCACAAATCAAAACCAAACAGAAGACATCTGAAGATACAAAGAGATGAATACATATGTGCAGATAATGAACCATTGTGTGAAGTAGATGGCATGCACATCCATTTATTACGCTGTTATAATATAACTATTTTTGCCATTTGCATTGGAAGTGCCCTCCTTGATTTTTTCATTTTACTTAATTTTTATTGCAGAAAATAAACACATTTTTCCTATTTACAGACACAAAATACATCCATTTGTCGCTAATTTGCCTGATTTTGCAAACCATCTTTGTTTTCTTTTTTATACTTTGTTTTCAGTACACAAATTTATTACAGTATCAGTCAACCATTAGAAATGGGTTCAAGATCTATCAGTGTGCACATCTGTATTACACACCTGTCTGTATTCACTGTACATTGGTTTGGGAAACATGTGGGTTCTCTTTGGTTTGATAAGTGCTCATCTTGCCGCCGTTTTGGCCATGTGTACATGCAGTGTGTATGTGTGTGTTAGAGAGCTGTGAGTGTTTTCTCTCAGTCTTAAACAAGAAAGCTGATGAGAGCCAAAGGGGCCAACCATGGTAAATGGTAAACCAAAAGAAAGAGGAGGGTGTATACACACCGGGGTGTTGATTGTCAGGGCAATCAACAGTACCAGCACCCTTCTCACATTAGAAGGAGTCAACTTATTCCTGATTGAACATAAATGTTACCTGTGTTATCTGAACTGTCAACTGCAATTCCTGTATTGATGATTTTTATGTGTGCATCATACAGCTGATGCATGTCAAAGAAACTGTCATTCATGTCTTTTATTTGCATGTAGCATTTATGGCACAGTATCAACAGTAACAGCAGTAACTTCCTTGTACATCACTAAGTGATAAAACAAACAGGGACACTGTTAACAAACCTGTCTTTGTTCCACATGAATTTAGTGAGAAATTATTACATTCTGGTTATGTAACAACAATATGCAACTATTGCAGGAATAATGTTTTGGCTAGACGCAATTGTGCGGTGGTCTTGTTTTGTGTGTGTTTTACTTTTAGACTAGTAGTATTGATTTTTCTGAACATACTGAAGCGAACTTCATTAGAGAAGTTGTGAGAAAATGAGTCACTTCTCAGTCTGCGATTCAGTTTAGCTTTCCATGTTGTTAGACCACCTACATAGTGCGATCTAAGTATACAAGCAGGATGTGAGCGAACATGTTCACAAGTGTGTAAATGATCACTTATTTTATACGTTATCCTTTTCACACACACTGTAAATTCCAATTTGACACAAATACACAATTTCCAACTGTTGTTAGTTTTTTCCTAATGTAGGATATTTTGTAGATTTGTGCAATACACTGCTGCCTGCTTACAGGGATGCTGGACCAGCTGGAAAATGTACGTAGAGGTTTATGCAAAAAGACTAAAAAAAAAAAACCAAATTTCCATATGCAGGCAACACAATCTTTCATAGGAATACTTGTTCATTGAGAAAAAAATTTAGAAAGTTTGGCCTCTTGTGGTTCCTGTTTTTGGCTCTCTATGACCACTGCACAAGGGATGGGGGGGTTGGGGGGTGGCAACGAGTTGGTTCTTCAAGGAGAAAATGCTTCACTCTCCACCTTTACTGCAGTGTCCTTTAAAGTTTTGACAACAAATGACAACAGTTCTTTTTTGGCAGGCATTAACTGTTGAAAGAATGGGAGAGCTCTGGTATTCCTATATATATATATATGTAATTAAGACATTTACCCAGCCCTACATAACACTTCTGATTTTATGTTGAGATGGTTTATTAAAATTTTATGGTAATTATGTTTGAATGTTAGTATGACATTTTGAGTCAAAAGTACATGGACAAATAAGAAAACAGTAATTTTTACATGAAATTGAGTCCATAATGAACCATTACCGTGGCTAATTGATAATTTCCTTCTTTTGGATGTAATTAATTTGTCTGATTCTTCAATATATTTAGAGCTTATATATTGATAATATTATTATATTATATTAGTTGCATGTTTGACATATTTAATGTGGGAGAAAAAAGGAGTTTTGAGTCATATATAAACAAGGTACCAAATGATAATTATTTAGTGAAAGCATGTTGGTTGTGGGAGGCTGTTGAAATGATCTCTTTGAACAGATGTTGTGGTACAGTGACTGGTGTGCAGTGTCTGAAGACCATTCCCACATGCAAAACCCATTTCTCTCGCTGTCTCACCATGTAATTTGTCTTCTGACAACGTGCAGTGAAGTGACATAACACCAGAGTAATCAGGGATACTTTGTCTAGGAGGGAAACACAAAGGCATGCCTCAGATTCCTTTTCTAAGCTGCTGGAAGTAAAACAGAAAGGTTAACTCCATAATATGAGCAATGCATTGTTAATTCATCAAACGACTTTGTTTTTGAACTCCTTTCTGGGTTGAGTTTTCCAACTGTTACTGAAAGCTTGAGCTGTTGACACGCCGGATAGGCTTCTATTCTCAAATTTGGTTTTTATAGTCCATATCTGCAGCTGCCCCTTTGCTTCAAAAAGAGTGAATCAGGCTGGTTGTTGAGGCAGGGGTTTATCACCGCTGTCTGACACGTTTTCCGCTGCTGTAATGGAAAATAAGACAACCATTTGTCTCCAAGAAATGATTTTATCTCAAGCGATAGTAGCCTCTTTAGTTTTTACTTTCTGCCTAAAAATATTCATCATAATTAGTAAATTTGACATGTTTGTATTGCATTGTAAATTGTCCTTATCGTATGTTGATAATGTACCGAGCACACTGCCAGGCTTTGTTTTCAACTTCTACATTTAGGCGTTGTTTGAACATCTTCCATTTATTTATTGTGTCACAGATAAAAGAGTTAAAGAAGATAGACAGTATATAACTGAATATGTGAGCCTAATCTCTGTATGATATTGGTGCACATCTGGATCTCCAAGCATGTGATGCACTCCTGTGTCTTCATTATAACTGTATCCTGAAGGTAGAGCAGACCCTCTTACACATCTGGCTTAGTGGGCTAATGAGAAGTGCAGTCCTGTGTCTGTAACTTTTCCAGGCAAGGACAAAGAATATTTAATTTGCTTGGCAAGGACAGACCTGTGTCCAGGCAAAGTACTAAACATTTTTCTTTATGGTGCAACTTCATTCCTGCTGTTCTCCGAGTATGACCGACAAGGTTTTCCTCAGGCAGTGTGCTGGGGTGAGTCTGGCAGAGCTGAGTGTGTATGGAAATCAAATGCAGTAGTTCAATTATACAGATTTTGGACCAGGGACATTGAGTATATGAGTGGTGTATGAACTCAAGTTCTAAACTCTGATTAAATCATGGCGCCCAGATATTAATTCAGTTCTCATGCAAGTTTTAAAAAGTTCTGAGCTGTCCCGTAAGTTTTGGAAGTCAGTAGATACAGCAAGAGACAGAACCAATTATTTTAATTAGAACATTTTAATTCAATATTATTTGGATCAGTACATTTTTTTTTGTATGTCTCCATATAAATGTCAGCTGCCTGTCAAACATCTGCATATTTTTTAATGTTTGTGAAAGTACTTTGTTATAAAAGCATTTGTCATGTGCAGTAAATTAGCTCAATGTACATTACTTTCCCTCATGCCTGGTAGATTTCCAGTAGCAAGCGTAATGTGAAATTCAGGTAGATCAGTTAAACCTTAGGCCATTGTCAGTCTGTTTTGACATCATTCCATCATCCCATACATTAGAGACATCTGCCCTTATTAAATTATAGTAAAAGTTTGAGAAAAAGCATCATATCTCATGTTCTTGATATATGTTCCACCTGCAGGCAATCGATAAACCTGCACCACTTACAGAGATTTAAAATGGAGATATACAGTATATATTCAGCCTGTATAATGTTATGGCTTTCAGCAAAACCACATTTATGCCTTACTGCATAAATATGGTCCAAAACCCTTTTGGGATAGTAAAATCTTTAACCAACTGCTTGAGCAATTGCTGCATGAGGATCCATCTTGAGAATAAGCTCATTAAGGTTACTAAGTACTGAGGTACAAAGGCACATCTGCCTTCCTTCAGATTCTTTGTCTTTATTTTCCAAATGCCATAAATGTCATCGCTCACATTTTCCAAAAGGAAGCCGTTCACAGATAAAAGTCTTCTGTCTAACCAGCGACAGAGTAACTTTAGTAACAAATAGCTTCTATTGAACTAAAAATACTTGCGTTTCCATTGATCTATGTTGTTTGTGAACTATTTTAAATTTGACATTTCACTATCTGTGCTTCCACTGGAAATCAGAACAAAGTGTATTTCAGACAGCTTCCTTAAATATATCTGGTTTGCAGTATCTTGGAAAAATCCCGCCTGTGTGCAATGGAAATAGTTCTTGTTTTTCAAAACCAAAGTTCAGTGGAACTAAATTGGGAAAAATCCTGTCATTTGAGATCTAGTTTGATACAAAAAAAAATTATTTGTGACTTAAATAGTCAGAAATACTGAAATTATGTCATTCTGTCACATAAATCACTAATATCACAATACAAATGAACTCAGTTACGTATTAAAATAACATGCATAGGTTTTTTTTCCGATCCCAATATAAATAATAATCGATCTGCAACATGACGCATTAAAATTTTGAGTGACATATAAAGTCAGTAAACATAGAATATTTTTCCTTTACCACTGGTAGAAAAATCCATTTCAACCTTGGCACCAAAGAGATCCAAGGCTGGGACTGAGAGATGTGACCTCTGGCTCCTTTCAGAAGAATTAGTGCCAAGTGTCCAGGGTTGGCAGAACAGAGTTTTGGTGTCAAGGTGCAAAGGATACACTGTCAGAGACACCGGACAGAGCAGACTAACCTTCTCTGTCACACAGTACTGGGTTGTGGTCGACAGAGACGTCTCTTTTGTGTCCCGAACTTCAAAGCTCACAAGGCTTTGTGCAAGGCTGCTGTTTACCTGTGAATACCTGGATGTGAGGCTGAGTCAGTGAAGTGAGGCAGCATCAGTGATATCCATCCAACTGATCCACCACACGGCTCTTATTACAACATTTATTGCTTCATTTACAGAGTTTATTATAAATAAAATAGTCGTACCATTTTAGATGGAAACCTGACAGTAGCTCAAATCTGTCATGGCTGTGCAACAAAATTCACAAAGAAATAAGAAAAATGCAGCATCACTTAGGTTTTTTTTTTTTTTTTGCTTGTGCAGACATGTCGTCTTTACCAGGTCACTAAAGTAGGACAGTCTCTCAACAAAGAGGACGACGGGGGGATAAATCTGGTGCACCTCTATTTCACTGTTTAATTGAAGTCATTTCTTATGTATACTTCATTTTGCTTGTCATGGTTTGTTTGTCTTCACTCGGCGGCTTTCACTTTGACGCACAGCAAACAACTTTAATTTGTGGGACTACTTACACACGAAATCGTAAATGTTACACAAGAGCGAGAGTGTGTTTGTGTGTAACCGAGCGAGAGAGGGGGCATCTTGGCTAGCCCCCTGTTTGACCCCTGTTCACCCCATCTCTCTCACTCCTCCCTGGATGAGTCTTCTCCTAAACATGTGTGCAGCTGTCAGCTGGCAAGCATTTATGTGAGTGTGTGTTGCATTTGCATGGATGTGTGTGTTTATACACATATCATTCTCTATAAACTCACAGGGTTTTTTTTTTTATTGAATAGGAAAGTCTGTAGAATCCATGCTACTATTCTTTTTATAACATATGATCCATAATGACACTTGATTATCTCTATGGTCCAAACTGTACATGTGCTGAAATATTAGCTGTGTTACTGATATTTAATGTTCAAATTTCAGCAGATATGTTATCATAGTGTCATTATGTTGTGTTTTTTTCGTATTATTCACCTTCCATTGAACTCATGTGTTACATACATGCATACACATTTTTGTGCTGCAGCAGATTTTCCAGATCAGCTGGTAGATGTTTGCTAAATACTGCTTCAGGTGTTTTTGTAGCATTGAAGCCAGAGAGTCATATTCAAGGCTGTTTATTAGTCTGATGCGAAGCTGATAATGTCTCTGGTGACAACATCTGGTGGTCACATGAGATAGTTTTTGGCTCAGTCCATAGAGATGATGACTGGTTTTCTGTCTTTGTCTCTGTTTCTCCCAAAACACATGTGATTATGCATGAACCGTACAAAGGAAACTATAATCAAGTTTATGTCTCAACTTGTTAATAACATCAGGTGTTTCTGTTTCTGTCTTTTAGCTGCTGCTCCCAAATTAAAACGGATGAAGAATCCATTAATAGTGGGTGAGGGGAGCAGGCTTACAGTGAAGTGTGAGGCAACGGGGAACCCTCTCCCTACCTACAGATGGTTCAAAGATGGCAACGAGCTCAAGAGAAACAAAGATATCAGAATAAGGAACAGCCAGTAAGTACAAATCAGCCATGGTGTGTAAACCTGTACATGTGCAGAGGTTTTGCTGCTCAGAATCACAGACATGTTGAGTAAGCTTCCTGTTGTTATGACTTCAGGGCTAACAGAAGTGGCTAATGCTAACAAATGTTCTTCCTTCTTTCCTCTACATGCACTAGCTCCACTTCCAAAACCTACATAGTAATTCAGCTTCCATGACATGATAATATCACTGAAAAATATATTTTATCCATCTTTTGAAATGCATATACTGTATGTGTAGCCTTGTTTGAGTTCATTTATTAATTAAATTACATTGTATATAATTATCACTGTATATTAGCCTAATTATTGTTTTAGTGGTACATTCCTTTATTATCATACATAGCACTTGTTATGAATATTACTTAACTCATTGAAGAGATATATGCCTTACCCCTGTACATGGAGAGAAAAAAGAAGAGAAGAAACCGATCAACATTAGAATAGATTTTTTGTGGGTCGTTGCAAACAAACTGACCCTTTACATTGATTATTTCCTTAAAAAGATTAAATTATTCATATCCCCCTCCTAAAATTATACACAAATTTACTTCAATTCTTCTCATCTACTTTCCACTTTACAGATGACACAGTTTCACCAGTAACAGATAGCATTCCAGCAGTTTAATCACAAAATGTAAATTTGTATATGCACGTCACACTCCTGTTATTCATAACAAGTTTGATCATGCTGCTTCAAATGTTAAGGGTTCAGTGCCGACTTTCATCTTGTCATTGATCTATTTAATCTTTGCCAATACAACCTCAGATTGCATCCTAACACATTCTTATGACGTCTCCCGGAAAACAAAAAAACAGTCACAAACTGTCCTCATTGAAAAGTCCTGGAGGCAGGTTTCTATGCTTTGTTGTGTCTAATTGGCTCACAAATAGCCACAGTTGTGTATGAAACACTGCGGCCTGTTTTTGACATGCTTACCATTACTTCATCCTTTATTGTTCACTTGGCACAGTTGTAGATTGCGGAAGGTAGCCGTGTTGGTGTTTATGCCATAAGTCCAAGAGGGTACACACCTTTGTGTATTTATCACTCAACTGTGCGATGTTACCCATCGCTAACATGTGACTGCTCTCCTGTAAACAAGTCTTTGAAAAAACGAAAACTGTTAAACACCCAACAATCCGTACACACCCATAGTCCACCTACACAGGCATTTATGCTGTCTGATTAGACGTGACCTACATGAGTTCATTTAAATGAGGTTTAACTGACATATCCCTTACTGTCCTGCTTATGTTGTTGTTCCATTCTTTGTTTTTAGGGCTGGACATCTCACTGTTTTCCGTTGGTCCATTGAATTTTATTACATTATTATTTTTATTACATAATCCAAAGTGTTTTTTCATCAACCTTCAGAGCGAGTCTGATCAACCAGAAATTAAAAACACTTGAGTGGGTGTGCAGAGATCTTAAAAACAAAACAAACTGGAAACTTGTTGGGTAATTCAACGTTTTATGTTGCAGTAACTTCTTTTCACCAAAGGTGTCACTGTTGGGTTGAGTTTGCTTACATTTGCATTATTAGGACATAATACAGTAAAACAGTAACAATGCACTCACAGGATAATATAGATGTAAAATACAATAAAACTCTATACATACTGTTAGTTTTTCAGGGTAACATTAGGCCTGCATGAGCCATTCAGTATCCCATTGAAAGCAGTTGTTGCCATGCTGCCGTCTGCCCTGTTGCCTGCCTCTTTGTCCCCCATGTTCCCACTTGTTGCGTTTCCATGCTATTTCCTCCCTGCCCTGATTCCCCTGACTCAGCTGTGCAAGTGTTGTCTCCCACAGGAAAAACTCCAGAGTCCAGATCAGCAGAGCAAAACTGGAGGATTCTGGGAATTACACATGTGTGGTGGAGAACCCACTGGGAAAGGACAACTCCACTGGCACTGTTAACGTCCAAAGCAGTGAGTACTCTGAGTTCTAAGAAACAAGTGAGGTGGCACAGATGTACTGGCATTGTTGTTGTTGTTATGACTGTTCTTTTGCCAATTGAGAGATCCAAAGGAGCCATCGCAAACAGGCATGTAACAATGGTAACACCCATGGAGAACAACTGTCCACACATATGCTTTGGCCATTTATCAGTGCAACAGTACAATGCACTCGGAGGTGAATGGAATTTAAATGCAATGTATAGTGTGCTCTCTCACTTTTTTTTTCTTTCACTACATCCTGCTGGCAATGTGAAATCCCCCAAAAGTGCACCAACACCAGTGCATAACAGAAGCAACAGACTTGAGCACATTGAACACACACAGAACAGAAGTGGAAGTTGAGAAAAAAAAAAGTCTAAATGTTCTGAGACTGTGATAGAATTTAACAGGCTTGTTCAGTAGTAGTGTATGTGCATCGCTGAGTTTTGCAAAGTACTGTAGCAGATGAAAGAGTTTTGATAACAGCTGCTTCCATTTGGTGGGGTGGTGAGTTTGTGTTTGTTCCAAGCGGTGCGGGTAGGGATTGTGCGGCTGCTGTGGGTAGCTTGTTGTCTTGTAAGTGGATAGAGCCTGTATAAAAAAATCTAAGGACCTAACTGAACCGATATAATCCGTGCCTTTTTTTCAAGGTGAACTTGATGTTGCCTGGTGTTGGACTGTCAAAGAACTATACAGCAGGTTGTCTGGCACGCATGAGTCAGAAACTGCTTGATGTTCTTGAGGAACTGCAACTTCCTGCTGGCACATTGAGTTCACCTGCCTGCTCTGTCTGAAGCCTTCTGTATAATGTCTCAGCTGACTTTGATACTGTGCAGATACTGTGATGTTGAAGGGAAAGGCAGTGCGGGGTACTGTTTTTTTTTTTTTTTTTTTTTAATTGAACATCACATATGCAACATGGCATGATTTTACTTTATGCTATTGCAAATGAGAACATTGACCTTATTTAAAAACATCCCTGAAACTGATTTTATCATGACTGTACTATATGCACTTTTGGAGAGTCACTGAATTAAGGAGTCTTTGAAGGTTCCTTACACAGCACGATAAGATACTTTTCTTCCTGTGGCTGACCTTGACTATGGGGTGATTTTTTTTTTTTTTTTTTGTGGACATCCCACACTGTTATGCAAGGTGTAGCTGACGAAGGAGAGGGAAGAACTGGAGTTTAGTCATCACTCAATGTCCTTGCATTCACATTCAAGCACTAATTTCACCCCCCCTTCTCTCTTTATGCTTGTTAAGACTACCTTTTAGTACTGTTGTTTACAGTTCACAGACTTAAGCTGAGCAGCATTATTACAGAAAGGGCCCTTTGTGTTTAGAAAACAGAGATCCTCAGTGGTTCCAACATGCGGGTTTGATATCCTGCAAACAATTGTGCAAAAAGAACTCATCCATCTTGCATTTAAATGGGGCAGCATATTGCCTCCTTTTATTTTATGACAGTTGAAAAGCTCCATTTGAGTTTTATAGCCATATCTTGTGACTTAAAACCATGTGCTTGTGTTGACACTTGGCCTTACTCCAGCACCGTGATATATTTCTTTTCACCCCTGAGCATGCAATATTTAAAGGATCAGTGACCCCAGGATTCCAAGCTCTGAACATACAGTACTCACATTTATGAAAAATTAATTTGCTAAATAGTTATCACTGAGAAATAACCATGTTAATGGCAATTATATGAAATAGGTCAGTGTGTGCTTTATATTCAGCAAAGGTCGGGGAATCCCTGGTGGTTGCACCTGTTTGTCTGATGTTTAATGAGGCTTATGTACGTGTGACTGGTGGAACATGAAACTCTATATGATGATCTTAGCAGGCTAAAATACTGGTTTAATACATCAATATCAAAGAAAATCTAATATTACAAAGCAGTGAACAAGTTGGCTGAAAGTACAGTAGCTGGAATGGATAAAACATGGCTGAACAATGATATGATACACTAGAGTGTTCGGACTTAAAATATGATATGACTACATCTGGTATAGTACACTGTACAGCGATACAGCTGGCATTTAAGCAGATTTGTGCCTGATGGTTGCACCTTGCTTTGACTCACACACATCTGTCCATTTAGGTGTGTGTATATGTGCTGTATGTGTTCTTTGTTTGTCTTTGTGTCTGTCAGCACTGACATTTCCTAAAATCACTCCTGGATACTCACACAATAGCATCTCTGTAAGTCCTATCAAGTACCATGATCAGTAGATGTCTGTGTCTGTGTGTTTTTCTTTATGTATGTGCGAATGTGTTCACTGTTCAATAATAAAAAAAAAACAACAACTCCCATTGTGTTACAACAACACGCCTAGTTCCGTCATGCTTCAGGGGAATAGGCAAGATGGGGCGAATCAAGGGTGGTATGTCCATAGGCTGTGGGAGGGCTTCACTCAAACTACATACGTCAATAAAAGGAAATGGCACTGAGCATGGTGTGTTGCTGTGATAATCATAGACTGGTGAATGCAAAAATTTTGGGTCATCAACACATATCACATTTCCAGGGTGTCTTTGTGGCAGTAATGGAGTTTTTCTTGCTTTGTCTGTCAGCGGAGGTTGCATTTAAAACCAAGTGCTTAAAACAAATATGAAATCTACTTCATTTTTATGCAGAGAACACATCATTCATTTAGAGCATAGCGAGAGCAAAAGAAGAGAGCATAGATAAATGGGAGAGAAAATGCTAAATGAGGGAAAGCATGACAGAAAGCAGACAAAGACATTAGGGTAGAGAGCGAGAAGGGGAAATATCTAGAGGAAAAAGAGACGAGCAGTGAGGGAGAGAGTGAAAAAAGTATGAAGTGGAGGAAGAGGAGAGCCTGCTGTGTTGCAGAGGAGACTTTCACACCCATTTTAGATGCAGCTACTGCTTACGAGCTTTGTCTGCGGCACCGTACTACTGTATGTGATGCCTATCGACAGTCAGGTGCTGGACGGTCTTCTTCTGTCTTATGTCAGTGTCACTTTATCAGGCTTGTGTACATGATAGTGCAACAGAGACATGAGGAAGCAGAGGTCTATAATAAAATCCACTACCCTCATGGTGTGTGATAAACAGAAAGCTAATGATTGGTAATAGAGTCAAACAGCAGCTCTGCACAAGAGCATCTTTCTAACCCGTACAGTGTAGCACATGGCTGTGCCTGCTTGCTCTCTATTCTGGTGGAATCAGGCTTCGGGAAACCATCACTCAGCTCCACCACATGGCGAATACAGGCCACCACAGCCAAGCTCAGCAGCTCCTTTTCTGCACCAGTCATTGACTTCACTCATTATTGTGCTTATGTCAGATCTGGGCAAACTGATTTATTTTACTATAATAAAATGCATTTTATTTGTGACTGTTGGAAGCACAGGAGGCTGTGGTTTTTCTGCATTGCTTTTCATCGTAAATAATGTAAACACTGCATTAGTTTCAAATTTGCATCTGCACTGTTGTGCCGTGTTGCAAGGATACAGTGATACTCGTTCCGCAAATGAAATTTCAGGCGGAACAAAATCAACAAAGCATTTTATCAACGAGTTTGAACATAGGTTCAGATGATATGCATAGTATCAATTAGACATGGCATGCCAGAGAAACCTGACACATGGCCTTGAGGTGTGATTAGATATTGTTGGAGATGTCTAAACACTCCTTAAATGAAAAAAATGAAAAGAACACACTGTTTCTGTGAAGAATTTGCCTCATAAGGGAATATGCACAAAGGAAGTGAATTGTTATAAAACTCAAATGGACAAACGTTTATTGATACTATATGTAACAGCTGGTAATTATGCAATACAATTAAACTAATACTTGTGTAGCAAGACAAGTGACATTTTTCAGCCTACAATGTGCAGCACAATGTGCAAATTTTCTTTAGTAATAAAAACAAACAAAAAACAGCTTGTGTGTTCAAGACAAAATCTAAACTCAAAGTGAACCTCTCATGCATTTTAAAGCACACAGAACGCAGTGGCTTCGTGCCACTTATGCAGGTTGCCAATAACATTGAATGATTGGATTTGTGAGAGGATTTTACTCATGTCACTTTGTTTGACCAGTCGAAAAGAAATGCACACTGTCAGCTGATTAAGTGCCAGTTACTGTATAATTATTCAGCACAGATGGTTGGATATTCTGCTGAGTTGAATGTTTAAGTTGCTTGTTATCACCGTTTCTTGCCTCGAGACTTATTTAATACTCTCTCCTGCTCAGATTTTGGGTGCTTTGGGGATTGGAGTTTTGAAACATGGGATCAATTTTACATTCTTTTCTTGATTCGCTAGTCCGTCTTCCATGTTTTATTGTTTGCTTTTTGCCAATCCTGGCATCATGACAGAATGCACAACAGTACACAACATATGTGTGAGGGAGTGTGTCCTGGTGGTCTGGAATATCAGATGTCCTTGTAACAGTTTCTGTAACAATTGCCGCCTTTTCCAGAGCGGAGTTTTCAGCCCCATGCCCAACCCCCAGTGTGGAGGACCAGGGACCATTTGTTGTCCATGCAGTCTGACCTCTACCCTGTAATCAGTCTGGCATGGTAAGACCTGCTGGCCTTCTGCAGAACGGTGTAGTATATCATCGACTGTTTTCTATAAGACCAGTGTGATGGAGCAACACTAGTCAAAGTTTGCTTGGCTCCACGTGGCTTCAGATTAAGGCCTCCCATTATCCTACAGGCTGCTGTGTTGTGATAAGCGCTTGTGAGGCAGCCATGTGTCTACAGGCTGCAGGTCACATCCTTGGGGGGTGCTGTGCACAGCTCCACTGAGAGAGTGTGTGAGCGTCCAGGAATGTGTTGATGGAAATAACAGCTGAACATATGATTGCTCCAACCTCAGCAGTCATGCTGGGGCCCACCAGCAACAATTTCGCGCATGCACGCACGCAGGCCCACACATACACACACGCACATACCTTTACATGTTTTCACTCACCATCCTGAAGCCAAACACAGTCACCCTTGTCAAAGAACTAATGCTTAACCAACTAAAAATGACCTAATAACTCTTAAAAGCCAGTGTAAAAAAAACAACATCTTAGCACCCAAGGCTAACCTTAGCATGCTCAGTTTGTTGAGATAAAGGCTCTACAAGGTGTCCCTTAGGCATACTAGTCATTGTTGAAGCCCTGTTCCATCATAACCCATATGTGCTCAACCAGACTCCAGGCCACTGCAGAAACTGAACTCAATATCATGTGGGCATTTTATCTTTCCAGTATTGCACAATATTTAGCTAACTATGAAACTACAAACAACTAACTGTAAAGCATGAAAAGATGCAACTGATTAGTCCTCTTTTTTTTTTTTTTTTTTTTTTACATGATCCTTTGTTAACAGAATGATAAAAGTTGTAAGAAAAATAAACACTATTTAAGGGGATGAAGTAATACAGTATTTGTAAGATTACACATTTGTTTTTTGTCTGGACATGAATGATGAATATGTCTGAATTTGGTTATGCTTTTCCTTTTCCTTATGGTTAAATTAAATACTTGTTTAAATCGTTTGAATCCAAATATTCTCTGGTTTAATCTTTTCATATATAAGATGAGTTGGCTTTTGTTTAGTCTCTTCATAAATCAGATGAAACAAGTAACATTTTTTTGTTATTGTTCTCTTTCTGGGAAGAGAAATGATTCATTGAAAAAACTCTGAATGAATTAATGACTAATAAAAACTAATGAACACTTTAAATATAAGAAGTGACGTTAAACTCTTGCACACATTGCACCACATTCTCCAAATGACACATTATTTCAAGTTAAGTTCAATTATTAAGGCAGATGTTTCATAGTTCACTGATTCTCAGCTCATATTCTTCTATCCTGATTTTAGTAGATATTTATGAGTCTTTTATGCCTTGACATATGTGTAGTTAATGTTATTTCCTGTCATATCCTCCAGCGTATTCTTCAAATGTATGAGCACCTAGTGTATGTACATGTCAAAACTTAGACTCATTCTTTGTTCTTTGTCCAGTGAGATTTTCAGTCCAAAATTGTAAAAGAAATAACCAAAAAATATATATATATATATTTTTACTTTTAATTGAACAGTTTTAACTGTTTAAAATATTCTTAAGAGTAACAGAAACAAATATATACGGCAAAGAACTCCCACTCTTTCCTTCCAGTAAGTCATATCTGTCTTACGTCAGTGTATCAGTTAGTACGCCTCTGAACTAGATAAACAACAACTTCCTCCACTCCATCTATTTCTATCTTCAGCCTGAGTAGTAAAAGCAAAACATAGTCACTGCCACTACGCAAGCGACAAGATAAACTCATCCCGAATGACGCCAAAGGATGTTAGCCGTGGCCGTGGCTGGATGTGAGGTATCTGTTAAGCCAGTCAATTTCATTGATTGGTGTGGGTAAGCTGCAGCAGCCATGTCTGAGAGCAGCAGGCCCTCACATCTGCCGAGAGTTCTGTATTTACGGGCCACAGGAGAACAGCTTGTCAGGTTTCGTGGATCAAACTGCTGTGCTATTAGTCATGCCCACTTTTTCAAAATTATCCTCAGTCCTGGGGTCTGGACAGACATTCCTCTGAGATGGCCGTCTGATTGCACCAGAATTTCAGGTCTTGTCAGTTTGTGGGTTTTCACCACAAAATCAGGATCCAGTTATGCTCTTCGGATGTTGTAATGTAATAGACTCACAAAGCACATAACAATTTGCTGATAGCAAGGACACAGGGGTTTTGCTGCTTAGTGTGTGCCATGTTAGATTAAGTGTGATGCAAGAAATTGATCCTGATCTTGGCCTCTTGGAAATAAAGCCGGAAAGTATCTTGACATGTTGCAGTCACCTTCATGACCACAAATTCCTAAGGTATACAAAGTATTCATAACAGCCTCCAGGCAGATTTCAGAAACATGTTATCCTGAAGATATAAAGTGCAGCGACATAGATCCAGATTATTTTATGGCTGTTTTGCATGACAGAAAACATCTAATTTGTGTTTAAAAAAAAAAAAAGAAAGAAAGAAAGTCATCATACGTACGTACTAAGAGAGCATGCTTAATGTCATCAATCCTTTTTTTTTTTTTTTTTTTGACTTGACTTAAATGCATTTTTAATCAGGCTGTTTTTAATTCTGCCTGACATTACAGTTGAGCACATGACAGGTGGAGGGTGTAACAGTTTAGATCTTGTTTTGAAGTTCACCCACAGTTTTATTTAGTTGTCGAAGTAGTCACAAAGCCGTCACTTCACCCACACTACATTTGTTTTTGTTTCGTGTAAGGGTCTTTCTGCATTAGTGGGCAGCATCCAACACATTGAGAAGATCCAGAGTAAATGGAAGAGTTTATGTCATGAGCGGATGAACGCCCACAATGTTGTAAGCCTAAATCGTGCGCTCACGTAGCATCACTGAGCCACCAGGACCTGACATGATGTTTCAAGCCAGTTCAAGGTATACATACAAAACAGGGCTGAGAATAGGATGAGTCCTGCACTTTGACTATCATCCAATGGAATAATACATCAAAGGGAAGTAATGATTTGAGAAGAATATCAAGCGGTTTCATCAGCTACTTTATTGAAGCTCATATTTTACCATATGAAACCAGTAGTGTAATCACCCTGCATATTTTTTTATTTTTTTTTTTTTAGAATTTTAAGTCTGGGCATGTACAATTTAATTGAAAATGTAATAATTGTATTTTCCCTCCATGTATATGTTTATATGACCAAAAACCTCCACAACCACTTTAAAGTGCCTTCACATTTTGCTGATGTATTTTGAGGTTACTGAGCAGGCTCTCAACTCCAAAAGCCTCAACTCAACCTGCCAGAAGACGAGTAATTTAGGTGGTTGACACATAAAACATAAATCACCTTCCTAATATGTCAGTAATTCATTGCTTTTGACAAGAGCTATGCATGGTAGGAGTTATTGCCTGTGCCAGATTTGTGCTAATGTATTAGAGAAGAGGCAGCTGCAAGTAGCACCATCCTAATACTTAATAAAAAAATTTAAAAAATGAGACAAAACTGGAATAAAAATTGCCAATTTAGGATGATACAATCTAGGAATGTTTCTTAGGGCATCATTATGATTTGTTTGACTTCATGATTCACCTAAATCCTGCCAATCCAATGTGATAAGTGGACACTCGTAAAAAATCTTTGCAAAAACAACTAAGTTATTGGAAATCAAAACACATCTTACATCTTAGGATATCCAATAATCTCACTGTGTTATGGGGGACGGTTAAGCCCTCACTGTGAATGAGTGAGGATATTGCTATGTGTGAGGAAGGAAGCAGCTGTTACACTTGAAAAGCTGAGTGATGTGAGCAGGAGGTGACATGAGGTTTTGCTGTGTGCAGGGCTTTGTTAACTCTTCCAAGGCCTGGGACAAAACTTATTTGAGACTTCATTTAATAGCATAATAAAAGATTCTTTTTCAGCCCCCTCCCCCAGCTGTCTTGGTGGTCTGATGGTGACCCCAACTTTGGGTGACTGTGCGGGTCTTCACTTGCCAAATAAGTCTGCCATTGTTGATAATAACAAAAGAAGAATTATTACTTTAAAATTGTGTCATAAAAGCTTGTGTGTAATGAGTCAGTAATCTCGGCTCCTTTGAGGTCGAACACACCGAATATTAGTCTGTGAGTAAAGTGTTGTTCACTTACATCAAACAAAACCTCAGCTCCTCCTGTTACTTTGCATTTTTGGGGAATAAGACACGGACAGACCTTACACTTCTCAAAGATGTCTTTGAGGACAAGAGCAACGTATACTTACCATTCCACCCCTTAAAGCACTAGCCACAGCTGTCTCTTATCCTAAACCTCCCATTACTCCATCACGGTGCTTCCTTTTGTTGTTGATTTTGCAGCTGTATTCATCACATCACGTCTGTTGGGGTGACTAAGTTGTTTCCTGAGAATCCCTTCAGAGTAACGGGTATGGGGTTACCATCAGTGGCGTAAGAGCCATTTCCATCTTCGTGTGTAGGTGTGAAGTGTATATGAAATAGGCCTTCCTTTAAACACTGATACACTCAGGGTGAACTCATTTCTTAGTTTACAGAGGCCTCCATTGCCTGTTTTCAGGACCTACAGCGAGTATGGGTGGGTGGGTGGTGTGAGTGTGTGTATTTGTCAGAAGGAGGCCTGCATCACACACATGCAAGCAGACTGTGTGCTTTCTGGCTTTCAGAGGGAAAACTTTTAGTCCTTGCAGCTGGCCACTGGCTGTGTGCACAAGACCCAAATATGGAGTTGTGGTATATGTCTTCTGTATCTGGTACAAGGTTACAAAGTCTGCCCTTCCTCAGAAATGAAGGCCAGCTGTGAAAGATGAAGGACGATGAAGACACGTGGATAACTCACATTTTGTCCCTTTTATAGTGATGAGATTATCTATCTTAGTATTGTTGTTGTAACATAACATTTGGATATTTACATAAAATAGCACTGAGGTATTTTTGCCACATCTGTAGCAGTATTGCGTTGACTAGACTACCAATGTAAAGTTGCTGGTGTCTCTCTGTTGTCCTTCACATATTACTGTTGCCTCCTTTGGTTATCTAATGTTTGTGTTTTAATGTCCTTTAGCATTATGTGTTTGATTTCAAGTGAAAAACACACAATGCTTTCACACTATATGTAGTATTTTTACTTTCAAATATTAAAAAATAACCTAAAATATCATTAGAGTTGTTAGAAGACATAGTTCTTAAGTTCTGCCAAACATGTCACTGTAATGGATTGTTGAGAAATGAATTGAATGCGTTTATATCTGAGGTCCAGCAGATTAATTTGACCACTAGAGGGAGTAGTGAGCCACTGCCGGTCTCCGATGGTGAGGACAATACCACGATGCCTTGGACCAAAGTGATGGAATGGGATGAGAAACACTAAGAAACTAATTTTAGAGTCAAAGAAAATGACAAAGGGATAAAAGCTGGAAGCATTGTTGCTGTTTGCACAACTGGATACAGCTCTAAATGCAATAAATAAATAAAACAAATCACTGTTTTTCTTGCTTATGAAGTTATAGTTATTATGTGACGCCTTTATTTTTGCCAGTTTCACTCTTTGCTGATCCACAGTTCAGATTCTGACCATGTTTGGACCATTCCAAACGTATGTTTAATGGGGCTATTGACAACATAAACCGCACAGAAAACAGAGGTAATTTGTAATTTTACTATAGATGTTTTCTTCCTGAAAACAGATTAAAGCTCACAACGCTCTAATGTAAACTATCAGCTGACGCAACACATGAAGACACAGCTTTATTTTGACTGACTGTCAAATTAGGAGTTTTAGTTTGAAAAAGAAAACTTGATTGCTGTGTAAACACTGCCTGTTAAAAGGACGTTTTTCCTCACCACTGTCACCGGTTACAAGTGTTAGCTCCTGGGTTGATTCTGTTGGGTTTCTGTAAATTGGCTTCAGAGTCTGATGTCCAGCACCTCAATACGTAAAGTGTCATGAGATAACTTTTGTTATAATTTGGTTTGATTTGATTAAACAATTAACTTCATACTTAATTCAGCGAGTGATGCAGAGTTCTTGGTGGTTTTAATAGTTGTAAGTGTGCTTCTGTTCACATATTCCTCCTGCTGTTGAGAGTTTGGAATATCAATATGACACATAACCCCTTTAAATGACATCAATACATTAAATAAATTGTCAATTTATACATTTGCCCACTTTAATAGCTGCATACCATGACTTGTGACATCAAATAATCACAAAGGGACTGAAATATGATCTGAATTATCATGAATCAAACCCTTGTCATAACAGGTCAGGATTATGTTGATCACTAACTTCCCACAGATAGTACATTTTTTATGCTGTCTTAAAGCTGATCAAGAGAAAATGTTGTCATCCTGCCACATATTGCTACAGCAGATTGAGAAAGGAGTATCGGTACCGATTTTTTTACAAGATGTGGAATGTGACACTTTGTAACTTATAGCCTTAGCTCACAGTTCTGACCTCACAAATCAGCTTCATTTGGCCGACGCTGCAGAAACCCTGCATTCTTATATAAACCAAAATCAAATGGTTTGTTGCATGATGTTATGCTGCCTACATTACATTTCATTCCAAAATGAAATATTGGCTGAGAAAAAATTGTCCAGGACATTAAGTTTCATTTAAGATAAGATAAGACTTCATTTATCCGACTGTTGGGAAATTTCCAAGTTAACAGCAGCAACATACAATAAGCAAATGCAGAGAAAAAGACAGTAGAAAAACCACAAATGAATGAAAAAAAAAAAGACATTTAGTAAATATTTACATAAATTCAGAATCAGTTTTGAACAATAATAACATTTCCCCTGCATTTATTGCCTAAACCTGAAAACTTCACTTTCTGGTGGATAAGTTCTAGAGTTTTTAGATTTGCTTCAGTTTCCTCTTCAATGGGGATGACGGAAAGTAAAAGAAGTAGCAGATCCATCAGTGATATATTACATTTCCCTTTAACAAAATCAAACCATTGAATATGGTAGTACTAAAATGTGATCCCCCCCTATGCTATTGATGCAATAGTCATATATAAATGTAATTTGGGGGACATACTATAGTATTCCTACTGTGTCTGTAAAGCCTCAGCTACTCCTTTATGTCTGTTGAGCTTATGTTACACAAGATACCATCTCATGCATCCAGTAAACATTTTTTTTTCTGAAGTAAGCGTGCAGAAAGTGAAAGCAACTGGCATCCTCAGGCTAAAAAACAAGATAGCAGCAGCAGTGGTAACAGCACAGAGCTTAAGCTGCCTCTGAGTTTGGACCTGCCCTGTCTGGGACTGTGCTCCACAAAACACCATGTGTCACTTTATTGCCAACTGCACACGCCATGGTGCCAACCAGTGGCCATACCAGTACTTGTTCCTGCACCCGCACCATACCCTGCCCTGCCTAAGTGCACTTTGCTTCTTCGCTGTGCATGAGCAGCTGTTGTGCAATCACACACTGGGCTGCTCTTTGATTTTGCTTCAGTCCTGAGACAATTGAGGCAGGCAAGACCAGGCATATCAGCTATGTGACTGAAAAATGGTAATAGGAGACAAGAATATAAAAGAAGACACACTGGTTGTGGCAGTGGCAGTCTTACTGAAGAGTGGGTGGTAGATTAATGTTCTTGGCAGGCTCCATTTTGTTCATTTCTAAACATTCCTGTTTCATATTGACGTTGTTTGGATTCTAGATAATTTTCCATTGAAGAAAATATACGTGCACTGTTTTTTTTTTTGTTTTGTTTTGGGGTTTTTTTGTACCAGGTTCATGTTTTCTTGTAAAGTCATCTTTTCTTACATTTCACCTCCAGTAAATTGTAATTTAATTCTTCAGGCATTTGACATGAAATCCTGAAATCTTGCTTATCCCAATGAGTAAATATACAAAATGCTTGAAGACATAGATGTTGGATATTACCATTGATTGGGTGTGACTACTGTATGTGTGGAAGTAGAAGTAGGTGCGTGCTTGTTTTTTGTTGGCTTTGGCAACCTGATATATTTTCCAACTTAAGATCCTGTCGACAACCTCCTTTTCTTAACCCTCCTCTTCCATGAATAACTCCTGTATCCATCTCTTTCTTTTCATTTGCTTGTGTTTTTCCTGTGTTTCTTTTATTGCTGCAACATGTGCCTGGGCTTGAGCTCCTCTCAGTGGTTTTATATCAAAAAATGAATGCATGTATTGTCATGTATGACTAGAAAAATTCAAGTGGAATAAACATAAATCTTTCTAAACTATAATAGCAGATATTTACATATATAGGTCCACCCGGTAGGCTGTCAGTGACGAGTATGGTTTACATATTTACTTTACTGTTACAATTTGTCTTCAGCTTTAGTAAACTATAGAAGTATAATGCGAGCATTCAGAGCCTGTACAATATTAAAAGATTAAAGTCACAAAAAGAGTATTTTCTTCTTTGTGATGCATGTAACATCTCTACCCTCAGTGTACATCCTCTTTTACCACATCAGATCCAGCTGTCAGCAACTTCATATTATTGAACCAAAACCGCATTTCCCAATTTGTTCTTTTATACTTCCCTCTTATCTGTTTATCTTACTTATGCATGCCTTCCAGAATGGATAGATTTGGAGAATTGCTGAAGGAAAATGGTAGCTGTGCATAATGCAGTCCGCACACATAAAGGAAGAATGCATGTAATATGAATTGGCCTGTGGTATAGAGATAAAGGATCTCGGTCCCAGCTGTAACAGGAGACATGTCAGACATTCCCTGCCAAGAGTCAGGAGGTGAGGGAAGGGAAGGAGGGGGCACTCTGAGCTTTTTTCCTTGTACATAAAACTGACTTGTGGAAAAGCATGCCTGGGTGGCAGGGCTATTACAGGTACTGCCCTCTTTATGTGGCTGCTGAAGGCCCTGTACTTAACACATATATCACTTTCCCCACTGATTTTTATTGCCGGAGTTTAATTTTTCGCAATGTTTGAAGTGTGAGGAGTGACATGATCTGATAAATGAGTTAAAGTCCCTGTTTTGCGGTGTGGTATGGTGCTACCTGTTGACACACCACTGCCCAGCACTGTGTTTACCGGCTTTACGACTTCACTCCTCACTTTTATCTGCCTTGCTTCACTGCAGAAAAACTGTCAGAGGTGGACATGGTCTGCATGCTGTTCTCCCTCACTGACAAACTCCCAAATAGGGTACATAATTTATACTTTTATCCTGATAACGTTGCTTTTTTAAGAGTGAAAACACAAAGCCATAACACAGTCCAGATGGAACAGATCCACTGCTGGTTGAAAAACTACTTTGCCTTTTTCTCTCCCTGTGCAGAATCAGATTTTGTCGTGTGTTTTGAGATGGCTTTCTGTTCAATTGCAGTGAAACAGATTAAGCCAAGCTGCAGTAAATTATAAACATTTGTCATAAATTAGTGGAACATAGGTAGAACTCGGCACCATAGACAGCCCAACTGAAAATGTATTTCATTACAAAATTCCACGTTTTGAGCTGGATTGTGAGGTGCAGGACAGGGCTGCAATTCAGTGTGAGCGCTTTTCTGTTTGCTGCATATGCACAGGGTGCCTCAAGAGGAAAAAACTGTGCAATAGGGACCTCTCTTTTCATTTTTACGATTTTCCTAGAATCCTTTGGAGAGCGTGGAAAGACAGGCATGTTTATGAAGGTTTCCAGATGGTCTTGCTTGCACCCCCAGCTTTTCTTTTCAGTTCTTGGGCCATGAAGGATTAATCAAAGTCAGTGGCAAGGGCTGATGGCTAAACACTGTGGCTCTCACTAAGTCAGAGGAAACCTCCCTTTAACTTCAACTTCGATTCAGCCCCTGGGCTCACCGAGGAAAGTTGAAACCCAAGGTTAAAAAGCCAAGCAAACTTAACCAAACCGTAGTTGAATATGCGTTGATAAATGCACCCTGCCCTTATAACTCTGTTTAGCCGAGCAGATGATCTCCTTGGGTTAAAGGAATTTGTCGACACCATCCAGCAAAGCAAGAGGTAACCTTGACAAATACACCTTATCTCCAGTCTCTAGAGTGAGGAGGGGGATTTTGACTGTAGATGGACAGCACCATATGGAATGTTTAAAAATGCACCAGAACAGATGAGTAGAAGTTGAGTCATTTAGATCTACAATGCATATTTATGGATTTCTATTTAGACCATGTTGTTCTCATTGAAATCCTAGACAAGTAGAAAATGTCCAGAGTGATGTGATCAAGCTAACCTGCGCTGTCAACCATTTTTAGCCTCTTTCCTCTTGGGAAATGATGCGGATGAAAATGCCATCACTAGAAAGATGATGACAGCCAATAAAGGAACACAAAGGGGAAGTTAAAACAAAATTGTTAGTTCCTAAATAAGGCTCAGCTATTTTTGTTTAGAGTTATGCCCACGGTTGTAATTATCACATCAGAGAAAGCAGTCCTTCAGTTGACAGGACTAACTGTAGCAGGTGAAACAAAGTGTCTTGATTAGTGAATACTAATAACACATTTAGGAGAGTTTGCGATGTTCTTCAAAAACAAACATTTCAGGATATTTATTTATTTTACATTTTATTCCACTCTGCTAAGTGTGAAAGGAGTGTAACGCAGAACAACAGCTGTACAATGACGGACACACCCATGAGTCACTGCACATGTTAATATACCCATACACACTTTGCTTTGGTCAGCAGCTATTTACAAATCCACATAAAAAAAAATAATCAGTAACACATAAACACATCACACATGTCTCTGTTCAGTTAGTCTCCCTTGTACTGTATGTAATCTGTCATCAGAGTATAATCAAACCAAACGCGGTCAGCTGCACAAACTCCACACTCTATAACCTAAACACAGTCATTAAAAATGAATTTAGTTACATATGGCACATATAAAGGTTGCATTTCTACCCGCATGCACTTATAGTCCCCCAAGAGTGATGCATTATATATTATCGCATGCATACATCCTATGGAGATTTAGGTTTATAACACCAGCGTGCACATAAAAATATAAAAAATATGAGTGGAAACAGCAGGCCAATAGTATGTGTTTACACAGAGCAAAAGATCTGATTAAGGTTAAATGAAATCTTGCTGTATGTATATCATGAAATGATGCGGTGGGTCTGTGCAAGTTCTCATTTTCCCAGGTCATCATTCTTCTTGGTAGTTCATCTCGGTTCTGGACTGTTCAACAAAGAGCTAAACCAGTCCAGTTGAACCGAGATGAACTACCAAGAACCATCAGGCAACACTTTCCTATTAAAGGAAACATGTAATAAGATGTAGAATATATTGTCAAAATATTATCAGCAATTAACACTTCAGTAAGACATGTGTATAAACATATTTTCAACACAAATTTATTGGTTGTAATTATCTGCAAACATTCAACCACAATATGAATAGAATTATTCATCTGCATCATACGCTCCCGTTATTTGTATGTGTATCTCCGGCCATGTCAATAAATTTTTGGGCCTTGTCATTAGTTGTAATCTCCAGTAAACATGTAGTGCAGCCTGAGTAAACACTGCTTTGGCTGAACCAGATCACCTCAGACATGGCTCTGGTTCCCTCAGTGGGACGGGGCCTGTGTGGACCTCTCCTTGTATGGGTTTTCAAATAGATGAGGAAACTCTCTACCTTGAACTCTGCGTCAGTTTTGTTTCCCGGAATTTTTTTTTTTTTTTTTTTTTGCATAATAAAATAGAACAGTGTGAGTAAACATAACGTAAAGGCTTTAGGGAAAATGCAGGAGGATACATCATATTCGATATTAAGTTAATTGCACAATAATTTATTTTTTATGACCGTTATTTGGGATTGTCTGTCTAATTGCATTTGAATGTTTCTCACTGTCTCAGGTTAGTGCCACATTTTAACCCATAAAGACCCAAACATCTATCTAACCATATATCTAAAATGATTAACATCTATTAATCCACTAATCCTGTCAATACATGTAAATAATTGAGGTATAGATTGACTTTGATTTGCCAGTAAAACCCATTGATTCTGACAAATAATTATTTAATGATATTTTTGCTGAAAATGTCTTTTTTTTTTAATATAATGAACCTCAGCTTTAATTAGAGTTTTTATGAACATCTTCATAATCAGTAAATCAAATATAGGAAAATACTGGATTTTCACTGAAAAAACACAAAATACAGAGGATTATACTACAATAAATGGTGATAAATCACTTAATAAAAGTTAAATATAGAGAAAAATTGATTTGGGAGCTGCGCTGGATCTTTACGGGTTAAGTGTTAATGGCTTGTTGCAAAATAAAAATAAAAATTCTGTGGGCATTCAGTTTGGGTGTGACACTCTGGCGTAGGAAGCAGAAACTGAATTTTGTGTGTCAAATGAGACTGCAGGCCACCCTCCTAAACCTAACCCCAGATATTTTACTGCTGCTCAGCAGGGTTTTACATACTTTTGTCAAGTTTTACAAGTTTATTATAAAACTTAAAGTGGATGCACATGTTTGATTTATAACTGTTTGGTGCATCCGTTTAGTTGCAGTTCCCTCAATGAAGCCTCCAGGTGTTTGACTCAATGTAACCATTCCTTTAACATTTGCGCTCAACATATTCCTTTGAATCACTCTGATGTTTGATGATTCATCCTGGAACTGTCAGGTTTTGAAGGTGTGTCCAAAACTGTTTTCTTATGTGTCTTTCTTATGTCATCAACTGAATTCTGGCCCTTAATATTATGATTTATCAGAATGTGCTCTGTATCCCAAACAACATGTACAATCATCTGAAAAGGAAGTAAAACTGGTTTATACAAGGTATGGTGTAAAACCAGAACATTTTTCTTGCCGGTGTCTCCTTTGAAGGTGTAATTGTAGGACACGAAGGGAAAAGGAGAGAATGGCAACAAAAAAAAAGGAAAAAGTGGGATATTTACTGAGCAGTGTCACGGACTAGACTTTGGTTGGTGATCACAGGCCAATAAATGTCCTCACATTGATGTTTTTTCTTTCTATTGGGAAGTGTGCCATCATTAAGCAAAGGCAGCAACAGCTTACTCACTGGATTTCTGTAATTTATGGAAACATCTTTCCAAAATGTTCTATTTGTAAGGTATCCATATATCCTTTTTGACAGTTCATGGTCTACGATGATTTGCTGTATCAGGGGTAAATATCCAGTCTCACATAGAAAGCTTTGTAAGTTGAAGAAGTACTGACAGACATTTGGCATGTAGCTGATCAAGGTTTTGCCTCCAGACCCCCCAGGGACTGGATCTTCTATGAAACATAAACCATTATGTGAGTTGTTTTACACTTGAGACCTATTTCATTTATTTGTAGAGGGTAAAATATCCATATTGTAGGAATGTGTTTTTGTCCCTTCTAGATGCTTTTGATCACAGGCATGCAATGTTTGTTGTTTAGGTAGATGAACCTTATCTGCTGATGGGGGAGGTGTGGGCTTCTCCACCTGTGACTACTCAGCAGCACAAGAACACAGAACACGTTTTAGGACGCTTGTGCTATATGTCTTTGAGTCTGGAGCACTCAGGTTCTTCCGAGACCGCAAGACTTCAATTGGTGCGCGCATCAATATGTCATCATCCAAACAAAGGCTCAAGTCATTTTTTGACTGATAGAGATGAAGTTAATGTTTCCAGTTAGCCCGGGGGTACAAGTGATGCAAGCCATTCCAAGTACTTCCCATGACTCAACCCTGATTAAAATCTTGCAGTTGTACATTTCTGCAAACCATATATATGTAATTTCAATGTCTGAATCGTAAATGTGTTTCATATCAACGTTTGTAAATGCATTTGTGTCATATCAGTGTTTTAATCATTCATGACACTTTTCCATTCCTGAGAAATGTTGTTCATATGTAACTATTTAACAATATTCATGGTAAGATTTATGCACTGACAGTATCCCAAAATCCACAAAGATTCACTCACAAAGCATTGAATAAATTGTAACCAAACCACAGTATTTTTCCTAACCCTAACCCTACACATGTCCTGAGTAATAAGTAATGTTTTTTGTTTTGTTTTTTAATGAGAAACTTAGAGGTTTGCAAAAGCAAAAAGTAAAATACCAAATTCTCACTGAATATATTTTAACAAAAATATTATAATGCTGATATAATGTTTATGTGCTGATCCACATAAGCGTTAGTGTCCCAGTGAATATTTAATGATTCCAAGAATCTTAATATGGAGATCAGGGCCCATGAAGCCACAGTATAAAAAGAAATATGTGGCTTTAAATATGGACAAAAGTAGGACATGTCCATTTATAAAATATTAGGAGATTTAAAAGCAAAGGCAGGAACAGAGCAGGGTATTATTATGATGTTGTGGGATAGTGTGATATTTGTAAAAAAAAAAAAAAAAAAAAAAAGTCATGACACAAAATTTGAACATGAGGAAATCAACAGTGAAACAGATTCGGCATGACCCGTAGCCAAAGGATCTTTAACAGCGCAACATGTCTAGGGTTCAAGTATCAGCCTTGATCCTTCCTGCGTGAAGTTTACATGTTCTCTGCCTCCCTGTGTGGGTTTTCTCCGGGTCGTCTGTTTTTTACACACAGTCCACCCACATGTAAGCCAGGTGGGCTGGAGACATGTGTGACCATGATTGTCTCTGTGTTACCTCGCTCTGCAGAAAACTAATGATCTGTCCAGGACATTTCCCTCCCGTCCACCAGTGCATTGTGGGATAAACCGCTGCCGCAAAGACTGTATTTTTTTGTTTTGCATGTATTATAGTTTAAGACTTCACAAGGTTTCTATTTTGAGCATTGGACGTCTTTACAAGGATTTAGGGAATCTGTGTCTGATCTTTTTACCAGGCGTTTTACACACCAACACTCCAGTGAAAGGTCAGGTGTGACAAAGAGGTACTTCTGATGAACTGGAAAACCTAGGAATTTTATGTGGAAAAGTTTTGAAGCAGTGTTGTTTGGGTGCTTTGTTAGACTAGACATAGTTGAGCATATTTGGCAGGTCAATAACATGACAATTTAAGAACCTTCAAGGGAAAGAGATAGTCATAAATTACAGATCGTATCAGTGTGTGTGTCACAGACAAAAAGACTACAAATCAAGTCATAAATCTACACAAGATAGAGAATTTTATTAATTATGATCAGCACATTAGAGTCCCTAATGCCAACACAGCAACAGAGTGACATGTATGTATTAAATTTGAGAACAGACACACGACAGATAACATGAGGAAACACCGCACACTGGAACATTTCATTGAGGCTGTGATGGTGCAAAACCGACTGGGAAAAAGATTGAGAATAAGATAAAATGACAAAGATGAATGGTACAGAAACGTCACAACATGTACCTTCAGTTGGAAATGGGACTTGAACACTGATCTTCTTATGTTGAGTCTGGCATATGATACCCAAAACATTATCCCTATTCAACATAACCTGATGACACAATTTTATTTGTTTTTTTTACCTGTAGGTGAACATTGGTTGGTTTGGTAAATATACTCTCCATTTATTATTTTGCTTTGAAATATTGACTTTACTTGTGGTATGTTCATTATGTCTTCCTTTTTTCTATTAGTTTTTAACCTTTCATTTATCCCAGACAAATTGTAGGTATTTCTCACCTGTCTGGGATAAATGAAAGGTTAAAAACTAATATTGACTTTAGTACTTGTATAATGCTGACTCTTATTTTCATATCAGCAAGTGAAGCTTAACCTGATGTCATCTGTTTAACACATGAGTTAATGTCTGTGGTTATAGCTTAACCAGAAATGTACTGGGACACAAAGCACACGTCTTTGACACGCGAGGCGAGCGGATGTCTTCAGGAGTTGTGAAATCTTTTCCCCCGTGGCAAACAGCCTACTATATGCCAGAACCGGTGGACTAGCTGAGTAAAATCTTGTCACAACAATGCGTGGCATGAATATTCGACTGTTTTTTATCAGCAGATGTATTGTGATTGTGAAAGCCTTTGAGTTGGAATCTCTTGTATTCCGACCAACAAGCTGTCACGTTCTGTTAAGGTGCTAATAAGCATCTGACACCAGGTACAACATCTGACATGCAAAGCAAACTCCGCCCTTGTCAAGCCCAGTCCTGCCGCTGTGCACCTCTCTCAGTGCACCCCTTAATTCAGAAGGCCCTGTTTTCCACCTGATAAGCAGACTTCATCCCAAACATATTATATCTATTCAGTCTTGGGGATTAAGCGCAGATACATGACATTTTAGGCCATTCCAAGGACCTGAGTCAACGCATAAACAACTCCTACGCTGTGTGAGGGAAATATTTATCTTTGCTCATAGAACTTCTTGAGATAGTGTCAACACTTCTTAAAAACACAATTACATTTGTGGATGGAAAACTAAGAGTCCTCGTGGAAATACAAGTGTATAATGCGAGTAAAGTTAAGAATACTTGTAGAGATGCAAGACCATTAGACAGATAAAAACACAAGTGTCAGATAATCTGTTTCATGATGATGTATTTGGATTCTGCTCTATTTTCTTTCTCTAATTTGTGGTTGATTTACCCTTTAGGCTGCTAGAAGAGAAAGCAGTTGGCATGTTACTCACACAAACACACACAAAATACGTTTAGTGAATTTCCGATAATAATAGTGTTTTTTTATCGTCATTTTTATTTTTTCTAGTAACCACAACGCCACCTCCAGGCTCAGGCCACGCCAGACCATGCAATGACACAGAGAAGAGCTACTGTGTGAATGGCGGTGACTGTTACTTCATACATGGTATAAATCAGCTCTCCTGCAAGTGAGTATTCTCATCTGGTTTTGGGATGGCATTTGGAAACTGATTTTGGTTAGAATTTGTTTTTAGCCTTGCATATTTTATATTTTATCTTGTGTTTATTAAAAAAACAAAAAGTTTGTTTGAAGCATACTAAATGAAAATGTATTTTATCTCTAACAATTTTCTTCAGGACCCTAACCGTTCATTTTAATCCTGCTGTTTATTTCCATAACAGTGTTCCAGTTCTTCTTCTCTTCAGCAGCAGCAGCAGCAGCAACACATCACAGGAATATGCTGCCAGTCTGCTTAACAACCCACCTGTTGTGCTCATTTTTGTGTATTTTAACAGTAATAATGGAGTGAGGCGGCGGTGTACTCATCCTTTTAAGCCATGTTTAGTGTACAGGAGGGCTGCACATTAAAAGCCTTTTCAAAATGTCATGAGTCACTGGTTTAGTAGTGAGCAAATATTTATGCCTGTTAGAGGCCCCCAATGAGGTAAATAGCATCATTGCTTACATTTAAGGTCCTTGGCAAAGGGGATTAGGACCCATGTCTAAAGTATCCAGAAGAAACCATGTTTCTCAGCTTCTCGGGAAAGAAACAGGTTGACATTATTGCAGTAACAATTTTTTTCTACGGACATTTGAATTTTGACCTTTATAATCGGAACGTGTTGTTATTTCTCACAACATGTTAAAGACGGTTACAGTTAAAAGCACTAATGTCGAAAAACTATTCACCCAAATGTTGCATTTCAATGTAATGTTGTGATATTTTCATTTTATGCAACTTTACATTTCTATTCCACAACATTTTGGAGGGAAATCTAATATTTTTTTGCATTATTACCTAACAGGATTAGCTCCTAGTGTCTGTTAACATGAATGTTTGGTCAATGGATATATAAGCAACTGTTAAAATACAACACATTGTTAAAAATTAAACCAGTGACTTCAGACCTTTGCAGTTTGCAGTCCAGGCTCACATTTCACATGTCTTATTAGCAGCTCCACCAAGTAATGATTTACTGATTTTTTTTTTTCCCCCTTTCAAAACTACTCACATGGATTCCGTTCAGTACATGAAATCATCTATTATGTAACCAAAAAATCAAAGATTACAGAATAAGAAAAAAATGGAAACAGATTTGTGCATCAAAACTTTTTTTTTTTTTTTTTTTTTTTTACTTTATTCTCTCATTAATCATCTCATGACCCCTCACATTTGTCTGATGTCTTAATAAAAAAAAAATTAAAAAAAAAAAAACCTGGATAATGTCAAAAACAACACCCTGATTTTTCACAGATGCTTCACGATTAATTAACTATTAATGCTTAACATAACAGTCAGAAGGATCAAAGTTCTTATACTTAAATACTTGAACTGTTTTACTTTTTACTTCACCATATTGATGCTTTTTAGTCTAGTAAAAGGGTCCAAGTGCTTCTTCCACTACAATCGGTAACAAATCACATTCATTGTGAGCCACAGACCACTAAAGCCTGTAATCTATAACTCAAAATATGCAGATCATCTTTTGCCATGGCTGTCAAATATTATGTTGCGTGTTCTGTTCGACCATATGTCAACATAGCACAAGTCGTTTGGATGGTTTGATACAGAGCTGAAATATTGGCGTGGCTTTCTGTGCCCAGTTGGCCCAAGGAAGAATGCTCGACAAGCAGCGAGGACATGGCTGCAACAGCCGTTCAATACGCTGTGTACAAATTGGAGGCAGCAATAACTCAATTGCTGCAGCTAATTCACTCACGGCTGGGGCATGGGTCCAGAAAAGTTGGATAATGCAGTGAAGGCCTGCAGGGATTTGTTGCCCCACAGCCATCTCATTCAATATAGGCCAGGCTTCAGTGGGTATTACTCACAGGCTAAACAAGTCCTGCAGACAGCTAGCCCTACTTTTATGCCTAGCTGCTGCGCTTTGTTCACTTTGAAGTGTAAACTTTGTTTTGGGGAAAAGCTATGTTAGCAAATTAAGCTAAACATGGTTTTCTGGGGATTTATTACACATAGGCTGATTCAAAAAAAGGAGGATTCAGCTTAAACTGGAGTTACCTGTACTTTGTTTCATCTCTGCTGTCAGAGTGTAGGATAATAATGTGTTTTCCAGCTTCTTTTTCCATTTTGCAGTTTGTTTGATCAACCTTTAGCTGTGCATAAAAGTTTTTTTTGTACTATGCATTGCATTTCCACTATATATTGCTTATAAAATTTACACACAACTTTGTTTATGTAACAGAGGTAGTGTTAGTATAACAAATAAAAGATGTAAAGTTGGTGGATCTTAGCAAATTTTTGCCCATGATCTCAAAACAAGCTGCTGCTTTTCCTTAAACATAGATTTTTTTTTGGTTAACGCTACATGTCTATTATTATTAGATTGATGAAGCTGCCTCCTTGACCGAAAATAAAAGATAATACAATTTGCAGCTGTGTCAAACTCAACTTCTGCAAGCTCATCTGATTTTTAAATTATGGAGTGACAGTATATTTTCTTTCATCTTTCAGATGAGTTTCCTTGGTCTAGGTGGTGCTATTCCCCAGTTAACTAGCATCACTCAGGATGAGTAATTTAACGCTGAATGTTATGGTGCTCCTGGGAGACATTGTGTGTAACCAGTAAATCATGAGCAATGACCTTTGTTGGAGTGGTGGTCTAGTTGTGACTGTGAGAGGAATGTTGGTTCCCCCCTAAAACACCAACAGCTCATCCTAATGGGCTTATAATAGGGAAATATGGTTTAGCCCAACAGACCTGATGGTGATGGCAGTCTGTCTTTGCTTGTGAAAATGTAAAGAAATGTTGATTTTACTCTGACTGATGATTCAAAGCCCAAGTTAAAAGTTGTACAGTCATGGTTCTGGTGGAAAAAGCCACAAAAATGTCATAGGCAAATGATTCTTTTACATAAAGTCTAAAACAGAAGTCGTGCTGTATTTCTGCTTCATTTGACTTCCACTCTGTACCTCTCTGTTCTTCAATATCTGTCATAACTGTCAAATTTGCAGGCTGTGAACACAGTTTTAAAGCTCCGAGGACAAGAAGCAACATTCAGTCATTTTCAGCTTTGCTTTACAAGCTTCTTTTACTTATTGGATTGAATTAAATTATGTATTTAGATTGATTTTAATGTAGGTCCTAGTCACTTTCATACAGAAGCATCTATTTTTCTTTTTTTTTTTTAAACCTCCAGGCACTAATGCCTCTGTAACCTTTCTGTATCATATTATCTGTTTTCGTAAACCTACTTATTGACATACTTAAAGTTTAGAGATAAGTAGGAGTAATAGTAAATACACTTGTTTGTAGTATTCTGTGTTTAGGACTAAAAAGTTCTGGAAACATTTCAGTCAACATATCCACACTTCTGATTTAATTAACACATCAATCAGTTTGGGCCCTTTTTTTTTTTTTTTTTTTTTTTTAGAAATGAACATGCCAAGTTATCTGTGTTTAACTCTTTTTTTTCTTCTTTGTTTTTTAACAGTTGCTTTCTGTGACCTTTAACAATGCGCGTGAAAGTGGTTCAGATCCATAATATTTACAGTTCACCTCACTTCCTGTGTTTTCCTTCTCATAACACTTGTCTACTTCTTCCCAGATGTCCGGACGGATACTTCGGCCCACGATGCTTACAGACTGAGCCGCTGCGGTTGTACATGCCCAATCCTTTCAAAAGTATGTTCACTTGATATGAGCAGCTGAGAACAGAGACACAGTTGTCAGTGGATTACCTCTGTGGACTCCTGCTGACCCCCCCACCCCCCACCCCCTCCCCAGTTCTCTTCCTCTTTCTCGTTCTCTTTCTCTTTCTCAGGTCAACACACAATGAGCTGTGCACTACGCCATGCACATGGTGGTGTCATCCATGGAAACACTCTGCTTCTGCTGTCTGTAGATGTGCTGTTGTTCTAATTCTGTGTCTCTCTGCCTCTCTCTCCCTCCCTTTCTCCCTTTCCCTCCCTCCCTTCACACAAACTCTACTTTTCACTCTCTCTGTCCTTCTCTTTCTGTCTGTCTCGCTCACCCATCACCCTTCTCCTCCCTCTCCTCTTGTGGCTTTTGTTTCTTTCCATCAGGTGTCCAAATGACTTTACTGGTGATCGCTGTCAAACCTACGTTATGGCCAGTTTCTACCGTATGTCAATTTCCTCTTCTGTCACTCTGTCAGACTGTCCTGTGTTGTGCATGCATGCTGGTGTAGAGAGATCGCATTCATTTCCTGTTGTAGCTTAATAGTTGTGTCTGCGCCGTCGCTGATGACTCATTCACAAGTTGGCATAGCTGACTAGAAAGTTAAACATGTTGGATCTGCATGTGTTATTGTTCGCCCTTTAATTTGCAGAGTTTTGCATGTGCATTGTCCAAGTAGGAGCTAATAGTTTCATTGCAACAATTTAAATGTTTTGTGAAAGAAAAAAAAAAAAAAAGCATGTTCCACCTCAGTTTAGTGGCACAGAACCTACTGAAATGTCTCTAATGCTAATGATGTTTTTTTTTTTTTTTTTTTTTATGCAATCAGCTACAAACACAAGCACATATAAGAGCTGATCTATGGATATAAAGTCAGTTCTGTTCATTTAACATGAATACAATACATCTTTATTGTCACTGTCATAGGAACAATTCGGTTCAGTTTGGCAGCAAAATAAAATATATAATAATAATATAAAAATATAAAAAAGTATAAAAATATCACACAAAATATCACAGACATACTGAGAAATGTAGGCATATGCAAAATGCTACAAGTAAAATATTAAATGTACATATGCTACTAAAGTACTACTAAAACTACTGAAATGTACAAAAGCTAACTCTAGCTACAAATGAGAAAAATGTGCAACAAATACAGATATATACAGCCAATATATGATATATACAAAGTAAGATTGGGAACTATAATCAGCTATATACTTTAATATAATTACTTATACATTTAGCATTTCTTTGTAAATGTATGTAATTTCTAATTATGCCTCCTTAGTAGGGGTTGACAAGTGTTTTTTTTAATTGTCAGTGTCAGTGTTAGTACTGAAGGTGCAGTATTTGTAGTAAAAACTCAAATCTAACAATGTAACGTCAAAATATAGGTAACAAACTTAACTGAAATACGTATTTTTTCCCAGCAATATCTTAAAATGAGAAGTTGCATCAAATTTCCAGCTGAATTTCTTAAAAAAAAATAAGTGGAAAATGTACTAACAATAACCAAAATATCTCCTGAAGGTTCAAAAGTAAAACTAATTAAACTGAAATGTATGTCTCAATTAGTTCTTCCAGTTTAACATGTCCAGAAAGTAAAGACGTGCACAACAGCAGTGACTACACAGAGAAGTGGCTGCGTTACAGACTAAATAAAACCTCATTTGATTCATCTCAATATCAGATTCAAACAGAATGATACCGATAACTGTAAAATGTAGGATCCAATAACCAGTCACCCCGACCTCTTACTGCATCCATCTTACAATATGATAACTACACCGTTGTCACACAATGTGCTTGTTGATTTATTTGGTTTGATCCTAATGATACCTGGGTGGTTCCCAAATGTCCAATCATTTCCAGTAAATACAACTCTGGAAAAAGTTAACAGACTGCTCCAGATTTCCAGACCAGAACCCTCTGAAAACCTCTGGAACATGATCAAGTGGAAGATGGATGGTCACAAACCATCAAACAAACCAAAGCGGCCTGTATTGTTGCACCAGGAGAGGCATAAAACACACAAAAGTAAAGTGAAAGACTGGTGGAGATCACGCCAAGATACATGAAATCAGGGTTATTCCATAAAATATTGATTTATTTGGCTAGGTTAAAACATTTGTAGTATTGTATTTTACAATGAGTACATGCTAGTTTTCTTTGTACTATTCCAGATAAGAAAATACTGCACTTTTTGTTATTATGACCAGCTGTCATTTTCAGCAAATAAAAGCACTCGATGAGATTTATTTCCCAAAAAATAAAATATAAAAAATGTAATGTTACTGGTAGTTTGTAGAAAAAAAGAAAAAAAAAACTGACTTCCCTCATATTTTTTCCAGAGATGTGTTTTAAATGCTCTGAATCTCTGGTTTTGAACACAGGAGAATACAGAAAGAATACAAACTAAGCATGTTTTACAGATGTGTTCAGCTGCTGAGTGGATTCTGTCACTGTAAAATAAGTTAATACTGTCCTAGTGGTAGGTTGAAACATCATGTCAGGATAGAAAGAGTTGTTTTTAAGACACAAAATAGTGCCAAAAACGCTGTCTCCGGGGTAGAGATGCTGCTCTCAGATGCCCTCACAGGGTTCATGTACCACACTACATCTTTTTCAGCCTGGGGAAAAAGATATCAGCCCTGCACCACACGTTCTGCAAAGCAACATCAGTTGAAAGTTGAATTATACCCAGATTAGATGAAAGTTTTGTGAAAAGTTTCCACCTTTAGCTGTATTATCAACACATTTTTATGTGATTAGTGGTTATCGAATCCTTCCTCTGTGCCATTTTTCAGTTTACCTGTAAATCTGTTAAAATACATGCTTTCTTTAACGACATGTACATTTATTTCATAATTTTCTCACTCCAAACCCTTTGATTTTTATGAAACCCTCATTTTGTGCCCTGACGTAAAATCTTAAAATTACCGTACAATCATCTTGGTGTAAAATTTAATCGAAGGCTTATAATTCATGTCAGGTAATGGCAAGGAATCTTCTGCAGATTTACTGCATATTTGTCAGCATCGTGTCTTTGCAAGCCCATGTGGTTTCAATATGAAATAACACCGCAGTAAGAAAATCACTAACTGCATCTGCTTTAGGAGTCGCCTGATGCTGCCTACATCTCTGCAGCCAGACTTCTGGAACGTACACATACTGTTTGTTGTATGTTGGCTCAGAGTATAATGTGAAAAAACCACAGTCTTAACTACAAGTAATTTCATCTCACATTAAGTCGCAATGCACTAGGCAGAAATTACTTGTTTTCTTGGCAGAGCAGACAGTGGTGTGTGGGAGCTCTTTTTCCTCCACTTACAGCTCTTTCTGCATTGTGTTCAGTGCAGCTGTGCAACGGCATCAAGGACGACATTTATTTCCTCTTCTTATTTAGACACATGAAGAGACCTGATTATGTGTTATACCCTCAAGAGAGTGAACTGGATTTATTTGAGAGCATTACAATCAAAAAATATATTTGCTTTTACAGCTCATATTTAAAGAAATTGAAACAAACACTGATATCTGATAACGCGTCATCATTAAATATGATGTCCCAGAGTATTATCCATTAAGAAATGCTGTCGCAGAACATTACCATTTCTGCTTATTGATAAAAATATAAATATTAAAAAACAAAACAAAACAGATAAATGTACATAATTTAAACTGCACACAATGACAAAAGCAACAATATTATAAAATCCTATGCACATACATATTGTAGATACAGGTCAACTAATAAATAATCATAGTAAATCATATAGTGATGGAGCACAAACATGTAACTTCATATCAGTGACATTTAGGTGGAAAATTCCTTTTACTCAATTATGACAAAATATGCTGAAATTTCTTCTGAGCGAGACACATGTGCTCACACTTATCCATATACCAAAGACCCGCCTCCTTCAGGCCACCTCCCATCCCCAGGAGATACCAAAAGAAAGGAGGATGGCTCCTGCTCCTCAGCCATAAGAGCTTGGCTTAACAAGAGTATGTTGTCATAAGAACAGCTGGGACTCGCTTCAACCCAAGTAAAGCAAGTGAACTGCCAGAGATACGGACTCAGCTGGTTGGTGCAACCTCCCCATGGCCTCACTTTGCTGCATAATATAGAATCCAACTCTAATTCTTCTTAGTCAGTGTGATTATTGCGATATTGTGCAGATACACTCCTTCTAACTTGCCTGTTCATGTGATGGGTGTGTTCGGGAACAGAGAGTGTAGCATTTTTCGACGGCACAAACCCAAAAACACAGGTAGTCTCAGCTGATGACACATACTTTCCCCCGCGTCGTTAATGACGATGGCAGTTTTTTTTGTTTGTTTGTTTGTTTTCGTTTGGTTATCTAATCAAACTGTATTCACTGGAAACATGATGTGTCCATGCAGGAGTATAAATATACAAAAAAAAAAAAAAATCTGTGACACTGGACTGTTGACAAAATACAGTAAATAAAATATCCAAATGTGCACCAATAGTTTGGATTATTAAGCATCAAAAATCCAGTTTTAGTTTTCCTGATTCTAATTGTGTTATTTTGTTGTTTTGTATCGTCTGCTTTGATGTGTGATGCTGCATGCTCTAAGTGTGTTCTAATGTCTCGTCTTTACTGACCACATTGTTTTAAAAACCGCCAACGTACAGTATTTTAAGTGTTTGTGTTGTGTTATTGCCTTTATTTGTTTGCTCCACTATATGTTAGAAGGTGCCTCTGTCATAATCTGGTCTTTTGTTTCTTTTTTTTTTCCAACTGTCAACCCTCTGCAATGGCAGAGCATCTTGGGATTGAATTTATGGGTATGAAACAATCCATTTTGATTCTCAGTTGTAACGTAGCTACTAAATAGATGTCCTTCATTTTGACATGCTCCCGCTCGTCTACGGTGTGAACTGTGAATCGCATCGTTCCTTGATTAACCAGTCTCTGGATCAATCATACCATGACTAATTAGACTGAAAACCTTGTAGTCAATGCAACTGATCAAACATCATTAACCTGGATGTCATCACTGGACCGTCTCATACATGTGCATTGGAAAAGTAGAACCATTAACTGAGATTTTGTTTCACTCACCATCATATTTTTCTCCTCTGACTGATTTTTTTTTTGCTCTTCATTCCTTCTGTAACAAGCATGATATATCATGTTTGTAGCTACCAAACCTTTCCTCAATCTTCATCTCATCTCATACCTCATAGTCTCATACCTTTGGAGTCTGTCCTTTTGATATGCCATCTTGCTCTTTGTTTCTTTGTGTGATCATGTCCATGTTTTTTGCATCATATCTTTAGTACATCTGTTATGTACCTTTTTAAAGCATAAAATATCATTTCTGTTACTAGTCTGAATTATCCTTAAAGGAGTAGATGGTGTGATGTGAGCATGCGATACTATTTTAAGAACATACAATGTTTTATTTCCTCCGTCTCCTGCTCCTTGCCTCCTCGTCCTTTAATTAGCTCTTGTTTTCCTCTACCTTTTCCAGAAAAGTACCTTTAGTGGTTGAGGTGTGAAGTAACAGCTCTTAATTACACAAGTGCATTTACTATATGTGCCATGAAATCATTTTGTTAGCATTTAGCACGTGTCATTTTCTCTACTGAGCTTCATTACAAATAGATAACAAGTAACAGTGGTGAAATATTACCCTGTTCGCTGCTAGAAATAAACTGACTACAGTGATTTATTTATGGTGTCTGAAAGTAGACACATAGTGGGATGATAATGTAAAACAACTGGTGCTGGTGATTGAAAATAAGACACCTCCCATTTTAATATTACTTTTTCATCCTGCCCTCATCATCTACCTCAACCTCACACCAATTCTTTTCTGGAAAAGTGAAATAGAGATTGATGATATTATTTATAGTTCATTTTTTAAAAACCATTATTTTGAGATTGTTAAGTAATTGTGCTAAATGTCTGAGTAGTTAAAGACTTCTAAAGTAATAACGAACACTGAAAGATAAATTTGAGGTAAGCATTGAATGATTTCCAAAGAGTAAAATCTCAAACTATAATATCATAAAAAAAAAAAATTAAAATAATAATATTAGTGATTCAGAAAATGAAGTTTTGTATTACTCAGAATTTAGCCACAAAAAAGTTGTGATATAGAAATAAGAAAAACCATGCACCTTCAAAAAACTAACTTTTTTTTTTCTTATTTCTCTCACTGTGTGTGTGGATGTGTTTGTGTATTTGTCGGTGTGACGTTAACAGAGGCAGAGGAACTCTACCAGAAAAGAGTCCTGACAATCACGGGTATTTGTGTGGCTCTGTTGGTGGTGGGCATCGTGTGTGTGGTTGCCTACTGTAAAACCAAGTAAGTCAAATTATCAGTAACACTGGCATGTATTTATCCTCCAGCTACTAATATCAATAATCCTGTCAAATATCCGCATATAATTATAAAATATTTAGTGTTGTCTTTTTAAATGTCAATATGTGATGGAGTTAATTTAATAAAATTGTCAGACTTATGCACAAATATCACTTATAAAACATCATTATCAAGAACTACCGCACATCTGATGAAAACAAGTAAAATCCATGTTGGAGATTAGAAAGGTTGCAACATAGGTTTGTTTACCCAAAACTACTTGTGTGATATTATGTTTAATGAAACACATATTTCTGTGTAAAGTTCATACAAAATGCACAAAGAACCAGTTCATCTGGTGTAAATATAGTATTTTAATTAGATAATTTAGAATTTGTTCACACCTTTCCTACCATAACACATGGTTCCATAATGATTTTGACAACATTAGCATTTGTCAAGGTTAAACCCACTTTAAATAAAGTTTATTATTAATAATATAATATAATATAATATGTAATATATAATGTAATAATAATATTATTATCCCTTTGGGGAAATTTCATCTCTGCTTTTCAGCCATCCTGATATACAGTCCTATAGTCCATTAGCATTAGCAATCAGCACATTAGCATTAGCAATTAATGAGTGAAGTGATAGTGATTTATCAAATGTTTCTATAACTTCAATGCAGCATTGTGACATTATCAGTTGGCTACGGCTTGAAATTTACATCAGAGAAAAATAACTGCAGTGTGAACGTTTGTGAACAATATCAGAAAATGTATCAAAACAAAAATATAAATATATTATCCAAAAATCTCTCCCCACTTTTATATTTGTTGCGTCTGTTTACTTGAAATGAGTGTTACTTCTCAGTCTTTTTTCATTAGATACAACAGCAACATAGAAGAAATATGTATACAGCACTAAAAAAAATACCCAAAAAATCTGAACTAAATGGGTTTTATAGCCTAAAAAATTACATAGTGTAAAAAGGAGCACAAACAATGAGAAACATCACGTGTTGAATGAAATCTGGTGTAAAACAGCAGAGAATTAACCCTTATAGGACAAAATTTCGACCATAGTGTGTTATTAGACATCATCATCTACCTCCTTTTGCCATATATCTGAGTAGCACTCGCTAAAAAGTAAAAAACATACAATTAAACAACTGTTATAAGATCACAAACTGACAAATGACTCATATTGAGCTCTTTTTTGTCTTGAATCTTGACAAGACACCTGCCTAACAGGTTCAATGTGTGGTTTGTTGTCTTGTTATGCCAGGGCAGTCACTGTCTGCAAAACAAATCTACCTACAGGTACAAATAAAGTAACCTCCAACCTTCTTCACTATTTACAACTTCAAAATGTCCATAAAACCTCCCTGAATCACTGTACAGCGTTTCTAAAGACCAACATGCTTCTGGACCTCACTGAGGGACAGGTCTGACCCCATATTTAATGTTTGAGGAAATTACCAAAAATAGTCACTTGCCCAATAAAGGGATCAGGCATTATATTTTTTAGTGTTAAAGATATATCAAATATAATGGGAGGTTACACTGAATACTTGGCACCATGAAGCTTGTTTTAAACTCCGTAGCCTATATATTTCCTGCATCTCCTCAGTTTATTTTTTATTATTAAATACAACAAAACAGACTAAGAATTGCATATATGTGGTCATTGTAACTTTGCTAAAACAAGAAACCAAATGTTGGTGCATATGACTTCTGCAGAGTACTGTAGGGGAATCTTTGCATGACTTCTTAGGAAAGGACCAAAAGGGAATAACTTTGATGTCTTTAACAGGAAACAAAGAAAGAAGATGCACAATCATCTGCGACAGAATATGTGTCCAGAACACCCCAATCGTAACCTAGCTAACGGACCCAATCACCCAGGACCAGGCCCAGAGGAAATCCCTATGGTAGATGTGAGTGTTTGAAAGAATTTTTACTGCCCCTGAAGTTTATGAACAGAGGGATATGCCAAATGCTTTTATGTGTATGTAGTTTTTTTTTCCCCCTTTTTAACCATCTGCCAAATCCATTTTTTGGACACACAGTACATATCAAAGAATGTCCCTGCAACTGAACGAGTCATACGGCCTGCAACAGAGGGATCATTCCCAGCCAGCCATGCCTCTTCCAGATCTCACAACTCTTCCACACGAGCCCATTCATCAACTCACAGGTAACATGCACCAGTGAGGTATTTGCTTTTCTACCTTCTCATACATATGAACAGACTTGTCATTTGTATCGACGGTGAGTCTTATTGTGAAGGAAACAGAGGTATTTACATGAACAGTAGAAAAAGCAACCCTCTGCACAACCAAGTCTGTGAGTGATTTGCAAACTTTCAGTCAGACCCCCTTCAAGGCATGAACATTTGGCAAGTGAACGCACCACTGCTACAGGTTGAAAAGACATCATTTGATTAGCCTGAAGCATCATGGGAGCTGTAGTCTTGGATTTAATGGTCCACATGTTAAAGGCTGTCTTTGGAATCACATACTGGATACTGCATCCTATACTCTATAACACCATGCAGGAGATTATCTTGAATGCAAACATTAATACGGTGTCCTACATAATCACATGACCACATATGCATTTTTGCAATGAATACAGTCAGTATTGATCCCTGTAATCACATGTATTTGCTTCTTAAAATGTTTCATAGAACAAGCACATACAATCGTTTTCTATGTAAATGATCATTTGAATGACATGCGCATGCAAATTATACCATAGCAGTTTTATGTTCTTACGCATGTACTCACTTGTTTCCCCCTACAGCATACTGCTGACATTTCCTGATGTTTACACCCATACTTAACCTCCCGAGACCCAGGAAAGTAAAAGTTTTGGCTTAATTTAATAATTGTCGTAACTGGAAACACCTTATCCGACAGGTTTTCAGTTTGGGTTTTTTTTTTATTTGTTTTTTTAATAAGGGTTTTCCTGGGTCTCAAGAGGTTAATGTATGTGAATAGTGAATAGTGGTAATGCACCAACTGCACTGACTGCGACCTGCCATCAGACAAAAGAAGAGTAGAATGACTACAACCCATTTGAGGATGCATTATAGCATGATGGTAGCTCTAGTGGTATACTGAGGAATTTATCCAGTGCTGTATACATCTAGATAACTTTGCAAAACTGGACATTTGTATAGATGGAAAACGTGTATAATACCTTTAAAATTGTACAAATCAATGAAGATGAATGTATTGATGCCGAGTCATTTCAACCTGTTGCAGTGCTATATTCATTTGCTACATGTTCATATCTTGAAAAATTTCTCAGATCAAAGGCTTACAGATGATGCACGATTTATGAAGGCCATTATTCAGTTTGGTTACTTTTTCTGATCATTTGGGGAAAGACAGTAGAATAAGGAATCACACTTAGTCATGTTGGGGTGTGTGCATGTGTTCACACTTTTTTATTTGTCAGACAAGAGGAACGGACATGGAGCCTGGAACATTCGGACAGTATCCTCTCTGACTCGCCGGGAATGATGTCATCATCCGTGGGGACCAGTAAATGCAGCAGTCCCGCATGCATGGAGGCACGGGCCCGGCGCGCTGCACACTGTGCTTACACTGACCCCCACCGGTCGGGCCTTCAATACGGGGACTCCTTCGACTCACTGGGAGACTCTCCGCACAGCGACAGGTGGGAACCAGGCTCATGTGGCTGATATGGGACTGGGTTTGTCATGAACATTTTGAGAAGTTTGCTTTCTCTGCTGGTTCTCTCTCAGCCTCGAGAGGCCAGTCAGGGCACTCAGAGAGACTCAGTGGAAAATGACACACAGCAGGCATGATGATGAGGTGCGCTAAGGTAGGCACGAGAAACAGTGCTTATTTCAATGGGAACTCTGTGCAACCAGCTACTGTAGCATCATAGACCTGGCCGATACTTAATTTTGATTGGCTAGTGTGTTCCCTTTAATTACCCTACAGGAAGTGGCATAATTTGGACATTTGTTTGCCATCTTGCTTTGTGTCATCTATATTAATTTTGTCTTTACATGACAAACCTTAGTGCAAAGGTGGGATGAAAGGAAGCTATCCTGTCCCTGTCAAATGTGGTGAAAATTCATCTTTTAACAAAGCTGTCTATATTTACCTGGCACATACTTCTGTACTGAAGGCACAAAGATATTAATTTTATGTGACTCAGGGCAAAATGGCAAACAAGCATATTTCACAAAGTGTTGGACAATTCCTTTAATGAGTTATAAGGCAGCAACTCAATCACATCGAATTTACCCCAAGTCATGTGCTTTCATCACATCTCCCATAAGTTATTTATCAGTAGTACTTTGGGGTGTCGTTCATGACCTGAAGTCCAAGTAGTTTTTTTATTGATGTCATTTTATAGTTTAGTTTAGTTTGTTTCCCCTGATATGTCAGTGGGACTTCAGCCGAACACTAAAATAATGAATTGGACACAACCTACATAAATTATGTAGACTCCAAATATTGATGTACAGTAAATCTATACTGTATATGAAACTTAATTTCTTTGAAAAAGTATTTTTCCGTTGGATCAGAGTACGTAATGACCTCAGATCATCTGGAGCAAAGGTGGTACAGCAGGGACATGCCAACTGGCAGCAAACGTCTGGCAGAACAAAGTTCCATTAGCTGCACAGTTTTTAAGTACACCATGTCCAGAACTGCAAAAGTCACATTCAGATGTTTAAATGCTGCCTTCAACCTGCAAAAAAATCAATGCCTTTTCAGATATATATATATATATATATTATAATATAAAGTAGAGAGGTTTGGCTCCATATCAGAATTATGCACAAGTAAAGCATATTATTTTTTCCACATAAACATGAAATTGTTCCAGGAACTTGACATTTATTAGAAAAAGCTAATACTTGGAACTCATTAGTGATGGTGTGTATAATGATAACAACACAGATGATAAATAGCTTTTACCCTTTATGTGGTAGAAGTTTTCAATAACAAGAAACTGCATCAATACTAACATACACTGAGTGCTTTGAAACGGTCATATGCATGAGGACTGTAATGGGTCATTGGCCACCAACCTTTTGTTATGCACATCCAGATTGCATAACCAGCATCTTGTCAGAGTCACTTGAGGTAACGTGCACCTCTTCCATCATGGCAACAGCTACTACATCAGCTGAATCAGCAATGTTATGGGACTGTCTCAGGCTTGTGTCTTACATAGCCAATTGAATTTTTCCTCAAGAGAATGAAAAGGAATGCTGAAAACGCTGATGTGCAGTGATTCACCATCAGTTATGTAGATTTTATCAGTGTGCATTTCATTCCAAGACAACGGTCACAGTCTGTGTTGATAGATTCACTATAGTTGAAACTATAGTTTCAGCAGAAAATTCACGACATTTTATGACAACACATAATCTGCAAAAAAGACATGAAAGTAAATCACAAATGGGACTGTTGTTTTATGGGTTGTTCAAAGTAGGACATGGGGTTGGCTGGGTGATGTTGTTGGGCAGGTTGGTTCAGAGCCTAGAGGAGCTGAGGAATACTGATGGGCAGCCAAAAACCACTGCCTCTGTTTGAGGACTTCAGGCAGTGTCTTGGCTCAAAGAACACGAGAAGCTCAGTTTCAATACAGGCGATCGTCCAAGACCTAGTAGCGCTGTGATCAATACTAACCTTGTGTGTGTGTGTGTGTTTTGTGTGTGAAATAGTACACATTTATTAACTGTGAACTTAATACTCAATTTTGTCAAGTATTTAATGAATGTGCAATTGCTCTGACATGTCTGTTTCTTTAAATTACACTTTAAAGAGCATGTCTTGACTGGGCGGAACAGTTAGAAGTGGGCCCAAAAGCAACATTTTTTTGAGTCAGAGTTTTACAATTCTAATGGTTTGTATAATGTGAGAGAAGTGTATCCAAGGAGTTTTTGTTCTGCAGACAGAAGGAAAATCAGTCATCAACACAAAATGCAAAATCTATTCATCACAAAGTTAGCAAGTATGTTAGATGTTGTTCCGGAGAAGACTGGTTTAACAAAATGTTATTACCTTGGTGGGAAAAAAAAAGCTTCATTAGAAAGAACAACAATTTAGTTTTTTCCCAATATATACTGGAAGTGGTCAAGAAACTGGGCAGAAGCATCATTTATTCTTCCAACTGCTTCTCTCTGAGAAGGGGCAGAATTTCAGATCATGTCAATATCGGTACAATACATTTGTATGGATTTGTCCTGTAAATACTTAAGCATGTTCAGAGAGGAAATGCCTTCAGCCTTTTTCACTCCCGTTTGCCTTTCCTCACTGAATCATTTCTTCTCCTCTGTTTTTAATCATAGATACGTGTCAGCCCTGACGACACCAGCCCGCCTCTCACCGGTGGATTTCCATTACTCATTGCCCCCGCAGGTGCCTACCTTCCAGATCACATCCCCCAATGCCAGCCATGCCATGTCTCTCCCTCCTGCTGTCCATAACCCTTACCCTCTGGAGGATGATCAGCCTCTGCTGCGCCGCTACCAGGTGCCCCTACATGACGCCCAGTGCCAGGAGCCCTACCGGCAGCAGCGTCGTACCTATCTAAACAACAGCAGGGGAAGCCTGCCCTCCAGCCCCTACCGGCTGGCTGAGGATGAAGACTATGAGACCACCCAGGAGTATCTCTCCTCAAGGGAGCAACCAAAGAGAAGTGGCTCCAGTGGATCTGGGAGCCGACGCTGGCGGAGATCCAGACTGAATGGTCACGTGGCCCCACGTGGATATGAGGCATCTCGGGACTATGGATCTCGAAGCTGCCTAACAGATAGTGAGTCAGAGGAGGATGGTGAGAGCACACCCTTCCTCAGTATGCAGAACATGAACGCCGAGCCTTCCACCATCTACAGGCCGGTGGACAGTCGGACTTCTCACTCATCGGGGCGGCACAGTGGGCATGGAAACATGCATACAAGACTTACACACTCACGCTCCAAACCGGACAATACACCCCATTAAAGAGTGAAAATGAACCAACTAAAATCAATATAGTATAGACCTGCATCTATAAGAAATATTTTTATTTTATATAACTGACAGATATTCTAAACAAATGAAATATTTATTTTCATTTTAGCAAAAGTTGTCTACTAGTTAACAGCAAAGACTTTTTTATAGGGAAAACTCTATTTATATGTAAATTTTGATTTACAGCATAAAAAGATGTGCCAGTTTTTTCACAACGTAAAAAATAGAGTAATATTGTGGTGCCTTTTGCTGTATGCCGATGCCAGAGGGCCAGTGGAGGTTTTTGTAGCCTTTCGTATATGGACGCCTCATTTTTTATACTCGTTTGTTTTGGTTTTTTTTTCTTCTCTGGTTTCCTGTTTTATTTTCTTTCCAAGTTGCATTCTTTGAGGAGTCTAGCCCCACTGGAACAGATCCCCTTCCATATCACGCAATATAAACCACTTCGACATAAAGTGTATGTTTACATTAATATGAATCGCCTGTAGGGTTTATGATTTGGGATCTAATAGAACGCCTGATAAATACAGTGTAGATCCTTTTTGCCCTTTGACTAATGTCTACAAAGAGAGAGTGAGACACTGTGCTGTTTGTGTGTGAGTGTGTGCGCATGTAAATGCCTGTGTGTGTGTGTGTTTGTGTGTGAGTGCGTGCGTGCGTGCGCGCATGTCAGTTTGCTTGCATGTATTTGTGATTGTTAGATGAATTTCATTGTTGTGGTAACATCAAACGTGTGGGTCTACTGGTGTCTCAGCAGAACTGATAGAAGACAGTGTCGGAAATTCACAGAACAGTCCTTTTATCAGAACAGTAACCCCCCCCCCACACACACACACACACACACACACACCCAGTAGGTGTAGGTGGACAGGTGACGCTGCTGTAGCGTTGGATGTTTTGTAGGTCATTGCTTGATGTGTTTACAGCTATTCTGCCCCTTTCCCAGCTTGCCCAACTTAACTCCCTTTCTTCTCAGCAGGTTTGCCTCATGTTAGCCTCTTTGCCTGTCTGTTACGAGGCCGACAAACACTGAGCCGCTTGGCATGGGTTGACCCCTGCCATCGGAGGTGGTGGCAAAACAAAAAGATTGCATCTTTTTTCTGTCTTCTCACTTGTGAATCCCAAGCCTCATCATCCTTCTGTGTCCATTCTGTTTATTGTGGCTTATGTTTAAGGCCACACAGTGTCTCAGGATTTCCACATGCCCCCTCCTCCTCCTCCTCCTTGTCCACCTTAAACCCTGTTCACCCTCTTCCTCAACTTAAGGTCTACCTAAGACTAAGGCTCTCTTGTACTGAGAGTCTAGATGTATACATAGTCTACCAGTTCCCTGAACACTCCCATACAGAGAGAAGGAAAGCCAAGTGGAAGCAGCTCAGTGGAGAACAGTACAGATCACATTAAACAATATAAGTGAAATAGCTGTGAAACTTTGGAGGATCATACAATGCAAAAATATGCAAACTTTCTATTTTGCTGTTTGATTACATCATTTTCTAAGAGGTGACTGTAGTGTGTTGTGTGTGAAAAGCTATGTGATGCCTATAGTGTAGAATGAAATAACATGATATAAATGCATATTTACATGAGTTATTTTTAAAAGCCATTATCCAGTCATCTATCAAGTGATCAGCCTTTCTTGTTCACATACTCATGTTCATTGAATGACTGTGTCCATGACTTATTTTATCACCTGATTTTTAGATCACTTAACATGCACACTTTCAATAATGTCAAATAGCATCTGAATAGTGTTTCCTCCAATAGTACGGTGTACTGCTTTGTCTTGTTGACGGATCTAGTCATTACACATTTAGTCTACAAACAATGATGATTATAAAACATGAATAAAATCATTGAAGCCCTCTGTCCTCCACTGAAGGAAAAGTAACAAACCTTTAAAAGATCATGTAAGCACCCATTAAAAGCAATTCAGTGAGAGAGGACAGTTGATGAGATTTCATCGCTGTTGGTGTGTTTCTGCTCCTCGTTACAAACTCCAATGCTGAATTATTCGATTATTATTGAGTTACAAGGAAAACCCTGAAAACATTGATCTGCAATTGTAGCTGCTATGTGGTAAATACACAGTGGCATTGTTATAGAGAATGGTCTTTGGTCACATGTCACTTGCAGATATTTCATTCAGTTTCTCACATCTGGGTCTAATTTTGTATGTCTGAAAAATGCAAAAGAAGACAGTGCTCCTCTAGTTTAAATGTGGTACTTCCTTCACTTTGCCAGCCCTCTCACCCAATTGAGATGCTACAAGGCACGTCCTGCCAGTCTCTTCTGTTTAATTTTATGACTCCCACCCCCACCTGACCCCACCCTCGCTTGAAATGTTTGAACACCTCTCCTCTGCATGTCCTTGTGGTCAAGGTTAGATGGGTGCATGGTAAAAAAGCAGCAGACAATTCTTTTCCAGTCAGTGAAAGTGTATTTCATTTAACATTCAGCAATAAAAAAGAACCTTTTCCCCCATGTCATTCCTGAAATATCCTAGAAAAAAAGAAAAAAATGCGATTGTCATAGATTGTAAAATAAAATGAAAAATGAATCCACCTGTTCATATGAGAAAATAAATCTTTATTCATATCATTTTACGATGTAGTTATTTCTGTAGAAGTCTTTGCTCTGCGTTTTTATTCATGTTTTACTTTGGCTTAAGGTTTTTTTTATTATAATATTTCTCTGGAAAAACACAGCATGCAATATAAGCACACATACTGAAACTGAAAATTCACAAAAACTGATATAAAGATGTGTTGATCACATAAAGGTTTATATATTATATTTAAAGTGTTGTTTTATAACATATAGCAGCTGATCATTTTACTATTTAAATATATAATTTTACTAATAAACATGGATTTATTTCATTATTGACAAAAAAAAAAAAGTCTTGTTGGTACAGCATTATTTTTTTTCTGTTTGATGAAAATAAAACTATATTTGACTTATTGTGATGCCAAGTAATTTACAATATTTTTTGATTTGCTATTTTTACAGGAATTTAATCCTGACTTAAACTAATACACCAGGAGAACAAGACATAAAAGCTAAATAATGTGACACAGGCTGCACTAGATTAGAGAAACAGCTCAACAATGCATCACACTTTGTCATTGAACTTTAGGAATTTTGTGACTCAGAGGCCAAGAATACCAACCCACATGTGCTCAGTATCCATGGATGCGCACACGTACTGTACATAGTATTGAAATTTCATTATTGCGGTGAAATCACCACTAGATGGTGCCATAGCAGAAAAAAATCATAAGGTCACCTTAAGAGGATTCTAGTCAGTACAGTGAATGAATGAATGAATGATGATGAATGATAAATAGGATAGTTTGTATTAATGAACATTTACATGTAATTATGACATATTATAACCATATATCCGGCAAATTTCCATCTTGAATCCCAGTGGCAGGTAAAACAGCAACAATAACTTACAGAGTAATACCATAACTGAACTGAAACATACAAAAAGAAAAAACAAGCAACAACACATAGCTTTTTTTCCCCACTAGATGGCAGTATTTTTGCTCCAAAGTTGAACCCCTTCCCATCTTACGTCCTTCTTGGACAGGCTTTGTATGGTATGTACCTTATTTCATTCAGATCATTTATCTGACAGTGACCTGGTACATTATAACTAAAAAATAAATAAGCTGAATTAGAGTTTAAATGAGTAAAGAAACACAGAATAGACACAAAGGAATAGGTGTTGATTTTAATGAATACAATAAAGCATTTATGTTTCAAATGTGTACAGCGATAGAAGAACTTACAAAAGCATCACTGAGAGCATTTTAACTGTGGAGGGTTTATATATGCAAATTATTCTTTATTTATAATACAAAACACAACAGTCCACATAGACATCCTCAAAGCTACTACATAACAATAGGTCTGATTGTCTGCAGCTATTCATTTCACTGTATTGACCTGTTCGAAAATAACATTACATCTTCATTTATCCAGCATTCCAAAGACACAATACACATTTAATGCAAATCAGATAAATGCACAAGCTGGAGAAAAAAGAAGTACCCACTGGATTTTCATTAACACTACACTGTCACTACAATACATTTCCCTCAGGCCGTCTGCGTGCTTTTAATGTCTTGCAAGATCATTGTTTCCTTTTGAGACTTTCTGGACTTCCTCCCAGATCCCCTGTTTTTAAAACAGAAAATGCAGCCACATTAAAGGAAAAAAAAAAAATCTCCCATATTATGTGTTTTTTAATGATGATTTATCTTTTTTTCTCACTGAATAAAACTACAGTTTCCCTGCTGCTCTGAAATTGGCGTTTTGCTTTAGATATAAGTGTAGATGTAAGAAAAATACCTCTGTGACAGTAATCCTTGGTGTTTCCAGTCTCACCTGTTCTCAACATCTTCTATGGTGTCAGGAAGTGGTGAGCCAAGTGTTTCTGGAAGAAGTATGGCAGCCACTCCACTTAGGACTGGAGTGCCTCCGTAGATTAAACCTGGCAGCCAAGGTATGTACTCTCCGGAGAGGAGCACCATAGGAGCCACCATGGCGCCGACACGAGCCATCATAGACACCCAACCCATGCCATTCTGACTGATGGACAGAAAATACAAGTTAAATCCCCAAATGGCAACAATCATACTCATATAGGGATGTTGAACTGCAGTTTCATAGATGAACGTGTGAGAAATGTGCAGAAAAGGTTAGTGTTTGTCTAAATATTGGATGGTGGTGGATGATGGTTAAACTTGTGTTGTTTGTTGTCGTGACATCCTAGAACCCAGCCCTCCCAGAGTGTGGTGCGCTAAATAAAAATCAGTGGTAGCTAAATAAAAATCAGTGGTAGCAGGAGTGTGCTCTGTCACTAAGAGAGGGCAGCGTTTAATAGCCACAGGTGGAAAAAATAAAGCAAAAGTAAGGCAGTGTGTTTTTGTGTGGTGTAACTCGCCAAGTGACTAAACTACACAGTCTGACAGGCCATAATAACCTGAAAAATTGCTGCTGACTGCCTGCTGCTGATTGTAGGGTCAAGAGCCCCTGAAGAAATCCTCCAGTGTCTTGTTAAATTCATGTTTTGTTATTTCAGCATGTTTTGGTAGCATAGACTACTCGTTATGAAACAGGAATATGTAAGGAAGAGGTCGCAAAGTTTACAAGGTTTTTCACTGCTCAGCCCCCATGTGTTGGAGGTAAAACGTGACTGTTTTACACACATAATCTTTATGTGCACTCTGACCTCCCCACCTGACCCTGTCTGCACATTGTACTGACCACACACCACTTAGCCTGTCCTGGCTTATTTTTGTCTTTGCTTTAGTTTCTATTCAATTCTTAAGGGCTTTTGGAAACCATTTTGAGTGTTTTTTTTTTTTTTTAATAATACAAAAAAAAAAAAAAAACTATTGAAAGAGCCTGTGTTTTGTATAATTATCACTCACCGAATAACGGTAGGAAACAGTTCTCCACTGTACAGGTAGCAACAGTTGAAGGAAGCAGCAAGGCAGCCTTTACCCATCACAGCAAGACAAGTGCGTAAAATCTGTTTATCTGCACAGGAAACAAACACCCACCATATTACATAATTTTTATTTGTATAATTTACAAATGTTTGACTGTATTATGTAACTTCTGTATTTTAACATACCATATGGCACAAGCAGGTTAATCAGTATGGCCACTCCAGCTAGAATAAGAGCTGCACATTGTGATATCCTCCGTCCACAAAAGCTCATTGACACAGTTATCAGAATTTTTGCAGGAATATCGACAGCACCAAAGATCACTTGAATCAGGTAGATGTCCACTCCGAATTTCTGTAGATCCATAGCAAGACCATAGTAGGAAAAACTGGTAGATAACCTAAATGTGTGTTTAAAAATGTATGTGTTTGAGTTCAATTGTATTCAAGATGCTTAAAAATTTCAATTAGCTTTTCTTCTACACTAATGATATACCAGACAGCGCTGAGGCAGATTGTCATTTTTCTCATGACGCGTGTTCGGAAAAGATCCAGAATAGAGTAAGTTCTCTGTGAACAGGACATCTCCTTCTTCATGGACTCCTTTAGCATCTAAACAGGGGCAGAGACCTTTCCCTAAGTCTGGATTCATTTTATACACAACTACACACAGCAATAACATAAATACAGAGCAACCTCTTACTTTAATGTCGATTTTATCTCCCTCTTCATGGCGTCCATTAAATTTAGCAACACTTTTAAGATTCTTGATGGCTTTCTCAGAGTTATTACTCAAGACTAACCATCTTGATGATTCATGAACCCACCTGCATGAGACATTTATACAGTTTATTAAATGTTATAAATGTCTTTGGCTGTAAAAATAAATCAAAAACTGTAATTGCAACTCTATTTTTTCAGTTTAATAGACAAAATTCTTACCAGGCATAGAGGAAGATGAAATAGAATGGCAAAGAAACAGCCAGAGTTAACCACCTCCAGTCCCTTATGAAGTAGGCTATGACTACCAGGATCAGCTGTCCAAATGTGTAGCAGTAACCTGTGAATGTACCGACCACAGTACGGACACGAGTGGGGATCCACTCCACAACTGAGAAACATACAGAACATAGAAAACATCAGAAAATATTACAGGTAAAGAGTATGACTTCCTTCTGAACAAGCTTCAAATACAGGATTTTTTTTAATTTGAGTGTTTAATCCAGTTACTGTCTAATTAAACATCTCACTGAGAGAGAAGGTGTTGAGGATCAGGGCAGATAAAGCCATTCCACAGACGAATCGAAACAGGCAGAAAAGCAAGAAGGAGGATGCGAAGGCAGTACATGTTCCTGAAACTCCTATCAGCAGGTTTGAAATGAGCAGGAGGCTGCGCCGGCCATACCTGAAAGGCACATTCACATCAGATGAGGTCAAAACACAACACATTTGTCTTTGTGGTGGTTTATTTATTTCATGTACAGAATAAGAATATTGTATTTTTTTTAAACATATATTCTAAATATTATCTATTACATTTACGATATTACACTAATATGTGAGAATAATATTATAATATCACTTGTCTGAGAGACATCCGAAGAGAGGAGCTCCCACAAGTATACCTCCCATATACACAGTTTGCCCCATTTGCTTCAAAGAGCGCTGATCACACACCAAATTCCACTAAAAAAAACAAAAAAACCCCAACACAATTAAACTGACAAAACAACACAGAAAATAATGTCAGTAGTGTAGTTAAAAGGGAAAATGCTTACTTCTGATATGATTGTGGAGGTCCTCTCAGTCATATTATAGGACCATCCATCCACGCATCCCTGCAGATCAGTGTCAACGTCCTCAATATCTCCTTGCTCTCCCACATCTGAGCTGCCATTGTTTGCCAGAAGGTGCCACTGTGGAACCGCATAACGTTGACATCTCTGCAGTTTTCCTGTCTTGTCTAGTGGCACTGATATCAGCAGCTTTTCCTCGGGGCTCAGCTGAGTTTGAGATAGGTTTGTGTGCATGCTGCAGTAGTGAGGAGGCACTGCAGCCACAAAGTTCTGCAGCAGGTTGTGGCTGGCCATCAACAAGACAGGTATGCAAAGGAGGGTGACATGCAGGATCTGAAAGCGTCCTGTGCTGCCAACCTGCTCCAAGATGTCGTCAAAAGCCATCACTTTGTCCAACCACTAAAGATGACCCAATGTAAATAAATCCTGATGTTTGTTGGCTCTTGAATGTGCAAAAAGGTATGTTCCTCTAGTTCAAAATATTTCCAAAGTACCTGTAAAATATTGTAATGAGGAAAGTAAAAATTTAAAAAATCATTGTATTTTTCTTAATAATGTATTCACATTCACTCAGTAGACTTACCTAATGAAATTGTCTTCTTTAATTACACACAGAGATCTAAAAACAACATTGAGGATGTTAGATCACAACTGGTAGAGTAAAATAACACATAATATAATACATTTAAATGAAATCAAAGATAATAAATTCGGAGAGGATCCTTAAAAAAAAATCCAAAAATTGTAAATGAAGTTAAAGTAGTCTTGCCAAGCAGCGTGTTGAAGTGAATAATCGGCTCTTGAATTCCAACAGCTTTTTCTGAACTTTGGACAATTACAAGTGCAACATAACCTCTTGAGGTATTAGCAGCTAATTCACTGAACACAGAGGTAGAATGCTGAGTCTGTGCTGTGAAACTGTTTCAGTGGAAATGAGCGGCAGCATGAAGAATGTGCATATAACTCCCTCTTTGCACTGAGGTGCACTCACTGCCCTTTATTGGTTACCTAATATGAATGACAGAATAATAAAGTGTCGAAGAAGATGTGTGTCTGTGTGTGTACACCTCTATACACACACGTTGATGGGAGGTCAAGAAGAAAGAGACTAAAAAGTAAAATTATGTAACTAGTTTTGGATTAAAAATGAAATTAATAATTGAACAGATAAATGTTGCAAATAAGAATGCAAATTAAGTTCATGTACTGTAAATAGGTTATAAAAACAAAGAATGAGCATGTGTTAGCAACACATGAAACAAATTGCAACACAGGTTGAGAAATATTTATTTGTGCACTATGACCTTTTGTCATCTTCTGTTAGCTTGTTTTAAGTTGGCAGTCAATGAGTGACTTTTGTTTTCAGACTACTCTGCAAGTCACATTTCCTTGATGGAGAGTCAGAGAAATACAATAACTGCAACATTTGTTAATTACGTTTCTTCATTTTTATTTGCAGTTCATTATAACAATTTCCAAAATAATGTTTAGTCTGAGTTCAGTACATGTGGCTAACAACAGTTTTTCTGGCTTGTGTCCTGATGATTACTTGTGAGGAATGTGTGCACTTGTGTAAGGATCAGCATGAGATGTCAGATTAAATGAAGCTGCAGGTGCAACAAAGCAAAACAATAAACTTCCAGTTTTTTCAGCTGTGAGGCTCAAATCTGGAGGCTGTCTTGTTCAGAGTATTTTGTGTTTAAAAGAAAGCAAAACACGTGAAAACTTTGTAATGTAATACAAACACATGTATTTTAATTATGATATGATTCCTGCAGATTGCTGAGAGTTGTGCGTATTTGGGCAAACAATCAGAGGTTGTAAATGTGGATTTCAAAGACACAAAGAAAGTGAAACAGGTCAGCAGTGGCAGCCCGTTACACACTGTAAGAACGGTGATAGTTTTAAGTGTGCCATCCATGATTTGCAGATTTAACACTGTTAGATAACATGGACATGTAGTGAGGCTTTAGTCAGGATCATGGGGAAGCCTCATATGGGTCCACTGTGGACTTGAACATGTGCTTTTCCATAAAGCTGGATCCATGTACTCCGTGTGCTCAGTGTGCACTACACCCACAGTCAAATAAAAAGATAAGGTGATGTTCATGTCATTTAGATAGCGGTGGAATCATAGCACTATGATTTAATGACTATACGGCACCTAAGACAAAGATAGAGTGGATATAAAATTGTCCTGTAACAACATTCTACTAAATAGAAATGTTGCATAACAGCACAATGAAAATCAAATTTTAACCCTCTTAAATGACTCAGCATTATTGTAAGAGAACTTACAACTGAAAACACACTGATGCACAATCTGCTTTATTTTACAGTAGACACGAACTGATATTATTATTATTATCAGGGACCAAGCCTGCAGGGCAAAGGCTCTATTGTATTTCGTTCGTTTTTTATTCTCCCGCTGGATGTCATTTTGACTTGGTTAAGTCCTTGAGAAAGTCAGTTCATTTCTGATTCTCTGGTTTGTTGTCTCTTCCCTTGTTTTTGATCATTTTCCTGCACTTTTCATGGATCCTGAATCAGGTGACTGCATTTGTTCTAGTTAGTGTTTTAATCCTCCATAGTCCAGAAAGTCAAAATGACATCCACTGTTCATGGGCTACAGACCTATTGTCACTCCTGGGATCCTCATTCCTCAAATGCAGGAAATACTAGAACACCTGGTGATTAGTAGGAAGTCTGGAGCCCCTGATGCTGGAGCTGGGTTATCCAATCACATACACATCACTGATTGACTTTGTGGCAGGAGTTTCCACCTTTCTTCTCTTCTCAGTTGGTTCATCCCGTTCACTTTTAGCGATGACCACTTTCCCGCTGTGTAGTCTTCCAGATGCCATGACGTCAGCAGGTCACAAATCTTAACAAATTAATCTTAGCTGACAATTTGAAATAAAGAGATAAAACATAATTAGTGATAATATGCGACACATGTGCTTTAAGAGTAACATTTTTGAGATAAAGTTATGTATCATATGGTGTCATCCTTTCCAAGCATGAAAAATACGT
>JAPSES010000044.1:12948869-12968274 GCA_029822895.1 Maxillicosta whitleyi | reverse complement strand
CCCCCCCCCCCCCCCCCCCCTGCATCAGAAACATATTTTCTGATTGTACATTTGATACTACCTACCTAACTGAACCAAGCAAATGGCTTGAATTGCACAATACTGTGTATTGCAAAAACTGCAAAACCTGAAAAATGTTGCTTGTGGGTGACTGTTCTTCAGTTTTCTGCTGTAACCCAGAAAGTGGATTCAATAACATGCATGCTTTACTTTAGTCCTGGGGGCTTTCTCATAATACGGATCTTGCTCAATATTTTATTGCAATTGTGGATATGTATCTTGCTGCAGAGCAGATGAGCACCTCTATTTCCTCACAGAGGCCACAGAGCTTCTCTCTGGCTTAGACCAGAACAAAAATCAATAATTGTCTTAGATAGGTCACTAAAACACACACAGAGGCACACACAGCTGTTCGGTGAGGTGATTTCAGTGCATAAAAACCAGAAGATGTTCACAGAAAACCTTGTATCAGTCAGTTTGAGTGTATCCCAAAGTGGGATGCTACACACCATATCTCAGACACACAGTGACAGATGGCTAGAAACGACTCAGACTGCCTCACTTTTTAAATGAAAAGAAGTTTCTTGCAGAGAAGTTTTGCTGTCTACACCTTTTGCGCTATTAACAACTTCGCTAGCAATTTGGCAAAGATGGGCGGAGACTGTCGGTGTCTATCGCATGTTTCTAAGATTACATTAACAGATCCTTTTCTCAATGTCTAACACATTCACAGTGACAGTCATGATGATTAAATCTTTTTTGGAAGTTTGAGTGCTGAAAAATAAAACTAACAATTTTGCAGATTGTCTTGCAAAACAATTAGCAACTATCTGTGACAAAGACATTTGAATGTCTGATAAAAAGGAACAGTGCTAAATTACGGTACATTTATTGAAACATAAAAGGATGAAATGAAAAACTGAAGGTGAGATAAGATGACAAAACACAGAATCTATAAGTGTTCGACCACTACACGGAGTAGAATTAACAAACCTTCCAGACATTCAACATGAAAAATGTGTATGAAGTTTGCTCTTCAGAAGAGGAGGAAAAGAGAGGAGGTGAAATCAGCCCAGCAACGAGCACAGTGGTTGGATTTCTGTACGTTTCTACTATGTGACTGGCAGACAGATGCATTCTGGGGATGTTTCTTCAGAAATGAGTAGCTGGACTTGTCTTTGTTTAGCTGCTGTTTTCCCAGTTTATAATAATGAAGCATGCACTTATCAATGCAATTCAGGCATTTCACTCATAATGAAATCATTCATAGTTGTACAGTTGTCCACCCACAACCACAGCAGCCTGTTTAATCACACTAGACTGGGCATTAAAGTATAAAAACTGTGTTAATGTTAATTTTTAGCAGTGACGCTTTGAAATGTGGCTGTAGTCAAGTATTCAACCCCATTTACTTGCTCGGCCTGAATTGTTTCACAAGCAAAAACATTTCAGAGCATTCATTATTCATACATCATCCTCAGATTCAAGATTGCTTTGATTTTATCTCTGGGAAGAAGGGTTAGACCTATACCCGCTCACCTTAACAGGCTTTTAGAAATTTGTATGTGTGAGTCTGCTGTCATAGATAAGTCAAATACATTTTACACTCATTTCGCACTATATGTTACACAAAAATCAGTTTATGGGACAGATCTTACATGATTTCTTCACAGATAATGTAAAGGTTTTGAAAAGGAAATATGTTTGAATTATTTAAGGTACTGGCATCACATGATGTCGGTGCTCTCAGGTCAACAATCGGTTAAATGTTGTCATAGTCCAAACTTAGCATGGAAAACTAGAGGTCATTTTCAGGCCATACACAAGAAAAAAGCAAGTTAATGATTTAATACATTTCAAGAAACAGCTTGTGCCAGAAGGAAATAAAATCTTTTTGTGTTTTTCATGCATCATGTAAAGAATATGGGCCCTGCACTATATTCAAAAGTCTTCTTGCCTTGTGCACAATAGGCTGAGTAGAAAAAAATACAGCATAATTCAAAACAAAGAAGCCTATTTGATATTTAATGATGTCAAACTATAAACAAATAAAGAGATTAGGCTTTTCCTGTAAAAATTAGGCAAAAAGAAAATCTTAAATACACACCAAAATTCATTCTTTGCCAGTTTTAACCACAGCAACCACTTCGCTTTTTCACCAAGGTTACTTCCACATTGAGGATGGTTTCTACATTCATTCAGAGAGGCCACTACAACAAGAGGGGTACTATTCTTTTTTTCTAAAACAGATAAAAGGAATCTAGGAATAATGTCGAATTCCCAGAGGTCATGAAGATTTCCTTTGAAATATTATAGATTACAAGTAATAATAATAAAGTATTCATTTGCATTCATATATTTATTTAAAGGTGGCTTTCAAAACACTCAGACACCATACAGAGAACCAGATTAGATCAACATGTATGTAATCAAACAGATCAAAAGTGCATGTGATATATTAAAAAGGGAAGCCAAAGAAAACCAACACCCACTGTAACCAACATTTCCCATTGTACATAAAGACTCAAGCAGTATTCACCTTGTGCAGTTTTTAATTTGCTCTACAACAAACTATTAGACAATTTTGCAGTGGCAGAGTGAGTGACTAAGGAATTTGGAATGCTTGAAAAGTGTGGCGAATAGTCATATTTTGGTTTTTATTCTCCTAGATTGCAAAAAAAAAAAAAATCATTTGCTTAATTGAAAAAGTCTCAAATCGACTAATAGTGCTCGGCCAGGACTAAAGCTATAATTATAAGCCATTACTACAGGGATCAGCGTCATTTGCTCAAGGACACTTCGGCAGCAGCAGGAGGAAGAGGAGGAGGAGGAGGAGGAGGAGGGGGGGTTGCTGGTGATGGGTGATGACACCTTGAACCCATTAGTACCTCGGGTCAGCGTGCAGAGCTATGAATAACCGCCACACCTATGTGCACTGAGGTGTAGTGTTGCAGCTTCTCCTATACTTGGATGTAGAATAAGGTGCATGCATTGGTTTTTTTTTTTTATGTTTGTAGGTTTCATTTTTTTGTGGTTAAACGCCGCTTAATCCTCCATGGCAACGGGGATGATAGTTTGATAGGGAGCAGGATTGGTCAACAGCAGCTGACCGCGCCCTCAACCCATATAAGCTACCTACCAAACTATTACCATCAAGTGTCGAGGGAATGACGGCTCTGCTGCTGCTGCTGCTGCTGCTGATGCTGCTGCTGCTCTCGGTGCGGCGGAGGAGAGAGAGCATCTTTGTCTGACTGTACGGAGAAGGTCTGGGCTTCCCTGCCTGCCTGCCTACATCGACACAGCAACATCTAAAGATAAGAAGACTATCATTCTGAAAACAAAGGTCGCAGATCCATCTGCCGCATCCATCTCTGCTCATTTTAGGATTTTTTTTCACCCACCCCCGTTGTTTTTTTCCTCATCTTTGCCTGGCTGGAATATTGTGAATCCTCGCCGTATCCATGTGTCGGATCGCCGGATGATGCACAGGTAAATGACACCGCACACATCCTCCACACACACACAGACGACCTCATGGACGGTGGGAAATGGCTTTAAAGCGCCTCTGCAGTAGAAAGGTACAAGATAAGCTGTGGTGTGTTTGTGTGTTGCCTGTGCGTGTGTTTTTTTCAATGTCAGTGGTCCGGAAATGTTTTGGATTCAATTGTTGGGTTGTGCACACCAATTATTGACACTTCTATGGAGGTGTCTCATGGAAAAATCACTTCACGCTGCAGGAAAATATCAGATGTGAAGGAAAGCTTCTTTGTTATCTGTGTTTGCTGTCAGTTGAGGTGGGTGGAGGAGAGGTATGGTTTCCAAATTCAACACGGTTGCGGATGAGGTTGCTTAATTGCGTGCCGGAAGACATGCCCTGTGGTTGGGCTACAGAACATACAGTGGTGGCTTTTCCCTTGAATAAATACTGCAGCCCGGGTAAAAAATATGGAAACGAGCTCCATAGTCTATTGTTTGGTTTCCCCAGATGCCGCACGCCGGTGTTGTGTTTGTTTAATCTGTAAATAAAAGTGAACTTGGGGTGGCTTAAGGTGTTTGAGCCATGCAGCACGTACGGGCCCTTGTCTGAGAAATGCTCGAGGTATCCTATTTATTATTGAGAGGGATTTCATGTTCTGTGCCAAAGGACTGGCCAGTTTAAAGATAAACGGAAGGAGAAAGAGCGAGGGGGAGAGAAACAGCAGTTGGTCTTAAAAGCCAAGCAGCTGCCACATCATCAGCAATAAATGCAGCTTCACTGCCGGCCCTTTGTGTCTCTGATGCTGCTGGAGAAATGAGGAAAAGTTGGAGGCTGGTAAGAAAAGGTCTCTTACCTGTGTGGTAAGAATGTGCCTTAAAATCTGCAGCCAGACATCCACACCCCCATAGGAAGCTGCTGCCTCCATACAACAGAGTACATACAGCACCACTTCATGAGGGTTGAGGAGGTGGTGTGGTTCATAGCCTATTGAATGTGCTCAAATACAAGATCTGAAATTGACTAATATCAGGCAGTTCTTCACTCTAATTTACAGCAGTGCATAGAGCCTGTGGATGAACACAGGATGACTGTTTGCTTAATAACTGGCTATTGTTCATTGATTGTATACAAAAGTGGGTGTGATATTGATTGCTGAATTTTATTATCATAATTCATTTGCATATATTGCTCATTTGTTTGACTGTTGTCGGCAGCATCATAGCTTCAAATGTGAAAATGTGACTCAAGGCCCACAACTCCTCATATTCATTCCTCTACCTATATTTTTCAATTTAACAATGAGGTGGTGCCAGTGATTCAGAGCTACACCCCTGCACATCTCATATGCACTACTGCCCTCGCTGCACCTCCTGTCTACCCATTTGCTTTGCAAATTTTACCTCAACTGTAACTCGGCCTATTTTGTTACCTAGTGCTCAGCGTAGGGAAGTTGAAATCGGTGTGCTCACAGAGGAGGCGAGAGCATTACAAGCTCTGATTTCCTGTTCACCTGAATTAGGTGACCGCAGCAACTTGGCTGCCGTTGCATCTTTCAGCGCCTCATTTGTGGACAGCACACAGTGTTGCATCTCACATCCACTCCACGCTCTCATTACCACATGCTGTTTGCCTGTACTTTTAAATCCCTGCTGACAGAATCATTTAAATACCATTGCATTCTTTAGTAATCTGCATGGGTTCCTAAATGAGAGCTACGTTGACACCAATCAAGACATGGCAGCCTCGTTCTGAACATTAGCATTGAATTAATGCATTACTAAATATGACATTTTGAGGATATACTGGAAAACAGCAGCAGGGTGTGTCACAGCCTAGAATTTATGTTTCCATTTTTCTGTCTTTGTTATACTGCATTTTATTTTCCCTTGGTCATGCTTCATTTGTATTTTCATCTCATGGCAATTCACATATTTATATTTGTCCTTATCAGCTCTGTTTTGACACAGGATATGCTGTTGCCAAGATTTTACTCACCACTTTGTATTTTTGGTGCCTTCGGTGCCATCTTCACCACACTCGTGTTGCTGTGAACGGACTCAAAAGACATCTGTCTCTATAGCTGCTTCCAGTGAGATTTAAGGGTCTGGATAGTGATAGTTATGTAAAACAGAAAATGTGTCACTGCTGCCACAAAGAGAACTGAAATAATACGACTAATGATTGAACATAGTTTTATGAATAATACTAGCGATAATTTTGTTGTTCGTTCTATAATTTAGCTGCATGGTGCAGCATGCTGCTTAATATTTGAAGTTCTACAGTGTATTATCTTGTAAAGCTGCACTTTGCATATACAAAGTATGCAAAGAAAGATGGATGAATGGATGACATGAAGGAGGAGACTGCTCGAAATAACAACAGGGCAGGGTTGACATGGTGTGTGTGTGTGTGTGTGTGTGTGTGTGTCACAGCTCCAATAGCTTCAGCATGCGTACAGGGGAAGTGGAAGGTTACAGATATTGTGTGGCATGGCGAATCGTGTCGCTTCCTCTCGATCATACCCCATCAAGGTCATATCCACAGACTGAAAGTGGTGGCCCTGGCCTTTTCCACTCCTGGCTCTGGCAGAGGAATGGGGCCCGCGGACCACTGCTGCTTCTAATCAGGGCTGACGCGTGACTCAGTTGCATGCCAGCTGCACAGCCGAACAGGGATTATGTCCCTGGATGGTGAAGACAAAAAAAAAGGTCATTGTTGAGATCTTTGTCTCTGTGCACCTTTAGGGAGTTTAGGTTATTTAATTATTTGTGAGTTATCTCTAATGCACTTTGCTTAAATAACTGAAATGAGACACTTTAATCACTAGAATCAGGCACACAATAGCTTACAGTACAAGGCTGGAAATCACTGGAAGCCCCGTGGTCAGGGTTGTGACACCAGTGGTGCACTCTTCGTTAACTTACAATGTGGGTCATTGTGCCACTTGTTAAGAAAAAGTAGCTGTAGGGCTAGTAATTCAGAAGTAAAACCTTATTAAAGTCCAAATATGGACTTTTTCTTTTCTTGGAAAGCTGCTTGTACAGCAGCTGATTTCAAATGCTTGATTGATATTGTTATTTATTGGTGAAATAATAGTCGGTGAAATTGCTGGTTATTTTCCCAACAGGTGGTAGAGTAGGTGGAAGGGAAGTGAAGGTGGTCTGTAATTTTCTGGAAGCAGAAAGCTCCCCAGGATTCAACCGAGCCTGATACATTGGAGCCTGTCAAACTGGCAAACATTTAGAAAAAAAAATGTTTTTGAAAAAGCTCAGCTGTGTACATGGCAGTAAAATTAATTTGACGTATTGCAGCCATTATGAAGAAATCCCTTCTTTTTCACTAATATCACTTTTCTCCATTCATTTTACAGAGAGACCACAATTTGTTTTTGACATTACGTTGTCAAGAAAAACAGCATTTTAATGCCCCATACTTCCATATTACTAGGGTTTAGTTCAGCCAGCTATTCTCTTTCTCTGTAACTGAGCTGAGGGTGAAATGGAAGCCAAACTTGTGATAACATGAGTTATTAAGTCTTGTGGTATGATAAGAGCCACACAGAGAACAGGCCATTCAGCGTCTTTCCTCTAATAATAATGGTACATTTGCTGTGTCTCGACTGACAGTGTGTGTGTGTGTGTGTGTGTGTGTAAGGTAAACAAATATTTCTCACAGTGTGAAGCAGATGCATTTTTTTTTAACTGACTCTTTGTGTCTCTCACATGGTTTCTACTAGTATAGTTTTCAGAAAGGGGTTATTGCAGGACACCAAAATTGGACAATGAACTAGTGTTTGTGTTCATAATTGTACAGTTCCTTTCTTATTCTGTGAAAACAGCATCCAGAGTAATGAGCTTTTAGAGTGCAGATAAAAGCCCCTCAAGGTGATGTTTATAATAAGCATTCCTTAATAAATATATGATACATGACCAAGCAGTTTGAAACAGCAGGCTTGTCTTCCTGTTCCATTCAGGTGTCTCCTGCTCATTCAGAAGTGTTGCATTACATTGCAAATGTAAGTATTTCAGCTCATCCATTGCTGTTACAGCGTGACAGCATGAGAAAAGTAAGCTGAAACTGCACTGTTAACGAAAATGTGCCCAGGCAGCATAATCAGTGCCCTTAGAGATATAAAACACAATATCACCCTGTCAGGATATACATTATGCAGTTACAGTGCTCAGAAGACGGTAACACAGTGAGGCCTAAATCTGCTACACAGCACTGATAGCAAAAATGGAAAGCAGGAAAAGAATAACAACTACAATGACGGTTCTGGTTAATTTTTCTCATTAAGTCTGCATTTTCCCTTAATATAAAGACAGATGGATAATTTCTTTCTTTATATCCTCTGGGACTCTGGTAATTGTGATATAGGGATACCTTTAGTGTGTTTTCCTGGTCCAGCAAACTAAAATACTAAATTAAATGTTAAACAGCCCAGATTTGGAAGCTTATTAGATCGTAAGTGAACCAGTCGTTCCTAAAATATAAGTACTTATGTATCATCATCACATATTTAATTTTACATTTTATATTCGGCTTTTCCACCCTTGAATTAAACATATACCTCATAAGAAAAATACATCATCATCAAAAATGCACAGTAGTATTTGAGACACCAGCACACTTATGACTTTTTAAGTAAAAATAGTCAAATGTGGTAGAGTTGACATACTGTTATTGCATAATAATTTCTTTGCAATTTTTCTGAGCTAACTGGAGGTATTTGGAATGTATGTGGAAATGTGAGGATTCTCTGCATTCGTTTAATCTGTAAAAATAGATTAAAGTTGTAGATGTGTTGCATTTCAGACACTGTTTTCCACCATTTGAGATCTGCTCTTTTAATGACCTCATCTGACTACACTGCCTCCATCTCATTTAATGTCTATTTATGCCTGTTAACATTTTTAATTTCTTTACAGCTTTCAGTTGTAGACTTTAAGTTATTCATATAAAATGTGCCCTGTGGTATTTTTGATGATGAATGTCTGAAACACAAACAGAAATGTCATTCTTATTCACGCACTCTATTGTTAAATATTCATAAATATCTCCGGTTGTGATGCAAGGGAGTGCATGGTATTGTTAGTCGTATGCTATGATAAGAAAATGACATTCAGTATTTATGTTAATCATTATCTAAAATGCCTTTAGCATTAGAGGCAGAATCACTTGATGCTCTTACCTACAGTTTTTTCTGTTGGAGTTTAAATAAATGTTTCTTTGAGCAAATCTTTGACTAGAACATCAGTGACATGACCAAGGTCAAGGATTCATCTCGACTGTCGCCCTGATAAGACACTTTATCTACATCACCTGACACAACATACAGCACTGAGCAGCTGTAACTTTCAAGCCAAAAGAAAAATCCTAGCTACAGTTTGGCCAGTTGAAACACTGTGATTGAACTTGCATCAGATGTGATGCCAGAGACTTCTGACAGGGCTGCTGGGGTCTTACACTATCTAAGTTGCAGATCGCTCAATGAATCTTTCTCTTTCATTCTCGGCATTATCCTCACCAGCAACGGCATTCATCTTTCCGAGGTAATATCCGCAGAAGGAAGGTAGCTTTTCTGTATGAAAACAGAGCAGAAAACCTGGCCAGCCTTTGTAAAATACATTGTTGTAATAAGAGTTGAGGTTAAAAGGGCACAGTCCTGTGAGCGCTCCCTTTGCCTTTCCTTAACCTGTCACATTAAGCCGAATGGCAGATTTACGTGGACGCAATTGATCAGTGAGTGGCGTATCGGGCTGGGTGTGAATGAAGAGATTTTTAGCAGCTGCCTGCCTGTCCATCCATCACACCGCTGTTCTTGAACCAGTCCTGTCACACTTAGATGGCCAGCTGACTGCAGCATGGGGGGATGGTGTGGTGGTAAACACTGGGACACTCATTTATTTCAATTCACTCTGTGTCTGTGGCCTCTCTCATGGGGAACAGATTCATGCTAATTTGTTATAGTATGCATCGGAAATCTCATCTAATGCTGCATCGCAAAATCAATCTCATCCTCGCCCCGGGGCTGCTGCTTCTAAAAAAGCGTTTGTCTTGCATGTCCTACCTGTGTGAGGAGGCTCCATGCCGTGTCAGTGTCAGCATTCATTGGGCTTTTGTGGAGTTCTCTGATCCTGGCCAAGAAGCTGTTCCCCGAGATTAACCCAGGATTTTCTGTTGCATAGCGGCTGAAGAGGACGTGTGTATGTGTGTGTGAATTTGTGTGCGCCTGTGTACGTGTGTGAAAGGAATCAGAGTAGGATGCTTGCTTGCTCCCACTCACTGCTTTGTCTGGTGGCATCCTCCTCAGGATGAGATGTGACAGCACTGGATGATCTAATCATGGATGTCATAGCATAGCTGCTTATTAACTAAGATTTCAAGGGCAAACATTTCCATCATTAGCAGTACACTGTATTAATGGGAGAGCCTCATGAGCAAGTGCAGTGTTGAGTGATGGCTCCTGGTAATGTGGCTGAAGCTCTGGAGGGTCTAGTCCTCCCTTTTCAGTTTTAAAGGCAACATTTTTATCAGGATCTAATTTATAGAACATGCATTGACAGTGTTTTCGTAGAAGAGGAAAGCTGGACTGTGATATCTGAACTGTCATATATTGTAAAAATCAGTTGGTTCCCTTTCATGATGGTTATGTTTTATAATATTTGCATCCCTTGATAAGGCATTCTGAAAAATTGCAGATTTCAGAAGTTTCTCAGTAACAGATGGGCCTCATTGATCTTTGATAGCTGTAAATGTTCTCTCTGCCAGTGAGTTATGCATTCATTTCTTTTGTAATTGTCTAAGTTTTGACAGCTGATTTAATAACAAAACTTAATGATTTTATTTTTACAATGTGTGTTTCTGTTTGCTCTATAGATGTAGTTGGCTATATTTCTGACTCTTGCAGAGCTTTCTTAGATCTTTCAATGCGACAGAGTTAACTTGCAGTGCTTCACATCTGCATTTCCTCTGAATCAGTACTTACTTACGAATAGGTAAAATTGGACCAAAGTGCATCCTGTCACCATGTTGGTCAGACGTGTCTGGAAAGTAAATACACAAAGAAGGTTGTGTGTTTAGTACCAGAGCATATTTGTGTGAGAAACATTCTCATAGGTCTCCCTGAATACAGTGCAGCCCAGACTGTAAGAGCAGGTGAGCTCATTTGTGTGGGTTCACCTCCCAGTTTGCCTGGATTGAGTTCAGGTCGCATTCTCACCACAAACAAATTGCTGCAGTTTGTTTGGGATTCTAACAAGACCACCTCTCCTAAATGGTCTTGGTGGGGTTGTTTTGGTCAGTGAACACTGTGTTCACACCTGGAAAATGAATCCCACCAAAGAGGAAAATCAATGACGGTTCAGTCAAATGGAGTAAAGGCTGCAGGTGTGAAAACCTCTTCAGTTAAATACTCTTGTATTTTCTGTCTAATGAATTGAACAAGATGGATGTGCACACTTAAATCTACTACTTCATGTGGAAATTAGGCAGCGGCTAATGTTTATTTTCATGGTCTGTTAATATGTTAAGTATTTTTGTGATTAATCAATGAGCCGTTCGGGCTATAAAACGCCAGAAAATGGTGAAAAATGCCAATAAGTGTCTTGCTCTGCTGTTGGTGGGCAGCCAAACAAGACATTCAGTTTAGCCTTTTTCTTAACCCATAAAGGCCCAAACATCCACTTGGGACCAAAACATTTACTGACATTAAAAGTTGAATGAATAAATGTTGATCCACTGTAAAATACAGTTCGTCATCTTTTCATGGTCATCACATATGACCCATTTGGATGTTCAGAGGCTCTGTAGTTACCGTGGAAACACCATCATCTACAGCAGCGGTGTCAAACTCATTTTAGTTCCTGTAGCCATATCCCTCCCCTTATATGAGCTCAAGTGGGCTGGACCAGTAAAATAATAAAAGTGAAAAAAGTTAAATTATGTTATGATAATGTTTACAGCAACATAGTTTCCTTAAAAAATCTGAATAATATGAACTTGGAATTTATTAATAACAACAATACAACAATATTCTGCCTCCATTTATCATTTTATCATTTACCCATGTGCATTACATTTACATTACTATTAAAAATACACAAAACATTTTGTAACAGGCAGAATATTAGTAAAATTGCACACACTCCTTTAAGACTTTTCAGATTGTTCATATTTGTTCAGGTTATTCACACTTTTTGTAAAAGGATAGTTTGTTAATGTGCAACAAAAGTAGGACTAGTCTTTTATGGGTTAAAAGTCTCAAATAATTGATTATTAAAAGTAATTGCTGATTATTTAATTGTTGACAATCAAGAATTATCAGTTGGCTTTAAACAAAAATGTGTTATCATTAGGTCCATCACAAAGCATTTAACACATCTTAGACAGGAAATATTTGTCTGATACCACACTACAGGCTCACATATCAAAAAAAAAGAGAGAAAAAGAAGGTTTATGATCTTCGAAGTTGATGTATATTCATATTTTAACAGATTTTTATCACTCATTGATCATTGTTGACAACCAGAACACATTTTCATGTATTAGAGACTCACACTTACACTTATCTGTTCACACTAGCTAATTAACTGACGCCCCACCAGCGTGCAAAAGGTCCACGTTATAGCGTAAAAATGACATTTTTGCAGATTAACAACGTCATTTGCAAGTCCATCGATTTTCAATGTCATTTATTATATGTTAGCATATGGTCAACATCCCGATCAATATTACAATACAAGTACTTAGCATCTGAAAATCTTGACACATTGTGAGTATACACTGCCTCAGAGTATTTGAAAGTAGATAGCTAAAACATTTTCCCACTCATTCCCAGTTGTATGTATACCTGTGTGAAACTGACAGCAGCTGACCGTATGGTGCTCCATGCCATTGTCTACTAGTCCACACACATCACTCATGTTATTATGCGCTGGAACTGAGTAGAGTGGGTGGAAGCCAGAGGGTGTCAGTCTTTTTAAAACATATCTCAGACAAATAGCTGCTATATTCAGTGTGTTCTAGCATGTTCTGTTTTTTCCTTCTTTCTCCAATAGATTGAGTGGAAAAAAAAATGTGTATATATATATATATATATATATATATATATAATGTTGACAGCTATACCCGGACTAAGCTCTGCCTAATGATGTTTGGGTGCCTTTGTGCTTCAGCCTGAGCCCCTGATAGCCACAACACGGCCTCCACCCCAGAGAGTGATAAGGTTGGTGCTATGATCCGGCTGGATTGGACTGAGAAGGTGATTACAGGCACTTCATTATGCAGCAGGCAGACGTACAAGCCGGATGATGCCTGTTCTGTTGTCATTTAAATCTTTTTTTTTCTCCTTTCTTTTTTTTTTTTTGTGGTGGGAACCAAAGCAAATTGCATTTCAGAAACACATATTTGAAATGGTTTTGCAGTTGTAGCTATGTCGCAAACAGATGTGCATGCATTTTTATGTTTTCCTATGACTACAGTTCATTAATACATTTACTTAATGAGGATGTTGGTGCTCTGTAACATGTTTGTGCTTGTAGCCGAGGTTATGTTGTTTGCTACCTAATTACCTGGTTTGCTGGTTTGTGAAAATGTCAGCTGTTCTACTGCCCTGTGCCACTGTAAGAATGGAAACTCTTGTACTGTATGGCCTACATACTGTTCCAGCAAGCACATAGACACGGTAAATTGGTTCTGCCTGGGCGTAGTTCAAACTAAAACACGATATCTACCTATTGTATCAGTGAGCACTCTACCAGCAAAACAAACTGGTGGTTTGAGTGGGAAACTAATGTAAACACTCCCACCACCAGCATGACCGCTGCCACAAACACTACAATAAAAGGCCTCAGTGCTGTGTATAATTGGCTGCTGGAATTTTTTATTGCTCACAATTTCCAATTATAATCCATATTTTCATAGCCAAGCTTTCATGGCACAGATAAAAACAATTTCTGAAGAGACTACAGGTACAAACATTTTGAGCGCCACAGTGATTGGAAGGGTTATGCATCCCTCTGGAAATTATGCAACATAAAAACCATCAGGACAACACGACGCAGCGATATAAGTTAGCGGTCAAGATGTGGATCAAGTGGATGATGATGAGGATAATGACGGCTGTGATGCGGATGATGAAGACTATGTGCCTGATGGCAGAGCTGATGCTGCTGCTGATGCAGATGTTGATGAGGACACTGATTATATCACATAAGCTTCCAGCTGAAGTTAAAAGCACCACACCAATGCAAAACATCTGTGGGAAAATATGCAGAGAAGGCAGGATTTATAGAACAAATGTTTACTGTGGGGTATTGTTGACTTGTGTGATTTCAGCACCTGATTTCCTGTTGTATGCTGACATTTTTTTCTCTGCTCTTTTTCTCTTCGATCTTGTCATGTATCGTGTAAATGTGTAAAGCTGTAATCCCTGTTTTCAGCGATTATCCATTCCATTCACAATATGTAAATAAAACACACACACATTGGTTATTGACTTCAGACTGTCGTTTAGTGCATTAGCCATATTTATGTTTATCGGAGACAACTAAACAGCAATCTGCTTATGATAAACAGTGACATTCACATTTATGACATATTAACCAGAGACCACACATGAGGCTGATGTAAACCCACATCCAGGCAGAAACGTGTTCAAATGGTCCATAATCTATGGAAAGAACAAGTAAAATAAGTGTAATTCTTTTACTGCTGCTTGTTTACGGAGCCTCTGAAGCCGGTGGTGTGCATTTGCTCGGTAGGCTCTTTGAACACTGATCCGAGCAGAGTGGGCTTTGTGGAGGGGGGGTCTGAGCTGTATAGTAACTAGCCTATATGAGATATATACAGAGGGTTTTTTTTTTTTTTTTTTTTTGAAATGCAAATTGTGTAAAGCTAGTCCACAGTGCTAGAATGCATATATAGGCATGAAAATGTGTGTACAGTAAATCCACTTCAGGAAAAAAGCTGCAAAACTTTTTTTTTTAATTTAAGTATCAATAAATAGAAATGTTGAGTTTGATGTAAGTAGAAGCAGTCATACGAGTTTTCATTTCAGTAAATTACTAGTTTAACAAAGATTTAATTTAATGTTGATCAAGAAATATATGATTAAAGGCGCCTGACTAAATGTTTTTTATTCCTATTTTAATGACTTTCTACATTTAATATTTTGTGTCTTAGCCCATTTTTTGCTATTCAACTCAAATCCAACTTGATGATGGTTAAATAAATGATTTACTAGGGAGCACTGACAATGGCCTGCACAGAAAAATAATTTATATGGTCATGCTTAAAAGATACCTTCACACTCACACCTTGCCTGTGTGAGAGTACACATTGTCAGTATAAAAATAACTGTCATTTTCAAGTAATTTAAGTTTCAAGCCTCACACTGCTGTAGATGAGTGCATGTCCACCATGAAAGATTGAGGGATTTCAATGAAGATGCCTCCAAAAAAAGAATCAAGGCTGAGGAAAAAGAGATGGAATAAAATGTAAGATTCATAAAGCTGCGAGAAGAGCGAGTGAGAGAGAGTTGTTTACGACACGGCATACATCTGGATTATGAGACAGTAGTGCACTGTGGAAATGCAGAGCTTACTGGTGGCGTAGCGCGTCAGGCAAATGCCCACGGGACACATCAAAAAAAAAAACTTCAATGTGTTTTTAGTTTATTGGGTTGACTTATGCAAAATACTGCTGATTCTTTCTGACATGGCAGGTGCAATGAGTGTTTGTGTTTACTGAAAGAATCCCACCTTAGACAAAATGTAACAAAAGACAAGGTGACAACGGAGAGGGTGAGTGTCAGATGAAGCACACGCTGCTAGAGGAAAAAGCTGTATCATCATAATTTATGGCGCCTAATTAAAAGCTGACATCATTTACACCAGTGGTACATGAGTAAAAGGTAAATTAGTTGCCCTAAAGGGTGTGACCATCAAAAATAGATTGTATGTATTTAATTCAGAAGGCTATTTTAAGCCCCGTCTCACCTTCAAGGACTGAGGTAGTCAAGATAACCTGTAATACCTTCTAAATGTGTGCACAGCCATTTTTGTCGCAGTATTTGTGCAAATTTGACCTGTTAATTAGTCTGTTCCACCTAAAATCTCCAATGTGCTACCCATACGGATGTCAGCTGCCTAATTATGACTGATCGCAAATGTCACCATAAACTCCACCTCTTCTATTTTCTTCCTCCAGTCGGTAACCTTTTTCTTCACATCTGTGTACTTTCGTGAGGAAAATGGATTCTGCCTTAGGATAAGCATGAATTTTTTACTTGGGTTAGAATATTTTCAGCCAATGTGTGAATGTGTCCTCACCTCAGTGGATGCCGTTTATACAGAATTGATTTCAAATCAGTCATTATCCTCTGTTTCAACACTTACATTAACTCTATTAGAAATGCTAAAGGTGGTAAATGTAGGCCTAGCCACATAAATACTTAACAGAGCTACAGTATAAATATATTCTATCCAAAAATATATTTAGCATAGCATATGTCAGTGGGTAAATACTGTTACACAATGCCCTAATGTTCTTTTTTTTTTTTGTCGCTTCAGTATTATTGTCATGATCTGATTCCTCAGCTGTAAACCTTTCTAAAATGTTTACGATTCATGTTGTGGTTGAAGGAAAAAAATGACAACTAATCATAGAACCACGTTCACAAAGTCTGACTTTGAAAAAGATGTGCATGTCTTCACTGAACTCCAGGAACGTCAGAACAGAGGACGAAAACGGGAGTCAACAAACAATATCTTTGTCAAATTACAAGTTGCTGCAGAACACCAATAACCTTAACTGACAGTTGTTAAAAAAAAAAAAAAAAAACATCAACAAATGCAACACAACAAATTACTTTCACCTGACCTTTAAGAGAGATGGATCCATTATTCCACACAAACTCAAATCAAACAGGATAATTCATTTGCATGGTTGAGTTTCTTAAAACATTTTGAAACCTGTATAAAAATCACTTCTCTTCATATATTCCATGCCATTATTACTTAATTTATGAGATTTTGAAAGAAATAAAAGTCATATTGTCAAGCTAAGTTAACCTGAGCCAAATCTGGATGCATTAAAACAGATTGTATTGTGCTTTGAATGTAGTTTTTTTTTTTTTTTTTTTTTTATGTGGGGGTGCCTCTGTTTAGTTAAATGGTTTTGGGGTCTATACAGGTAGACTGTATAATAATATGACTGATTATTTTAATGTGTGAGCAGTACATAAAAACTCAAATAGAATGGGGTGGGGGATTTTTGAGCAGAAGTCTTGCCAGTCATAATGGGGTGTTTTGCCGCCGTAGAAAATACATTTTTGATGATAGAGAAACAAATAAGCTGTCCTAAATGGCTCTCACAAATTCCTTTCCCTTTTTTTTCTGCTTGTCTCCTCAAGGCATGTACAGAGAGTCAGTAAGTGATTTGAGGATAGCGGGAGCACTAAGTCTGTTTTTGTTGAATTCAGACGTTCCAACCTGACGTTTAGCGGCTGCAGTTTCACATACACATTAAATACACAGTCTGCATATTGTTATTTCTAATGAGTTCCCAAATATGGATTCTTGGATTCCATATGTCTCCACCTACACGTTAGCACTTTATAAGCACCGGTATATAATCAGCATGCATACACATCACAGACTGAGAAGATGTAGACACACCACATAGCATTTCAGAGGGGGGTTGTCATTTTTACTATCTGCAGTTGTTCTGGTTCAAACATTTTGAAATTCAGTGTAAATGTCTCCTACCTGTTGTTAATAGCTGCATTTTTAGATAATGTGTGTGCTCAGTGCTTCACCGCTTCGTGATTTCTTCTTCTGCAGTCTCATTTGCAGTCTAGACCTGTTAGATTTTCATACAAGGAAAATAGTAGGTTCTACTGAAGCATCTGCAGAGTAAATAACTAGTCTGTAATGGATGTGGTGTCTTCCACCCTCAGAGGCCACGTGTCCTAGCTCTTTTTTTTTAGAAATTTTCTGTATCATCAGCCAGCCTAGTGTATGTGTTATGACTTATTCAGCCTTGAAAAACAGACTTCAAAAGGAGAGGACTCATCATAGGACACCACTTGTAATGTAGTACCAGTCAAAGCAGTCACTTCTGTTTAATGGGTACTGTGTGGAAGGCAACATTAATTAAAAAGAAAAGACTCTTGCATCTAAGGCTTGGTGATCTGGCCAAAACATTTTATGAGGATCTTTTGAGGTAACAACAAGACGCACGACACGTTTTTCTTACCTGATTTTCTTTAAGATTTCTGTTATTTTCATGAATTTTTTTTACCCCTCCATTATTTATTTTGAGTGTGTGCAAGGGGGGAAAAAAGCCAAAATAACATAATTAATGTACAATATTTACAAGTGACATTTAATACATTGTCATCTTCCTAAAATAATAAGGAATGTTTTCCGATTTTTCAGGAAACACAAATCATGTACACAAATCATTTACATCTACTACTATTCTGTAGTTACAGCTTGCTCAATATTACATTATTTACATTACATCTGGCCGATGCTTTTATCCAAAAAGGTATAATAGACATGTATAGCATAAAAGGCCTGTCTGGGATTTGAACTGGCAACCTTCCACATCAAAGTCAGTGGTGTAAATCACTAATCTATCCAGTCGCGTTATAATATACAATATAAATCTGTTCAGCTGCTTCTTATCGTACCTTCAATCAACTATAACAATATTAAGATCATAATATTCTCCTAGAATCATAATCCCTGAGAATCCCTTGTGAAACTTCTGTCATGTGAGAACCCCGTTTTTACGCCTTACCTTAAATCTGTAATTTTCCATAGGCTTCTAGAGAGCTTAGACTGCAGTGTTATGGTTTTTTCTTTTTGCTTTTGTTTGACTAAATCTGTGTTTTTGCATATAATTGGGCCCAAGAAACCCAAAACAAATCAGCTCATCAATGAAGTAAACGCTAGTCAATATTTTCCTAACTTTACATACATCTGTGAAAGCTGCCGTTTTTCCTAATTAATGAGAATGTGGCATGAACTAAAAGTGTTTTGCACACTTACATTTTTTGCACCATTGCTTTGACAAAATATCTGCAAAAATCAGACTGACTGCACACCAGAGATCTGCAGCCGGACCGGCAGCTTGGGGAAGTGTCGTTAATTCCTCGGTTTTTGAAGTTGTCATTTTGTCAGTCTTTTCTTTTTTTTTTTTCCTCGAGCAGCAGCAAAACAGCACATTACAAAACGTGTGGAAACTACACTTGAGTAAATGAACACTTTCAATGTAGACAACTCCTGGGAAAAAAAAAAAGAAATGAACTACTCTAAGCTCTTAGCCTCATAACATTAATTCTACAAAAAATGCAACAGTCTTTAAAATACAGTAATTGCACTAGTACGTTTATAATGAATGCTAACTTGGCAGTTAAGTGGAAATAATTCAACAGTCCCTCTGAAAGGCTGATAATATCACAAATTAAGATATATTTTAGATATTATATAAGTTCTGGGGTGCTGTAAAGGGGGGGTAAATGGGACAAATTCATGGGAACCAGCATTTTTGGCGGGACCATAGAGCAGTGGAAGGAGTCCAGTGGATACAGGTTAAAATTTCATGTAAGACCCATTGTATAATAGAGGAATAGAAGCTGGGAGTCGAACATTTAACCCTTTCACATGTATATGTGAATATGTATTCTACAGCTGTTCTCTTGTATATCAATGGGTTTTTTTTGTTTTAGTTCTCTTAGCCAACACAGTGGATGCTTATACATCATCCCAAACACTGCATTTCACACCATTATTATAACTTCGCTGCTCTTGATAAACATAATATACACTAACCTGTTTGAGTGTAAATTAAATGTTATTTGTTACTTGGCTATAATTAACAGTTTTCATAATCAGAAACCTTTTTAAAAAAAAAAAC
>JAPSES010000044.1:12932224-12948769 GCA_029822895.1 Maxillicosta whitleyi | reverse complement strand
AAACATTTTTAAAAAAAAAAACAACCCCCCCCCCCCCACATATTATCTCCATGAATTGAGTAATAACTAGTATTGGATGTTAATGGATGTTAATTGGTATGAGAAAATATGAGAAAAACATTAGATTAACTGCATTTTTTAAAAAAAATTAATAATCTTCACATTGTCACTTTCCGATGATGACTTTTAAATACATGTTTTGTTGTTTTTTTTTGCTTTAAACACATGGTGTCCAGCTGAGTGGACATTTTTGTAACTCCATAAAAATGGGGTCATAAAAAATTAAATTGCACTGTTTTTTCATCAGGAAAAAAAATCTTGACTCAGGTTCTCACAAATCGTGCCTGAACTGGTTAAAGTGTGTTAAGTTTCACTATCACGTCACGCCAGTATTAGTTACGTTACTTCTACCCCCCTAAATTTTTATGAGGGAGATGAGGAGATCAATGTTTACTTTTCATGGTGTGAGTTGTACCAAAGCTACAGTCATCTTTGAAGGGGATAAGTGAACGCCAAGACCTATATAAACAGATGTCGGGCTCTTTTTTTATTTTTTTAAATATTTTTTTAAGTGAGTCTTGGAGCAGTTTCACAGAATATGGAATATTTCCAAATTTTATCAAATAAAACTGCTATCACGACCATTATTATGCTATACAATATAACTACTAGTAATACTAATACTAATGGTAATAAAGCAAGAGCTGACGTCACTACAAGAACGATTTAAGAAATGCCGCAACTCTCTCTTCTTGGTCCAAATCAGAAGCATAACTGCACACTTCCTTGCTGAGACAGAACAGAGTGAGTCACATCTGCCAGAATCTGATCAACAATTAGCAATTACAACTGTCAATCACACATCAAACCGACCAACCCACCTCAACAAGCCTCTGATTAGATAGTAATCGTTTAGGTGAAGCATGTAAATGTGCTTAGAAATTGAATTTCGCTCTGACCCTCTACAACTATACAACATTAGCTTCATAACAATCTATTCACTGTAGAAAAATTTCAGTTTGCACTTCCTGTACATATTACGACATAAAACCCACTGTAAATAATACAAACACATATATTCTGAGTAGACCGGACCCACATACCACTCACTGTACAAAACTCCAATTTACACTTTCTGTACATACTACATTGTAAATCTCACCATTGTTGTCTTTGTCTCTAGTGGGCAGTTTTCTGTTTTATGTCCAGGTCCACATGTGGTCTGGGTTCATATCGGTATATCTGTATGTAAATTCTTTGTACGTGTTCACATATTTGGCCAATAAAGCTGATTCTGATTCACACAACTTGGCAACTAAAATTTCTGATATTCCTGCATTATTTATTTATTTATTTTTTTGGATCATTGCTGTAATTCGGTACTAGCTCAGTCTAGGCATGACAAGATTTTCCCCCTAGAGTGATGAAGCAGCCGTCACCTGATCATGTCAGACCAATGTAGTGACCGCCACTTGTAAATGAATGCTAAACATGGCTGCCTCCTGGGTTGAACAGACAATGGAGAAAACACAGAATAATTCCTCAAAATACAAGTAGGAGAGATCATAAACAATTATAGGACTATAAGTTTATAATCTGTTCCACTCTAGGGGAAGAATGTTTTTATGCATAGACCGACAGACTACTAAATTAAACCGATTAAAACCTGCAGATGAGAACTTTTAGTTTCAAACATAACATGAGTACATCTTTTTATGAAGTCAACATTGCATGGTTGTAGATGGTCAGAGCAAGATGTAATGAAAACCAGGTTTACCTGACGGCTTAGTTGACATGGAGTAGAGTTTAGGAATAGGTGCAGGGGTCTCACGTCCTCTCGGACCACATGAATTACAATGTGCTGAAAGGTAAATAATGGATTTTTTTGGTCCGTGATGCTAGTTTTTAAAATCCAGCACAGCAGCTGAAACCTATTAATAATACAGTATTCTATTCTATTAGCTATATATTTCTAAATATAGTTGCTTATTTGTAATGTATTGTAGAGTATAATATTTTTTGTGAATGTATGGCCATTTCCACTATCCAAATTAGTATTTGGAAGATACTAAAACAAAAAGTGTAATTTTGCAGCTCTGCACAACAATATACCCTCTGAAAAGCCTAAATGATTAAAGAAAACCCGGGTTTGGACAGCTCAAGAAATAAGTTAAAGAAAAGTCTTCTTCTTAAAGCTGGTACAGCTTCACCGAGGAGTCACTGACAGAACAGAGACAGAATTTATTCGATCCCAAACCCCAGCGACAACAGCTCACTGAGGCTGCATTTATAGGCTCCTAGTAAACAGTGTAAGAAGCTTCAGCTGGGCCAGACTGAGGGAGCAGCTTGTTAGAGTGATCCCACACAGCTGAGCAGCCTTCTGTGGCTCCATCCTGGGTGCTGTAGGGTGGAGGGCGGGTGCTGTCCTTGTAACTGTGCTTTAGGTCCCCTGGCAATATCAGGGCCTGAGTGACACCCCCCCGTTGCTGCCGCTTGCCTGCTTATATTTGCATGCATATCCTATTTATATACTCTACTTTCAATGCAGCAGAAATCATGCGTAATTTTCTTTTTTAAGTGACCACACTTTATATGAATATCTGTGTAACTATTGGAGACCATGAGCAACACGGAGATTTGGTTTAGTAATTTAATTAGTGTTATCTAAAATACTGTATTTGTAAGATTAATATATACAATATAGCATGATGGGGAAATATTTTTTTTTTTATTATTACTTTAGTGAGCAGTTTGAGATTATTAGTGTTTTCATTGTACTTTATTGCGATTTCTGCAAAGTCGGAACTATGCAAATATTTAATAAAGTTGACAGGTTTTTTTTTTTTTTTTTTTTTTTTGGAGGCAAAAAATGCTGACAGTCTTTGAACTAAAGGTGTGGTGGAGCATTGAAAATCTCCTGGTCACTCTCTTTGTCTGTTATGCATCGGTACTTTCCAGCGTGCTGAGTTAGACGGTCCCTCATGAGAACAGCTGAGAAAAAAAAAACATAATAATTGCACTTTTAAACCAACTCAACAGAACACAGCAAAATATGATTAAAAAAAAAAAAAAAAAAACACACATATATACATAAATACATACATACTGTACATATGCGACATTTGAAGGAATCAGCATGTCTTAAACACTATAATCACTGAACTATACAACTGGACACTCATCTGAAACACACAAAGCATTTTTTTTTTTTGTCTTTCATCAGTTCAAACACTAATACAAAAAATGTTAGAGCTGCAAAAATGAGATTGAATCAAGTCAAATGGAATAAAGTAACATTATTGAGCTCAGAGAAAAATGTTCAGAGGCAGCGGCCCTTACGTGTGATGTCTTTCATGCAAAGTTTCTACCAAAGGAAAGTAGGTCAAACCAGTCTTTGTTCCATATCACGCAATGTTAGATTTAACTCCAAAATTAGTTAATTAAAAGTGTGTAATATCCCTGCCCTTATTGTTTCTGTCTGTAATTCTTACAAATCTTCTGTTTTAGATGAAATGTTTTGCCGTAGTTGGATGGACGGCTTCATTCATCTGTGATGTTTTCACTCAAAAGATCGCTGTATCTTAATTTAAATCGTACAAAAAGACTGTGAAGTTGACAGGCATCAAATAGGCAGCTTTTAATGGGCTGTGGCTGTATTTCTCTATGATTAATAAATTATACTTGGCTCTACAGGAAACTATTGGCTTTTAATATAGACATTTACTCATGCTTGGATGCACTGTCACACTAATACAGATAATCTATGAGGAATTTATACTGAGGTTTGTTCTTGACACCATGCGTCCGTCTGTCTAGCATTCACATTTTAGGAACCTGATTTCTCTCTCTTCTTTTGATGGCAGCATGCATTAGATTTGAGTTATTCTCTGCCAAAAGTCTATGTCTGGAAAATCATCAAAATTTAAAGTTCCCTTTTTTTTTTTTTTTTCCAGTTTTAGCTGAGGTATCTTTGGACGGTTGTGCTTCAGAATGCAAAATACAGTCTTAAAGCCTGTTCACCACATGTCTGTATTCACATGGAACAACTGAAGTCTGATTTTACTCAGGCATTATCTTTTTCACTGACATTATTCTTTTTAACTGAAAGGTAGAGGAATGATCCGTACTACAGGTGTCATCATGTCACTCATCCACCTTCTCAGATATTGCTCTTTTTAACCCATAAAGACCCAGTGCTACTTTTGTGTCAGTTCCCAAATGATTTTTTTGCCTTTATATTTAACATTTCTTAATTGATTTATCACCATTGATTGTAATATTATATTCCTTATTTTATTTTTATTTTTTTCAGAGTAAATCAGGTATTTTTCTCTATTTAATTCACTGATCAGGTAGATGTTCATTAAAGCTCAGAGTAAAGTTGAGTAAGATATTATATCAAAAACAGAGGAAACTCAAAGTGATGTTTTCTGCAAAGATATCAATAACTGAACATAAAACCATGTGTGTGCATCCACCATCATTGATCAAACTCCATGGGTTTTACTGATGAATCAATGTTGTAGAAGGTGGCAGTGTTTCCATGGTAACTACAGAGCCTCTGAACATCCATGGCCATGAAAAGATGATATTTTACACCAAATATATATATGGATCAGAAGTTATTAAACGGTTTAGATCAGTTGGTGGTTTTGGTCACCAGTGGAAGTTTGGGTTTTTATTGGTCAAAGTTTCTTTTAGTGAACACCCTTGTTATTTTGTGACATGAGCCTCCTGAACGTCCTTCTAAAATACTTTTAAAACTTGTCTTCACTACCACAGCTCAGCCACTAGGAAATAGGCTGGGGGAAAAAATGACACAAACACCAATAAATTACAGAGAAGTCAGTTTTAATATATAATATATACAAGTATATATACAAGACCTCTGAGTTTGCTGAAATTTGTGATGGATTTTTATACTTTGCAAATTATAGATATGGCTGATTTTCACAGGATTAAGATCACAGATGAAGCACTGCATTTATTACAGATTACCAGAAGTCCACAGGTAATTCTAGTCACATGAAAATAGGGATTCAGGCGACTTTTACTGTAATTATACTTCCAACAAGAAGACATTTAGGCACTTACTAATTAACCAACAAAGAATTAATGTACTTTCTGAGAAATAAAATATACTATTTTTGGAATTGGCGAAAAAGAATAATACTTAACCCTTCTTTGTGGAAGGATTCAGGACTCTGTAGCACATGTACTTCTTTGGAAATGCTTGAGCCGTGTTTCTAAGCATCAGAGAGCCTTTTTTCTGTAGAATCAGCAGTCTGTGGCCATCCCATGTATTCATATATACAGTAAATGCCCATCCAAAATGGCAAAAAACTACAATATATGTTATATTTGTACCTTGCCTAAGCAGATAGCATCTCAGAATCTGCACTGTTTAGCTTCGGCATCACTTTGAATATGAGGCTGAAATGTGATGAAAAGTTATTACCTGCAGCGTGAGTTTTACTCAGTGCAGAGGTCCATGACAGGCCCATACTTCTAGTAGATTGGGCGTGCATATTGAGCGGAGTTTTCCTTACATTGGCTCCTACAGGCTTTTGGAATTGCTTTCGTAGTCTTGCAGGCTCCATTTAGAGAATGGGGTGCAGCCAACCTCCACTGGTCCTCTAACGGTAAAATTGACTGTTTATATAAGCGTGTAGTACATTGGATAGAAAGGCTAAAATCTGATCAGCTTGGGTAAACTGTGAGAAGAATGATATAGGGATGCTTACAGTCCACTGAAGCAAGCATCCAAAACGAAGGTATGAGGCCTGTGTTTTGTAAAGACTAAAGAAGCATCTATAAATATATCACCTGAATAAGCACTAGAGCGCAAAATAAGGGAAAAAGATATGTACCAAACCAGTGGTTGTGTTTACGTGCACACCAGTATCCTGCTTATTAGGCATATCCTAGTTTTAATCATATTCTGGATATGGTATTTATGTGGAACACAGAGTGTAGCTATTCAGGTCTCTGTTGTCCCTGTTATTGATTACTGTTTACAACAGAAACCAGCAATTTACTCTAACATTTTGTGAATGTTACCCATCCTTAAATTAATTACCAAGTACATTGTCCAAAATTTTGTATAATTCAAAAGTTGCAGGTCCTTTGGCTGTGACATGTTTCCACATATTAGTATTTCTGTAGTGTTTTTTATTGAAACAATACAGATGGAATTATATTGTATAGTATTTTTGGTGCATAGTGATATACATTGAATTTTTGACTGAAATGTTTATTCACATATGAAGTAATGTCTGAACTACATAATACAGTCTATCATGGATAGTGTACAGAAAAATAGCATGTGAAAGAAAGATAATTTAATAATAATTTCCACAATGAGGCTAAAGATTAAGAACAGTTAAGGAGAGTGCTTAAATGTGAGCAAAAAGAGCAGCTGTAACTGTTCTGACAAAGAATTAGAAAGTAAAATGCAAACGCAGCAGAAAACACTGATAAAAATTTGATCAAATAATCAAAGAAAACAGCAACAAAATAATGAGCTGTCTGACATGCTCTGCTCTCTTGGAACAAACAGTGTGCAGTGAAGAACTCCAACACATTGCAGTATAAAACACAACAGGACACATGACTGGTACATTCAGGTTTTAACGAAATATTGTACACAACTGTGCAAACTTAAAGCAATACTGCAGCCAGCCCTGTCACAGATTTTTTTTTTTTTTTTTTTTGCTTTGACAGTTTATTTTTCATGAGTTCATCACCTGAAATCTGTGTTGTTTCTACAGTAAAGATGTCACAACAGTGATAGTGTGACTTGTCAGTGGAAGCCAAGCATGTTACAGTAAAACCTCCAGGTTAAAACTGATTAACACAACACTTTTTGTGCAAAAAAAAATCACATCAACAGGCTTGAATAAATCTGCAAGCCTTGCCGCATTAATGCTACAAAATGATGCAATGCAGGATGCCGTTTTTCCTTTTAAAACACTGGAACTCATTTTAAATGGATGGATTTGGGAGCAACAGAGTGAAACAATCACTGGTTAAATACATAATGTGAGGTTTGTTCTTGATAATGGCAATGTAGCTATTTATTACATTCTATGCAAAACAAGCCGTGATACGATATATCATCAGTCTTATTCCCACTGTGACCTGACAAGCATTGCTGGATGTGTTGGGAAATCTGCAGGTTTTTTTGTCTGTTTACTACAGACTTGAATACAGAAGCATTTTGATGCATTTGCCTGCCTAAAAATCAGCCGATATACTTTCATCACTGAAAGGCAATGCTCATCTAAAGCCACATCTTCTTTGCTCCAAAAAAGTAATGCCACTGGTCTGGGCTTGAATGGTTTTTACCAACATTATCAGGTTTCTCAAAATGGGGATCAAGGTTTTTTCAGGTTCCTGAAGGGAAGACGTGATCGTTACATGCACAAACCCAAATGTTCATATACAAATTAATAGCATATATACCAATAGGAACAAAACAATCCTCAGGTGAGGTGAATAAATGCTTTAAAACTACAATTTAATCACCTTCATAAAATAACACGTCACTTTTGTGCCTAAATCATCAAGATTTTGTGTTTTCTGAAAAAAAAAAAAAACTTATTTAGGAAAGTGATGATATGAAATATTTCTTTATTAAAACTCAACCAAGCCTATAATAAATGTTTTATCTTATGTAAGCACTATTCAGAATATTCACAGAAACCCATATGGCAGTCTGTTTGTCTGTGATTGGCATTATATCCTGTTTATGTTAACATTACTTGCAGCTATTTTATTAGAATGAAATGACATAGCTATGTGTCACTAACTATACTGTGAATAAAACTGCATGGACAGTAGCTCATCCGTAAACATGAATTATGTCAGACATATTTTAATGATGAAAACTAGCGGTAGCCTATGACACTGGTGCTGTGGTATTGTTTTGATTGAAACTACATACTGTGGGCTGAGATCACAACATTCTGTGGAAACATTGTTGAATATCACTTTGATAGTGTTGTTCAATGTCAGTCATGGATTCAAGCAGGAACTGTACTGTCCCATTTCCTGCAGTGTTTAGTCTCAGCGTCTGGGGGAAAAACTCTGCAATATCGGCACACAAACAATCTGTAACTGTTACAACTCCAGCCCCACCGCCTTTCCCCTTTGCCCTCCCCAGGAGAGCATGTTGACTTTTACTGTAGCAGCAGCAGTTTCCCACTTCTGCTGAATCTCCTAAGCAATGTATTTGCTGGTCCGGAACAGATACATAGATGCTGAGGATATTTCATCTGAGGGAAAATACTCAATTTATCAGGGGTCACTCCCTGCAGTCCAATATATCCAGCTTTAGGTGCCGCATTTCCTTTAAGCCTCTGATTAAAAAAAATAATAAATGTGAAGGTGCATTGGCTTTGGCATCCCACTTTCTTACTTCAGCTCTTTAATCTTCCTCACCAATTACTGTTGTGAGCAAAAGTATTGAATACTGATTTATGTGATTCACTGTAATGTTTACAAATTGTCTGTTATCATATTTAAATATACAGTAATTAAATTATGCTAATCAAAGCACTAAGCAATATTATCCCCTCTTCAGTTACAGAAAGGTTTTAATTTTGGCTAACAATCCAGTGTTGTGTATTTCATATTTTAACTATTTAATAGTATTGCGATTTGCATTCGTCCATCTGTCTGCATATGTAGCTCCTAAACTACAGCACTATAGATCTAATGTAAGGGGTATGTATGTGAATGTTTTGTGAATTTCTTGGAAATGAAGGCAGTTAAAAATCAGATAAATGCAGCTATGGAATTATCCAGTTTGGTTGATTGGTGTAGGTTTTCAGTTCTATTGCTTATGAGTCATTATGTTAAAGATTAGATAGTCCTGAGTGATACGCACATTCCCAGTAGCAGGTTATATTCATGCTAGGTGAATATACCAGTGTGTTTTTCATCGTTCCATAAATATGTGTTTATGGAGAACAGCTCAAATGTAAAGGGTAGAAGGGGCCAGTTTTATCACCCTCAGTAACATTAGCTCATGCCGATAGAAAGTGGACTTGGCTTTACATGTTTGTAGTGATGGATTCTTAACAAAAATGTATATAAGTAGTGATGTTACTACTAGGAGTGTAGCGGTGCACTTATTTGTAGTGAACCGTTTTGGTTCTGGTTCTTCGATACAATACAGAGGTTTACTGAAAAAATACATGTAGCCTAAGAACACAAACATTCGCCTTAAGGTTCCACATGAACCTTGACACAGAATGAACAACACAGTATGAACAGCATTCAAGCACAACCCATGTGCAGAGAAAAGAAGCCAGGTTGGACGTTTGAAGCATATTAAGTTTCACTTTCGTTTTTCGGTAGTTATAGGAGAAGCCCCATTCTACAGTCTACAGCCCTTTCTACTTGAGTTACAGAGCGCACCCCCAATATACACCCCTTCACTGGTCTCTACTGTACTGAAAACTGATCAAAAATGTATCGAACCGAAGACCCATGTACTGAAAACGTACCGAACCGAACTTTTTCTGTACCATTACACTCCTAGTCACTACCACATATATAAATGTGCTTTAAGCTTACAGCTCAAAGATAAATGAATTGTTAGCAGAACCTTATTGTCATCTGTGTACAGCATATTCTAGCATTCAGCGCATCACTTACTACCTGGCCCTGACAAATTGCAATTCATTCTGTGAGGAGCGTGTCAGTTGTTATGACCTTCCAGGATACAGCTATTCCCATGATAAACCTGTCTATCAGAAGGGTTTTCTCCCAGCCTGCAGCTTTCTGATACTTTGGGGAGAAACTTTGATTTATCTTCTATGATGTACTCTTTCTTGTGACATCTAACTTTAGCGAACAAACCCAACTGTGGCAGCCCCTCATCAGCAGGGGACCCAAAGAGTCTGTAATTCCCTGAAGACTCAAACACATATTATATTCCTCTCTGTAGCAGAGATGAAATTGGGCCAAACATGCATGAAATACAGCTGCTTCTGGCTTAGAAATACAATTCAATGAGGCAGGATTTAGTTTTTAAAAAGTGTGTATTTTTTGTAAAAAGAAAATAGAAGAATTTGTGGTTTATCACAAACCCTGGAGCTGTAAAATGACAAATGGTTTACTGTGGACAGATCTGATTGGATCGATACCCAGTATGTAAGCTGGATGTCTGTATCCGTTTCTCCCTGAGGAAACCAAGCACAAATTTTCACAGTAGTTGGCTGTGTTGTGCATTTCAAATCACCTATGATGATCGCATGATGTATAGTGCACTGTATCAGCTACAATTATAATTGTCTCACATTTTTTTATCATACCGGAGAGTAATTGCTGATGATGTTTTTGGTCACTCAGCTGTACTGCTCTTTTATGTGTTTTTAATAGGTTTTGGGCAGCGGTGGATGTATTTGGCACTGTATCGGGTTGTGGTTACACACACACACAATAGTTGAATTTAATAGCTGGTTTTATTTTCATTGGGGGAATTGTTCATGTATAAAAAGGTGGAAGAATGCCAGCATTTTCCTTTGAATAAAAATATTGTCTCATAGAAAATGAGATGTTTTACCTATGTGTGAGGTTTCCACAAATGTAATTTCACAATATAACTGGACGTTGTTTTGCAGCCTTTACATATGGTGTGAATGAGCCATGGCAGCATTCTAATTCAGCCACATGCATCTACATCACTTTCTTTTTAGGACTGGGACCACAACATATCAATTTTTTGGTTGTTTGTCATTTCCAACTCAGACCTTTTCTTTCTCATCACTTCCAGCCTGTGGCCTGCGTGAGTTGTTTTGCTGTGGCGTCTTAGCTTGAGCCCCAGGAGTGCAGAGGGCTTAAGGGGCTCAACATCACTGAATGTAGAGAGGCCACGGATTGCACCAAAACATCTGTGGGGGTGCTCTTAAAACAGACTTTTTCTCACCAGCTTCTTGGGAGTCACAGGTTTCCACAAATTAATGAGACCCACTGTTTTCTTTTCTTCCTGAGAAGAAAAAGGAACAGTAGAGAAGACATGAAACCAGTCACAATGATTGAGATCCATTGTTTTTCATTTGTTTCTTGACAAAGATGAGGCAAAGTGGTGATCATACAGTAGATGTAATTAGTGAAAAATGTATCAGAAGCCTTTTTGGCAGTTCGGCCATCCATTTTCCCAACCTAAATCATTCCATTTAGATTATTGTTATAAAACGTTCCACTTGTCTTTTTCTCTGTGTAACAAAAATAGAATAACAAACCTTATTAAAATTACAGTCAACAGGATTTTTATACAGTATGGAAATGTATGAAAAGTATGGAATTTGATTTTATTCGACTATGGGACAAGAAAGATGACTACAGAAGATATTTACACTTTTTGTCAGTGAAGAGCATGTGTGAGATGGAGCTTCGTGTAATCCAAAGGAAGTCCAGAAATGTGACGCAAAGTGGAGGCACCCTCCTACACGGAGACGCCTCTACACCTGGAACGTTGTCCAACTTCCTGTGTAGGAGTGTGGACCAAACAGCCACAAATGGCAAGTTTTCCCATCGCTGGTTAATCCCAGATATAAAATTTGTATCCAAATGGGAAAAGAAACCTGGATGGAAACGGTGTGAAATCATTCAGTTTTTCCACTTGCTGAAGGCACAAATGAAATTGTAACTGTTGAGTCTAGAAATGTCTGAATCAGAAAATCTGTAGGTATCCTGAATGAATATTTTGCATGCAAAGGTGAGTGTGTAAGAATATAGAACAACAGAAGGGAGATTATTATTATATTATAGAATCAAGTGGTTTATCATTTAAACATTTGTTTAAAAATGGAGATGAATTTTAACTTGATATTGAAGCCATTTAGCTGGAAGCTCAGAACTACTGTAACCACAACAGAAAAGTAATCAAAACCTGGCTAACATATATCATCTGTGTTCTCCTCCCCGTTACTTTAATGATTCATCACATCTTTGCAGTTAATTTGCCTTGCTATTAGTAACAACATTCATAACTGTTTGTACAGTAGATTGTTAGTAGCCTTTCCAGCTATTCATTATAGCCTTTTCTTTTATGTCGTAGGATGTTGGGAGGCTAAGAAGAATGGAGGCTGTACCTAGGCTGTGTGCCTAGCTAACCCATGGAGAACTAACAGGAACAGCACTGGATGGAGGCCAAGACATTGGATGGCGAAGACGAGGAAGCACACAGTATTGTGGATCAGTTGTGGTGTTTATTCTCTTTCTCAGCTGCCTCAAAGTAGTTGCAAAATATTCTGCAATGTGCCTCATTAGTTCACTCTGGCATGCGTATGCTGTGGAGCAATGGCAAGAAGAGTCAGGGTAGAGAGTCAAAGCTAAAGAAACTCATACATGTGGAATTTGAAGTCGGATTGCAGTAAATTTTAGGGTGATAATAAAAAGGGTAAACATCAGATAACATTTCTTCACACAGCTGTGCCAGGATAACATATATTAGAAATCACAGAGAAGGGATAAGAGCTATAGACAGTTTGCATCATGGGTAGATGTAAAAGCAAAGCCTCCTGGCTGCTGTTGTTAGCTGGGTTGATGCTAACGGGAATGGCTTTGAAATACGATGGGGGTCCTGGACAGTGGACTCGTTATGCCCAGTGGGATGCAAAGGCGACAGGTGAGCTCAGCTTTATTCTGAAAACCAACATCAGCAAAGCCCTGGTGCTCTATCTGGATGACGGAGGGAACTGTGACTTCCTGGAGCTTCTAATTGCAGACGGGAGGCTTCAGCTGCGCTTCACCATCCATTGTGCTGAACCAGCATCCCTGCACACAGAGACCCGTATTAATGACCAGCGTTGGCACAGAGTCCTCCTCTCCCGTAATTACAGAGAGACCAGGCTGGTGGTGGATAATGAAGAGAAAGTGGCCGAGGTCAAGTCCAAGAGGAAAGAGATGGTGGTGGCCAGCGACCTCTACGTGGGGGGGATCTCGCCAGATGTGCGCCTCTCTGCCCTGACATCCAGCACAGTTAAATATGAGCCACCGTTCCAGGGCCTTATTGCCAACTTGAAACTGGGAGAGGCGTTACCACTGCTGCTGGATGGCCAAGGTGTTCTCAGTGATTTGGAGTACATATGTGACATAGACTCACCCTGCAACAACAAAGGCCAGTGCTCTGTGAGCCAAGGAGAGGTCCTGTGTGACTGTATCAATACCAACTACAGGGGAAGGTACTGCCACGAAGGTAAGACATGTTTTTAGCAATCTGCATGTTTTAAAATTCTGATGTTCTTACTTGACTCAGTTTCATTGTTTCATTGCTTAAGTAGGGAACAGACTGATGGACCTTTTAATAGTAAAATTCAGTCTTTGCATATGCTTTAAAGCACATATGACCCTCGGCTCAAAACTAACCTGCTTAAGGGTCCAAAAGCCCATGAGATGAATTGGAATGCAATAACTACACTGACATATTACCAGTCAAGGGTGTTGAAATCATTTGAGTTCAGGGGTCACATACAGAGCAGTGGGTTAGACCAAAAATACTGTCAAAATAACCATTATATGATGACAACTCCAAATATTTACATTTTCTTTTCACAAAAAATGTGAATGACATGAACAACCTGAAATGTTTTAAGAGAAGTGGAATATTAACAATATAATGCCTTTTATGGTTTAACGGTTTATGTGTCTAGATCCACTGTGACCTGCACGTTGTGATGCACATGTGTAAATGATAAACTGAGGCATAATGTTGTTAAAAATTGTACTTATTTTTTATAAGACATTTCAGGTTACTCAAACTATTAACATTTTTAAGGACATTTTGTGGATGCAAAAATTGTAACAGAATTTACATTTTTCACTATATTATATGTTATATATAGTATAATATTTTACTTTTCAAGCCGGCTTGAGCTCATATTGGGATGTGTCTGGCCCCTGAGCTAAAATGACTTTGACCCCCCTGCTTTTAAGGTTCTGTATAAGATGTGTCTATGCTTTTGTCCTCAAATGAAGTCTGTGTTGCCTTGGGAACTGGTCATTTGTTGACATTAGCTGATTCTTTTTCTAAGATAAAAGTAGCTAGTTTTGCATTTCACAACAGAAGAGCACAGAAGAGGAAATGGATTTTGGAACAAGCAGACGAATGTTTTTCTTCATAGAAATTACCCTATTGTGGTTGTTATCATACATGTAATCACCAAGGTAGTCCTTATTATCTTGGTATTGGCTCAAGAAATGATAGTTTTCCAGCACAACACAGGCTTAATGCAAGTACACAACCATGCATGAGTCTTTTATATTGAATCTGTAATAGTTTTTTTATTATTATTTTTTTTGGTATACTATTCATTTTTGAGAGATTTAAGATGAGGTTAAAAGTAATGTTTTGTCATTTGTCATATATGCTTATTTCCTTGCTAGTTTATGTCTGTACTGAAAATATGAAGCTAGAAATAGCACCAAACACACAGAAACATGGGGAAATTTCTAACTCGTCTAGAAGTAACAGTTCACACCTGGCATTATCATGCATCTTGTATGATTTGAACACAAGTAGACAGCTCTCAGTATGTCATTTCACCTTTGGCATTAACATGCATCACTACATGCATCTCAGATTATCATCTATTTATGCAAATAAGCATGTATATTATGTGTGTTTGCTGAGACAAAATGTGCTATTGTTTTTAAGTGGTGAGAGGCAGCGAATCACATCATGTGCCTAACCAGCCGTAAATGAAAGCAAGAAGAAGATATCAAAATAATACACAATGAGTCTATTGCACAGTCAGTGTGGTCCAAGCAAACCAACTCAGCCAAAATGTTTGACACACTGGTAATAAATCTCTGTGGGGTTTTTTGTGAAATGCTTATGCAGAGGATGTTAGTTGTTCATTGTTGTTCAGGAAACATTTGGGCACACATTTCTAAAAGAATGTAAGGTCATCTGCAGGCCAGACTACCTCTGAATTTGTCCTTAATGGGCTTTGAGTGCACTGATTCACACCTATAACCTATCATTTTAACTGTCTGTTCAGCAGCGTCTTAATGCGGCTGTGAACAGGGTGAACATCCTCCTACCAGCATCTATAAAACCCACTTATTTTATTAACACATAATGCCTCACCTTTCTAAACACAAAATGTTAAAAGGATCATTTACAGTATTACAGAGGGGTTCAACAATCGACTATTTTTTATTTATTTATTTATTTCCTGTGATGTGTCAAGTAGTCAAGTGTCTTGGCTGGTTTGCAGCAGTCTGTCTTTGGCACTCTTAAACTAGCATTATTTTATAAAAGTTCAGTCTACCTTATAAATATCTGATACTAGGCATATTATCTACATCTGTCCTTCGCTGCATTGAAAAATCAATAAAGCACACTTAAAACTGATCCAGGTCAAAACATACTGTGGCTGTGCTTAAAGACAGAATCTCAGGAGTGACAGGCAGAACAGCTCTCTCAGATGCCTCGTCTCATCTTTACAAGTGAAAGAGGATAAAGGATGAACATCTTTTCCTTTGAATGTTCTTGTTTGTAACAGAGGCATTTCAGGCTAAATATTTGTTATGCCGCTTAATATACACAAATGGCAACAGAGCACATTTTAATAGCCCTGTTTGTTGTGCTAATATGCAAACAGAATATCATAAAACATAAAACAATATGAAAAAGTGTCACTGTTAGACAGTCAGAGCCACAGTTGGTCATTAATGTAGGTGTTTTTTTTTTTTTTGTTGTCATATCCCACATCAGGGGTCAAACAGTTGGTAAGAAGCAACATTATGGCTCGTGAGACAAATGAAGATCCTTGGCAAGTGATTCTGCAAACAGTAAACTCACAGCCTGCAATCTATAAATTATGCTGGAGTATTGCAGCTTGGTACATTATATTAACCATTAAATTATTTATTTATGTTTATTGGCATAGGGACAAATATGAAGCATAAACTGATGCCACAGAGCAAAGCATTTATAGTCGACGCTAATTTGCAGTTACCATCACTAGATGGGCCTTTAAAATACACACACATTGAAACACAAGAAGCAGGAGATCATCCATGTTCATAACTAAAGTCATTATTGCCAACTGCAGTATAAATAATGCCCTGTTGCAGTATTTGTCAGCACTTGCATACAGCCCACCATGTAGATAAATATGGGTTTGTATTACATAGGATTTAATACTGTGATTACTGTGATTGTGATTGGTCAAAGACATCATTCATCATTCTATGGTCAGTTTTTTTTTTTTTTTTGCATAATAGACCAGTGTTTCTAAATAACAGACTGTTGCAAAGAAAAGAGCTGTGATCATCTGGAGTCTAGAGATCATTTTACAACAATGAAACCCATTTTAAATCAATATTATTCATTAAATGATTAATTTCTCTAGGAAGCTGCCACGTAATAAATGAGATAATATGCAGTAAACCAGTCATTGTTGCAAAAGATCTCTTTCGGGTGATTGCACATCACCCTGCCAAGTGTTTTTTTTTTTTTTTTTTAAGTTATGAACTGTTAAACATTATACCTTGCTTCAATCATGTCTTTATTTTTTAATTTTT
>JAPSES010000044.1:12866968-12912485 GCA_029822895.1 Maxillicosta whitleyi | reverse complement strand
TACAGCTTTTTCATTATGGAATTGGAAATGTCGTGATAACCAGGCTACAACTTGACCTTTGTTGTGCATTTTTAGTTGTGGGCATTTACATGGTGATAAATCCCTAAATTTATTCATTTCATTTGGTCGTTTGTCAGAGGCATTATATCCCACTGACGTGTGTTTTCATATGACTGATGTTTTATACTGTATGTGTTTAATACCTGAGACATGTGACGTCACCACAGTACAATCTGTGAACCCACTGGGCTGAGAAGGAATGAGCAGATGGGGAAAATCTGGTCTGCACATCAAGTGGGTGTAGTTCACATGTTCATGGGTGTGGATTTTGTTATGCTGCAGTTTATGAACTAATATCCGTCATCGGGTAATGGAGAAAATGTCTATTCATATAGAGGAAAGCACAGAGTCGGGTACCGAGTGATGCTATATACACATCTTTCAGATAAAATGAAGTCCTGCAGCTTTAAGTTGTGATCGATAATAATAATTTTGTAATCTGTTTTCATAATGCATTATTTAGGAACATAATTTCTGTCAATTTAAAAGACAATTTTCCAATTAGTATAAAGTGCTATGGAAATATGTGAATACCAAGTCAACACCTGAGACTGGAGCTGAGATCATTACAACATTCTCCCTCCATATTCTTTTCAGATGTCTGCAGCTTGAACATGACCAGACCTGTAGTGATTTTTGCCTCTTAACACTATTTTATCTCACTCTGAAAGAGAAATCTATAATGTTTGGAGGTGATGGCTCTTTTGGTGTCAATTATGCGGATAATGTGTGAAAGAGATGCCATCCATTCATCCCTTTCACCGCAAATTATTTTCTATTTTACTATTTTTACAGCAAACTACAACTAGTCACACAGGATCAACAAATAATTTGCCTTCACCTTTCTATTCTTATGAATTTAATGCAAACAAGTACCATATTAACCCCTTATTGCCGACTGTCACAAATTTGCATCAAACCATTATCTTTACTGAATCAGTAAAGAAAACTTATTATTATTATTCAGCTAATGCCAGTTTGGGCATATTCAATAAATACTTAGTCAGAATAATGAAAATTATTTTGTGGCATTGATAAAACCATCTCCAAAGATTGGAAAATCTATTTATTTCTTACTGACCATTATGCCTGTTGCAAAATTGCATCAAACCCAAAATTGTTTTTATTTTATGTGTACATCGAATTAACTTCTCTCCACTTATTTTAGCATCTGTTTGAAAGAAAAAAAAGAAAACACAAATAATTTACATATAAATATACATAAATACAGGGTTAAAATAGGTCTAACCTGCAGCTCCTTAATTGCTCAAGACTAATTTGTTAAAATTGTCCTAAACTTTTAAAACTTTCCGTAATAACCAAATAAGTGTCACATCGCCTCAAAAAACCTCATGCTCACTTTGACACGTCTTATATTTTACTTACTTCCATTTATATACATAGACCTTTATTAAACTCATTGACAATAAATCATAGCTGCTGCAGCTCATACTGAAAACTTGTCTGCTTTTCTTAAACATTTAGCAAGGTTTTATGGGCAGGAAAATACTTTAGCACCAAACACCCCTTCAAACAGTGAAATGGAAAAACACTGATACTTGTGACTCATAACTCACTTGTTTTTGGCAGTTTTTGACATTAATTGCCCTAATGTCAGTTTCTTCCTCCTTTTCCTTCAATTGCTCTGGGATTTCAACCTGTCTGCTCAGCTCCAGAGGACAGTGCGTGAATATCATCCTGTGGTGTGCTCAGAAAGAAAAGTATCTGTTGAGATGCATGAACTGTATGCGATGTAGGCATCAGATGTAATAACACAGTAACGCTTGAAAGCAGAAGGAGTTGAGAAGGAAAAGCAAACATCATTCATCAATCAATTTCCAGATATAAAAGCAATTTGTTTTTTGAAGTTCCTTGATGTACATTCCAGCCCTGCCCATGTCCAATGTCTAAGCCAAAGATAACTGAATGTTTTACCACAAGACAGACAGAAATCGATGTCTGCCAGTACCTGAGAATAGTGTGGCAAGACCTCATTTTGTAGACAGACACTTGAGCACACTGATAGGTCAGTCTTTTGTCTCTTGTCCTCCTGCTTTTAACACAGAGATTTTATAGAATCAACCCATCCTGAAGACCTGTTTAAAGGAGTCTATTTTTTGATAAGGCCAACATTTTTATTTTTTCAAGCCCTTTTGTATGCTAATTTCGGCCTTGCGGGGTTGTAATGATAACTTTTCTTTCATTAAAGCTGCACCAAATAGTAGTCTTACTCAAATCCAAATTTTTTTATAGACCCCAGTTGTCAGGATAGAATGTTGCTATTGTAACATTCTCCAATTTGCCACAAAGGATCTGCCATTAAGAGACATTTGCAAACCAGGATTTTTTCCCCATCAGACAGCAGAAATCACGTCCCACATCCTATAGATGATAAGACTATAGAAGTAGTTCAATTAGAGTTGGAAAAGATTGTGGTTTGGTTTAAATAATGACTAATACTTATTTTTAATCTCATCCTTGCAGACTTTTTCTGCATTAAACTAGCTCTGGTACCTTTCCCCAGCTTTCATATACATTAACATTATATAAAGCTTCAACACTATAATAATACTGAACACACAGACATGTCACATGTCAATGCAAAAGGTGTTTCAATCATATTTTAGAATGCAAGTAGTGTCGATTTGCGGAAAAGTACATGTGCATTAAATTCAGATGAAACAACAGCAATTAGGCTTAGAATAAATCCATTTCCCAGTCATACACATGAATGCCCAGAAAAAAATACCTCAGTGTTGCTCCAATTTAGGTCTTTACATGAAGGATAGGGTATTACACAGTCTCAAATCGTATAAGCATTAACTGATTCTTTGAACATGTGTTTTTTTTCTGCTTTGTGAGAGCTTTCAGTATTTCATTCATGACCATAAATGTCAATTTTATCACAGACTGACTTTCAAAAGAACTATTAGGTTTTCGTAATCGCTTTTCTATTCAAATTTTTTTCTTAAACAAAGAAATTAAAATTGTTTTTCACTCATTATCTCAGAATTGGAGCTCCTACATACAAAGAATTCTTGTCAACTGTAGCCTTATTGTCATGGCAACAAGCATATCATTGTTTCTTCTATAGCCCCATTCAGTCATTCATTCCTTTTGTTTCTGTGTACTGATGAGACTGATATGAAAATAATCTTGTTTTGTTGCTGCCAATATACAAGAAATGCAGCTTGCCATCTTGATATCTTTAATCACAAATTAATTGAGCGTAATGCATTCATATCACTTTGGTGCAAAAATATCAGTGGAAGAAATATTTATGGTGTATTGACTCCACTCCAATGCTGCTAATATATCAGAAACACGGATCAACTGAGATTAGTGAACCCTTCATAGCTGTTTATGTAATTGCCTTCAAGATCCAACATTAAGGCAAGCTCAACTAGAATCAAGAAATGAAGCATGAAATAATTAGGCCAGTTCTTTCTGTTTGACTTAAAATCTCTCCACATCTTGTCTTCTCTTTTCCTCACCCCCCCCCCCCCCCTTCCCAAATGGTTCCTTTAGGTCACAATCTTGGTGGACGGAATTCTCACAACCACAGGCTACACTCAGGAGGACTACACCATGCTGGGCTCTGATGATCTCTTCTACATAGGGGGCAGTCTAAACACAGCTGACCTGCCAGGCTCCCCCGTCAGCAACAACTTCATGGGCTGTCTGAAAGATGTAAGCGCAGTCTGACCTAGGCCTCAGCCGAGGACTGGAAATACTATCCTACCCTCCTTAGATAGCCGTCCCCCCTTCCTATAGGCCGAGCATGTTCTGCGTATATAAAATAACCACTCACATTTGTATTGATTCTGCTGTTGTAGGATGTTTGAAGGAGAAATATTTAGCTGCGCAGCTTCTCTGTGCAGAGCATATATGCATTTATGGATTCCTGCGGGAATCCCTTGGAGAACTAGTAGCACTAATAAGCAACAGACAGATCTTCCCATGTTTCATCCTTAAACATATTCGGAATTTTCATCACTGTTCCCTCATTTTTTGAACATTTTAGCTCCAGCCTGTAGCTGTCACATTGATTATCTTGAACATGCAACTTAAAATTATGTCCTTGTCATTACAGTTAAGTATAGACTAAGCAGGGAATTAATGGTTAATGTCCAATTTCAGCCCAGTCTTACAAATTTTTAATGAGGGGAGCACTGTCATAAAAAGAAAATGATGTGCCATGTGCATTAGAAGAAATGCTGTAGAAAGAAGGAGGCGTGAATAAATCATGCAGTATTTTTAAATAAAGTGCAGTAGCAAGAATCAGCACGGACACCACAGTGGCAGGTGGGTGTATGCAGTACATGCTCACTCATTTCTTAAAGCGAACATGTTTTATCAAACCTTTATAAAGTTGCTACTGTTTTTTTTTTTTTTTTTTTTTACATTTCCTCAAAGGTGGGAGGTCATTGAATGCCAGTAAAAAACAAAAAGGGTTTAGAAGTTGTCCTCCTGACTCATTTAGGTTTACATTTAGGTGGTAAAAGCAGTCTGGTTATGGTCAGAGAACGATTGAAGAATAATTTTTATCACACCATAGGGCACTTCTGATATTTTTCCATAAATATAACCAAGTCACACAGTCATAAAATCCAAGTGATACAGTAAATAGAGTTGGTGTAGAGGAGTGTGTGAAAAGTGAATGAACACTGATGTACACAGAAAGGCTCATAATGTAGTTGTGTCTCAGAACATGTACATATTTCGCTTGCACAATTAGGTCTGGGTAACGCAGCCAAAAATGCTATTATGATAAAAGTTCACATCAAATGACGGTGGGAAGTAATGCACTAAAGGTGAAATCGTACAACCAGCTGAGATGTTCAACAGAATATCAGGCTTAATGTTTCTGCAAAATCCCAGATGTATTCAATGACACTTCTCGCATTATTTTATCACATTACTTCTTCAGATATTAAACAGTTTTCAGACTTGACTAAATTCCATTAATACCAGGAACCTATCTTGCTGAACATTTCAGTTGACATTAGAAGCATATATAACAGTTTGATTGTGGAGAGCTCTGTGTCCTCGTGTCTTTTGAAACACAATCTGAGGGTTTTTGCGTTCCTCATTATGGACCAATTGCTTTGTTGAAATGCATAGGAACACTTGATCTGATGCAAAATAAAGGTAAATTGTGCTCAAGTGCAACCATTACTAGTCATGGTTGCACCCACCTATCATTAGTGCAAAGTATTTCATGAATCAGTGGTAAATACATAATAGATTGCAGTTGCCTTTCCCTGCACAGTTAATGGGCGCAATCCAGCCATTTGTGATTTGCTTGACACTAAATGAAACAAATCCAAAAGGCAAAAAGATTTATATTGTAATATTAGCAATAATTCCAATTTATAAATTATATACAGATAATCAGAGGTGCTAATGTCATAAGAAAAGTATTAGAGTAATAAAGGATACAAAATTTGATCACAATGATTATTGTTGATGTTTTATTACCATGCATATTTAGAATAGACATCATTATGAGGAAATCATATTTTTTGGGTAGAATATGTTTGTACAGTTTAGAAACACTAACATTATACACGTTTGTGGTTTGCAGAAACCAATGTCAGCATTTCTTTCCCGCATTTGGATTGTGTTTTCTCCTGTGAGACAAGATATAGGATAGCCGTTGCACAAACATATATATGCTTTCATTAGTCTGTTTACCTCCAATGAATCCACTAGTGTGGAATTCAGCAGGGTATTTCACACACCAAGGGTAAAAGAGAGAAACCAGCAGACACAGACAGGCTGTAGAATACTCAAAATGCACAAGGCAAATGGAGGAGAAATAACCTGACTAAGCTGGTAATGTTGCAGCAGGTAGAAACAAAGCACAAACAGCAGCAGCTGCATTATGTGCGAGAACAGACGCTTGTCGGATTTTAAAGCTGGTTGTGTTGTGTTGTTTCGGCTTGATTATGTGAATATTGTTGGAGACAATGTGTTCAAGTCCAGTGCTCTGTCAGAACTAATGAAAGGTTTCATTGCTATGAGAGCAAGTGTTCATATTTAGGCTCATAACTGGGAACCCAACAGAAGCTCTTTTGATTATATACGTTAACAACAATGCATCCATTCTATGTGCTTTGAGACATCATCAGACAGATGCAGCTGCATTCATATGGACAACTAGTTGTATTGGAGGACAATTCAGAAGTTTAATAAGTGATCAAGAGATCAGGAATATTGGACCTTACATAGCTTTATTACACTACTTTTTCAAATGCTCAATTCTTATTGACCACAGACAGCACTCTATGGTTACACAGACTTATTTCTGAATAACATTGCTATAAATACCAGATCATTTTTATGCTGCACAGCAGCTCCAACGTACAATCTAATGTGTTTACCAAAGTTTTATGAGAAACTGTCCTAACCTAATTCACAATAGGTCATATTTAAATATTATCACAGGAACCCATTTTAGTGATTGCTTTAGCTATTTTTGCAACTTATAACCAGTCAATTTCAGCAACATACTGCATGTTTAATAAATCAGAAAAATGTATCCATGTGTAAATGATTAAATGCTATCAGACTAACAGGTTCTTTCATTAGTCAAACAAACAAAATATATGATAGCCTTTGAAACTAGATTCAAAACTTCTTGTTGAAAGTTTTTAGAAATCCATGAAATGGAAATTTATTTTGCAACTCAAATCTCCAGCCAGAGTCTGCTTTTGGCAATGACTGATCTAACCAGATCTTTTCTGGAAGTAATCCTGTCATTGTTAAACCATTGCTTTCTGCCAAAATTTGTTTTTCATTAGTAAATAGAAGAAACATGATTCACAGGGTTTAGTTTGCACACATGATGACTAATTGTACATTATCCCTTACATACTTTAAATCCAGAGTTCAGTTTGGTTTACAGATTAAAAAAAATATCCAAACACAGATTAAGAGTGCTTTCAATACTAGAAATACAATTATTAGAAATTTGAAACACTAAAATGATACAGCCTTTAACATCGCATTGAAGAATTAATTTAAGACTTAAAGAGGGGTAAGAATAGAGTGTAAGGAGTTTATTTCTAAACATATGAAGAGGAATCTCTAATCTGGATTTAAAAATGTTGACTTCTGAGTAAATCTAAGCCCCACTGTATGTTGCTCCACATGTTTATAGTAAAACAGCTGAATTGCTACGTCTCCATCTTAAATTTGGCCTCTGCTTTGACTGTCTGACCATAGATCTAAGAGCCCTGCTCAGTTTATATCCCTTAAGCATATCACTAATGTATTCTGGACTTAAACCTTCCAGTGACTTGTGAACTAATAGCACCACTTTAAAATCTATTTTGTAGCTCGCTGGAAACCAGTATAAAGATTTTATGAATGTTGAAATGTGCTCTTTTGGGGAATTTCAGCAGAAGTCGGTTCCAGTAGTTGTGGGATGAGCTTCTCTTGGGCTTCTTGGGGCAGACGACAGTTGTTTTGGTTCAGTTTTATGCTGATGGAAGAGTGTTTTGGTGATTCCTTTGATGTGATGTGTGTAGGTTAGATTTGAGTCTATTGGTATTCCACAGTTACAAAAGTCTAAACCTGGATTTAGATAGCTGAGTTTGGTTCTTATTTGGATCTTGTATTCAAGCTCATTGGCTTGAAATGTGCTTTTTTCTGCATTAACCCGTAAAGATCCAAACAGCTGCTGGTGACCCATCTACTGATGTAAACTGTTTAATACCGTTTGATCCATGAATCCTGTCAATACTGGTGTAAAATGCAGTTTGTCACCTTTTCATGGTAATCAGATATAACCTATTTTCTACGTTTAGAATCTAGGTAGTTACCATGGAAACATCATTATCCTCTACAATTTGCCAGCAAAAGTGACTCACCAGCAAAACCCATGGTTTTTGATAAATGACAGTGAATGGAGACACATGTTTTTACATTCAGTTATTGACATCTTTGCGGAAAAAGTCACTTTTCCTTGAGTTTTCTCTTTCAGATATAATAACCCTCAACTTTAATCTGATCTTTAAGGAACATCAGTGAATTAAATATGGGAAAAATACCTGATATTCACTGAATAATCACAAAATGCAGAGAGTTATATAAGAAATGGTGATAAATCACTTGAGAAATGTTAAATATAGACAAAAAACTATTTTGAAACTGCCACATAAGTTGAACTGGGTTTTTATGGGTCAAACTCTGCAACATAGATTTGGAATTAGGGCCTACTCATTAAGTATTTGTTAAATAATAGACACAGCAGCTATACTGGTTGCACATATGTACTGTGCAGAGTAAATGCACTGAAAGGCAAATGAGATGTTATTTATGGACAAGCTATTGTCCCAAAACAGCTGCCAATGCCGCAACCTCCGCTCTGTGGGCGATGTGGCTGGTGGTGGTGTTAAGACTTACTACTGCTGTGCATGGTCACAGATGTACTTTAGGCATGCAGCTAGAGTGACAGAATGGAGAGTCATGAAGACTGGATGACAAAGCAGAAAAGTCAGAGAAAAGAGGGCGAGTCATGGCTGAGGCAGAGCTGATCAAATGGGATCACCCTGCCAGGAAATCCTGGAGCTCGGTTCAAAGACAGGTCACTCTGAGCCAGAGCTCAGGGCCTGACGATGAAGTGGGGGAACAGAACAAGCAGTGTTGTGGAAGAATTCAGGCACACATACAGGTGCAAAGAGTGGGTTTAATATTTATTGTATAAGCAGAGGATCCATTTAGGGGATATGTGTCTTGAATCTGTCTCACTTTATTGAATGTGGGGAGTCTGGACCATGACTAATCTCTCATGATAATAGATGCGACTGCTGCTGGGTAGAGGCCATCGGGTTCATCAGGTACCAGAAAAATAACCCACTTTCAGGAGAATGTCACGACTACAACAACTAACAGGAAGAGATGAATTTGTCTTTGAAGTCAGTGGCTTATTGGTCTGTTGTTTGTGAGCCCACAGGATATCCTGCACCAGATCATTAGGTTGCACTGCTTTAATGCTTCGAAGATTGTGCCCACTTTGGTTATGACGAATGTTTTCACAGTGGAGCAGGTCTCCACTCTCAGACTAGTGTCATGTAATTCCTCTGTCTGAGCTTAAAATAGTGTTTGAGCTTTGTTCGCCAAGTCAAGAGTTTGATTTCTGTATTATGGGATGACCTGTATTGAAGACAAGTATCTGAATGTAATAGGATTTTTTTTTATTCCTGTATGATTGTGCATTTCAGCAAACCACAGACATGTATAATCTGTGTAATATATCATCAAAGGATCTGCTACTTCTTTGCATTTCCTATAGGAGGCAGATTCAGCTGGTACCCGATATAAAAAAAATCGAATATGTTCCCATCAGAGAAAAAAATTTGCATCTGGACTGCTACCTATATTTTTAGATCTAAGCAATAAAAGTTTCAATATTACAAACTATAAGCTTTTTACTTTACTTGACAAGTTGATGTGGGGCTGTGATAACTTTATGAGGTTATCTGAGTAAAAATTCTGCATGTTATCATAGCATATTCTATAGTTATATTAGGTCTACAATGAAATCATCACACAACTCCAATATTTTATTTAATTTTTTTCATTCTTTGTTGACAAGTTCTGCTATTTTTTCTAAGTGTGGGGTATTAATTAAAGCTAATCATAATAAAAAGCATTAATATTATTATCATTAATACAGTAGATTAGCAATTTAAATAAAAACACTATTCAGGAATTGGTGTTACATCTGCTGTTTTGTCAGAATGTGTTGGTGGAAAGGTGTTCACTGTTTAACGTTTAGTTTTTATAAACTGCTAGTAAATTATCACTTCATACTTTTTCAACAGAACACTAGAAACTGTCACATTGGCAGGTTCATCTTCTACTTTACATTAACTCTGCAAGCCTGAAAACTGCTGTCTTAAAAAAAAAACAAAAAAACAGTTGGAAACTTGACAAAACTTGCTTTTGCACATCTCGGGTACAAGCAATTGTGAACAGGCATTAAGTAAACAAGAGACATGCGACAAGTAAACTGTCTCATGTGAACCTGGATTGGGCTCAAAGAACAGCTATCAGTGCTTCTTAATTGGTCTGGCATTGGAAGTCACATTTTCCCATTGACAGCGGGTCTTCACCCACTCTCATAGACTTAAAGGGATAGTTTAGGGTTTTTGACATGAATCTGTATTCCATCCCCATCATCAGTGTAGTACATGCACCCTGACTTACCCCCGACAGTGTCCTTTGAGCCCAGTTCTGGTCCGGTTTTGGTCAAAATGCAAGTTGTCCGGCAAGTTTATGGGGTCACTAAAATAAAAAGTTTTTCTTCTAAAAACAGCATGTGTTCAAAAGAGTGATTTATTTGCATCACAAACCAATGTCCACAAAAAGTCACACCTCATAATCACTTGACCCTACTTTCTTTCTCTTCGTATCTCTCCGTGCTGCCACAAGATGACAGTTAGTCTACCTGTTTCACTGCTGCAAAAGGTTGGTGACTAGTACGTGGCATTCAGCAGCATGACAGCGCACTGATAGTAAATGAGAGAAAGTAGGGCCAAGTGATTACAAGGTGTGACTTTTTTTTTCGTGGACATTGGTTTTGTGATGCAAATAAATCGCTCCTTTGAACACATGCTGTTTTTAGAAGAAAAACATTTAGTGACCCCACAAAACTTGCCGGACTACTTTCATTTCGACCAAAGGGGACCAGAACTGGGCTAATAAATACTGTGCAAATAAATCACTCTTTTGAACACATGCTGTTTTTAGAAGACAAACATGTCAAAAATCCACAACTATCCCATTAAAACTAAACAAACCTATTATTAACAACAACACATAAGTATACTTTTACAAACAATATGCACATATGACTAAAACAATAATAGAGTGAACATAAACGATGCTGTACAATGCACATTTTACATTTAATTCTTCATTGCCAGTCTCTTATTATTGTCTGCGTTTGTAAATCCATATGTAATATACTCAAGATCATATTTATGCTTCATCTTGCCTATGAACATCTTTCAGTCAGATGTGTGCTTTACCATGAAAACTACCATCTGCTTCAGATTTGAACACATCTGTCAAAATCAATGTCAACCTCAGATTTCACATAAAATGACAAACAGAAAAAATAAAAACATTTAATCTTTTTTTTTTTTTTTTTTTTTACCAGACATATATATAAGAAATTAAAGTCTTTCACAGTGAAAAAAAAAATGCTGTCACATGAGCAGATAATTATACAGAGGTAGGGATTTGTCCTGGTCTGAGTAATGGCCACCATAAAAACAAATCAAAAATATATTTAGAAAGTAAAATAGCATGTTTGAACCACAAAAATGTCATTAATTCTAAAATTAATGTCATTCTTGTGGTTGAAACATGTTCTCTACATGAAATCACCTGGTGTCTCCTAGTGTTTCCACACTAACTACGGAGCCTCTAAACATCCAAATGGGTCCTATCTGATGACCATGAAAAGATGACACTGTATTTTTCAACCATTATTTATAGTTGTTAATAGGTTTAATGGATCAGAAGTTCGTAAACATTTTACATCAGTAGATCCTGGATGTTTGGGTCTTTATGGGTTAATGTTTTATCTGGTCAGTCTAAATCACCCATAGGTGTGAATGGGAACAGTGAATGGTTGTCTACCAGTTCTGTAATGATCTGGTGAGACATCCAGGGTGTATCCTCCCTTTTGTTGGCAGGTGGGACTGGCTCCAACACCCCCATAAACCCCCAGAGAAAATCAATGAATGATTAAATTAATGCCCTGTCATTATATATAGGGAAAAAATGCTATGAGTGGTTAAAATGCATAATATTGATGTATACACACACACCAAATACTGAGTTGATAGGCAACTTATATTAGGTTCCCCAACAATGAGATTTTACATTATAACGCGATTTGCAGAAATGCACAATGACAGCATATTATTCTGGCAGCTGTGATTCTTATATAATAGCTCAGCAGTGGCTCACAGTAGGCCATTTTGTAGCCAGACATTTTTTTGTTTTGTTTTTTGTTTTTTTTTTGTAAAATGTGGAGTTCTTAGTTGTAAACAAAGCTGCCATTAACCTGCGGTTACGCCTGTTACTGCTTTGTATGAGTGACTGTCTTGATTGACCGTCTTCCTATTTAAAAATTGCCTGTTACACTCATTTCTCCATGGTCATTTTCACCATCTGATTTCACTGCTTAATTAGTCACACTGAGGCAGTGTGAAGTGTGATATTGGCTCAAATTGCCTCTCAGCTCTGCTCTTAGTCCTCTGTGCAGTGTGGTGTGTCACCTCAGGCGCTGACGGGCAGCAGTGTGATGTGGCAGATAACAGTGAGCTATGGGTGACTTACAAGTGATACAAAATGAGACAAGGATTGTGCTGGCCTGCTGTGCATATTAATGAGCCAAAAAAAAAAAGAAGGCAAGAAAGAAAATAATTCAGTAACACCACAAAGAAAAAACAAAACTGGCAGTACAGACTTTCAAACAGACTGCTGCATATCTCTTACATTAATTTAATATAAAAAGGGCTTTTTTTATTTCAATATTTCACCTGTGACTGATCTAAACTTTGAAATAAATTGCTAGACACTATTTAAAAGCGGAGGGACATCTTTTGTAGAGTATATTCAGTACACCCAAAGTGTAAAATCAGATTTTTACTGCTGTTTTTTCTATGCTGCAAATGAATAATGAACTTAATGCCCTCTTACTTTTAGTAAATTTACACCCTAAAATTAGATATTTTTTGCACACTGCTTCTAAATGATCATGTCCACCCACCCTCTCTGCTTGGACTTGATCTCACAAAATATTCTTTGTATAAGCACACATAATGTTTGTTATTGTGTGGGTGCTATGGCTGTGATTCTTCTGTTGGAGTTTTAGATTATTCTATTCCGCGTTCTCAAGTGAGTCAGCAAAAAATCTAAAATGTAAATGTTTGGATTTGCATCTTAATCCAAAACACAAATGCATTTCCTGTTTTTTTTTTTTTTTAAACCAGCATTTCAACTGCTGCTGCCTTGTTTTTGTCATGACGCCATGTCAGTTTTGTAGGTGTTGGGGAAATTATACGGGGAAAAGCAGAAAATAGATCAAATGTAAAGGAAATTGTCTGTGATGAAAAGTAATGTTTATTACGAATACTCGCTCACACTGCAAAAAAGGAATCCCGGGAAAGTGAAAGACGCTTTGTTTGTAGGAAATAAACTTATCAAGCTTGTTTGTCATTAGAAGATTAAGGCCATTTCAAGTCACTATAGCCAACACGTTGAGTTTCCAGCTAATATTGAGCTAGATGTAACAATCTGAAACAATGGTTTGCATAAAACACCATCAGAAAAAGGCAGCTGTTTTCTTTTTTTACAGTGAGATCACTTGCAACCCTCCCCCCTTAAGTACATCTTAAATAATTAAATGTGGAGTTCTTCTAGTTCTCTAAAATCAATCCAAGCAATTATAACAGATTATATTAAAGAATATTTTGCTTCCTTCCTGTGCAGTGGCAGTACACGTGTGAGATCAAGTGCAGCAACTGTTCAGTTCAACATCATCCTCTCTCTGCATGGATGCACAGCGTGAGACAGAAACAATCTGAGAGACAAAATGTGGTTATTTTTTCATCAGTTGCTTCTAGATTCACATAATTAAAGACATCAGCTTGTTTGGCCCAACACTTTAAATGAAATTACAATAAAATCATCTGGGCATTTCTAATCTCAGCCCAGGGATGATTCGGCATTTTCCTGCTGCTGTGTTTATTGATGAGTAATATTCAACCTTTGCACTGAAATTATTGCTCTCCCCAGCTGTGATCTCACTGCGACATCTCTCTCGTTTATTAGGTGGTCTACAAGAATAATGAGTTTAGACTGGAACTGTCACGGCTGGCTGAGCAGCAAGACCCTAAGATCAGTATCCATGGTGACCTGATATTCAGCTGTGAGAGTGTGGAAGCCCTGGAGCCGGTCACCTTCGACACGCCGTCTGCCTACTTGACTTTGCCCAGGTGGAACACAAAGAAGACAGGCGCAATATCTTTTGACTTCCGCACCACTGAGCCCAGCGGCCTGCTGCTGTTCAGTCATGGCAGCCTGCAGGGTACACAGCCCAACAGGAAGCCCCGAGCTGATTTCTTCGCCATAGAGCTGCTGGATGGTTTCCTCTACCTGGTTATGGACATGGGCTCTGGCAGCATTAAGATGAAAGCGAGTAACAAAAGGCTTGATGATGGAGAATGGTGCCATGTGGACTTCCAGAGGAAAGGACGAAATGGTGAGAGGAGTGTCTGTGTATGTGAAGCCACAGGAAGTCCTCTGCCTGTGTCTGTTACTGTGTTTTGCTGTTTTTAGCTGTGGAGTAAAAAGGCTTCCAAGCTGTGAAATTGCCATATGCCACCACTGTTAGTTGTCATACTGGCACGCTCCTGCTTTTTAGTCATTCCAGTAAACTATTCATACATATTAGGTTATTATCACATTGATATTTTTAACTAAAATCTATGTATGACATTTTTTTTAACTTTGTTAATTGATTTCACAAGCGACCTATTATGCATTCACCCACCTCAAATTGGCAAATGTCTGCCTTATTAGCAGAATCCAAATACACATACAGCATACAAATGATTTCTGTTTCTTGCTTCACATTTTATATTTATTTATTTTACAGTGTCATAGGCAGTATTTTCTTGCACAAATCGGCAAAATGTCTACAGTAACCTTTTAGAATATTAGTGGTTTGAGAGGAAGTTAGACTTAAGGAGTAGCTTTTAGCTTGGCTTCAGAAAATCAAACCTGTAACCAAAGATTTGGTCCATTCATTCATGTCTTTTCAGAGAGGAGATTGATAGTGGTAATGAACAACTACTTCATAGACACTGTTATTTTAAGGTACAAAGTTCAGAATTAGGCTAAAGAAAAACAGCCACTCTGTTTCTTGGAGTAGCATAAGTGTTCCTTTATTTCATTTAAATATAGGTTATCAAAGCTTCTGTGGCATCAGCCATTATTATGTGAAAGAATTTTTTACATCCTGTAGAAGAATGATTCAACTGGTGCTGTGTTCATCTAATGGAAAAAAAAAATGGTGATAAATACGATGGTGCTGTGTTCATTTAATGGGAAAAAAAATGGTGATAAATAGGAGAAAAACAAAAGGATGAAACTACTGAAAACACAAACCATATAGACTGACAGTATCATAAATGTCATTAAATAGTTTGAGTTACTTAATAAATCCTAACACAATTTATGTCTGATAACCGTAGTGTCAAAATTGTGGAATGTAAGCAAATTATGCTGCAAGGTAGCTGACAGACCATATAATTCAATACAAACTAATGCTAATAGCAACTAATGCAAATAGTTTCTAGGTTATGCCAGTTATTGTAATTATATAGTGGTAAACCTTATGGCAGAATCCTATGACAGCCTTGCTAGTTTAACTCCTTAAATAAATCTACGGCAGAGACACCTTGCAGGAAAGGAAGTTGAATTTTTTCAATAAACAAGAGCTCCAAATGTCCAACTCAGCAGCCAAGCTAACGTTAGCTATCAATCAAAGCCCACACAGCACAGCAGACACTAATGGCACTCAGCTGTCAATCACAGCAGCCACTCCCTTAATTATGCAGAAGTTTTGGCTTTGGATAATCTGAAGTTATATAAAACTTCACCCCTTTGCAATTGTTAAAGAAGAGCAAATGACCTACGGAGACCAAAACCCTTCTTTGTAATACTTATTTCATCTGTAATGTTTGCAATTTTAACACGCAGGACCGTAGGGATGACTGACTTTTGGAGCCAGCTCCCAGTGGCTGTTCAATTTACTGCAGAGTTCGACACTAATCTACAGCATTTACTTCTCTTTTCAACCACAGAGGATGCTTCTTCAGTTACATAATTAAAATACATCGGCTTATTTGGCAAAACTCCTCATATGTAATCAGCATGAAACCATGTATAATGTGAAAACAGCTATAATGACAATTTAAATCACTGTCAAAACTCCATCAGACCTGTCACTCTGTGCAGACTCTGTGGAAGCATCTGACATTCCATACTAACATGCTAATTGGTTGGCTACCAGTGAGTAAGATTTTTCTTTTTTTTCCCTTTTTTTTTTTTTTTTGTATATCTTAAACCACAGTATGAAACTAATAGTATGTGACTTGCATACTATTTCATGGTAAATATTACTGTATTCAAGGTTGTGGACACTGGGTAATAAGAATAAATATCCCTGTGACAGAAGGTGAACAGGGCCCAGTAGTAAGTAGCATTACACATATTCCAGTACAGTTTGCCAATGGAGGTTTGATTAGCTGGTTACCAAGGTTACATGGCCCTGCCTGGTAAGGATGTTTTTAGGGAATAGAATTCACACCCTGATCAGTGAAAGCAGAAAGATACATTCTACTGTGAAAATGCTGAACACCATGTTTTGAGTTTGTTGTATTTTGCAAAGGATTCCAGACAAACTGTGTGTTTCCTCACAGAAGAAACACAGCTTTCCTGTTGGTAATATTTTGATTTCATGTCTCTCTAGCAACACGAAAATAGCATTGCATCACATTTCTCCATTATCAATTTACACTTAGGACACAGAGGAGAGAGCTGCATAAGAATGAGTTTATTTCAGGGTCGTTGCGCATCTTTGAAAAGTCTGACAGTATCTTTAAATTTAGCTTTTCATATACAAGGTATAAAAATGCACAGAGCTGCTCAGAACGAGGCATTAAATTTCAACTGAGGCAGGATGAATGAGTCCTGTTCCAGTTTTAATGTTTTATTTGACTAGAATTTTATATCCCATGTCACTGTCCATTTCTGTTTGGCTGTACATAGTTGAGATGATTTGTCTAGGGTGAAGCCTTCAGGCCTCCCTATCACCCTTCAGAGAGCATTCGGCTCTTTTTCACATCAGAGCCAGGAGTGTGGGCTTTACATAGACGTTGACACCACTTGTAGACAGTAAATGTTTTCTGTACATGGGAATTAATTTTTCCTTTTAGAGGCAAGAGACATTACATACTTATACGTAGATGTGCTTGATACTAGTGTTTTCAGTTCTACCTATTCTTGTGTGAGTTCTTGAGTGCTACCCACTGCAGCTTTACTTCTTTAGTTTCCTGGGGAAGTTTTGTTTATTTCCCTGTCATGAAATTGACTTCTTAAGACTGGCAGTACAATTTCTTTATCCACACTTCTTAAGTCAAGCAGGGACTAGTGCTTACTTCCTCAATCTCACAGTTTGTTCTCTCCTCTCACTTAGCACATCCCACACACACCTGCCTTCCTTTTTTTCTTTTTGCCTTGATAACACTATGGTTACACGTTGACTCACTGTCAATTCCTGCCCCGTAGGATTTATCTCTGTGAACAGCCAGAGCGTCCCCTTCTCTGCCAATGAAGGCAGTGAGATCCTTGATCTAGATAGGGTCATGTATCTCGGAGGTCTACCCGAAGACCGCCAGGCCATCATGCTCCCTCCTGAAGTCTGGTCAGCTTCCCTGGGCCTGGGCTACGTTGGCTGCGTGAGGGATCTTTTTATTGACGGACAGAGCCGTAACCTGTGGAGACTGGCGGAGGTTCAGAGCGCTGCAGGTGTGAGCAGCTTCTGCACCAGAGAAACTCATGTCCGGTGTACCAGAGACACCTGTGCCAACGGTGGGCATTGCAGAGAAGGTTGGAACCGGCACATTTGTGACTGCAACGGTACTGGCTACCTCGGTCCCAGCTGTGAGACTGGTAAGAGTTTACAGAAGAATAATACAGTAGGGGTAGAGAATAGGTGAATTTAAAGTGCTCTTGGAAAGCTTTTATCACATACACACACACACAAGTATATTATTTATTAACTTTGCTGTGTAGTGGCTGGAAAGTGTTGGTACAGACAGAAAAAAGTAAATGCACAGGAAATGTAGAGATGCCTTAAAGTACAGGCTTCCAACAAAAGCAGCATTTATAGTGAAATCCTGCAGTAAATATAATGAAAATGAGTGCGTAATTTCAACACTTAAGGACATTAATTCAATTTGCAAAGGATACACAACATCTTACCTTGTAATTTCCAGTTCATATTATGTTCTGGACCAGCTTGTTTTTTTTGTGTGTGCTTTTTTTTCTCAGTGTATAAGATGCACTAATGGGATCAGACTTGACATTGTTTAAAAAACAATGGTTTCAAACTTCATAAAACAAAAATGTAAGCTACTAACTTATTTATTTTTAAGATTATTAGTCATACACCAACAGCTTTTTGGGCCTGAATTGATTTAATATGGAATACCAGTATCAGGTTGTTGTCTCTACACTTAGCTACAATAAAAGCATGAAAAGGTTTTGAAAAATAAAACTAAATTTGATTAGTAATGTTAAACACACGATTGAATACTTTTATGAAGTTTGTGACAGAGTCTGTATTATGCTGAGAGGTGGCTGTTTGTTGTAGTAACAGACTGCATTTATAGTTAACAGTGTGTAACGTTGTAGATGAGCAGAGTGAACTTACGGATTTTCTCTGACAATCTGTTATCATAGATGGTGAGAAATGAGACAGTCGCTATCTGAATGTCAACAAACGATTGTCTCAGCAGAAAACAAGCACCAACACTAACTTCATTGAACTGCACGAATTTTACATATTGAACCTGTAAAATAATTAAAATATTAAAAACAGTTGTGTAGATTACATTTGTACACACTGTAAACTGTTTAGAGCAGGAGTTGGTAACCCAGGGCTCCTGAACCAGATGCGGGTCCTCAACCACTCTCCAGTGGATCTCTGTGGGTTGGATCAGAAACATACAAAGGAACATATGGAAATTATTATTCATTTCCATTAATTTATTCAAATTATTAGTAAACATGTGAACATTTTACTGTTGATGTTGTTCGCCTAAAGCCATTCTTACATTGTCCATCTGTGAAATGTGCAGCCTATACACAAAATAAAAACTATTTTGTTTAACATTTCATCATCCAAAATCTATCATAGGACACATTATAGATCAATTGATTAGCAAAATTGACATGCATCTGTTTGTGGTTTGCCTATTACAATATAAGCCTTTTCCACATAACACAATGGATGAGTTTTGTGTTGTGGAAATAACACCCTCAACAAAAATAATAAAAATCTCATCAGTGTTGTTTACTGTACTGTTAAAATTTCAAAGAAGTTTGATTGCATGCAAGTCAATGCCCCACATTATGATAAATAGGCTCCTATAATGTAAACACCTCGTGGTAAAGCTCAGAGGGGGTTCAAGACAGATTTTTTTTTTTTTTTTCATTCAAATACAAAAGGCCCTTCAGATTTTAATTATTGCTGACTTGTGTCCTAGAGTCACATCAGTAATTGATAACATTTGGAAATAAAACTGATCTGATTTGACAGACAAATGATTAAAATGTAAAACAGCATACAGTTATGTAAAATAATTACAAATGGAGGTGGTGACATTACACACAAAATGTCTAAAATGACTAAAAGGTACTGACACATTATATTTAGAACATGCTTTATTCTATTGCAGGAACCAGGTGCACAGAAATGAAAAGGAGTGTTTAAATAGAACATGATGCAGGATCTGGTCAGTAGAGCAGGTCCATCTGGGTAATGAAGCCGATTCCCAGTCCGCTTGAGCTCAAAACAACAATCCATGCTGACAGTACAGTTTAGCCAATAATGCAATGACAGTGGGACATGTTTTTCATTTGAGCCATTCACAAGGTAGATTACAGTATTTCTTTACACTGTCATCACTCATTTATGAATTATCAGTATCCTTAGGTTTCCATTACTATAGATCTTCCATTAGAAATGCAGCGCTACTTTGTCAGGCTGAATCACGCTACATTTACCATGCAGATGGTTTTCTCACAGAGAGGCCAAATTACACAGATCTATTGGCAGCTAATAGTATGAGGGATATATGAAAATCCCCCTTCTATTGCACTATGATGGGAATAAATCCTTCAGAAATTTGATTGCGGCTCCAATCGCGCCACTGTCATCTTATCCTCCAGGCTTTTTCTGCCATCTGGTGCGACTGATGGAAACTGCAATCTAAAATTATATCATGCAGCACCTGAGATGAGATTAAACAGAAATGGTTTTCATTTCATAAATCCCACTTTTTGTTTCTAATTTAGTCTTGTGATTTCCTCTGGGGAATCTAACATGTCCTCTTGCTGAAATCCTCAGAGGCCACAATGGTGAGCTATGATGGCAGCATGTATCTGAAGGTGGTGCTGCCAAGGACGCTGCACACAGAGGCTGAGGATGTGTCCCTGCGCTTCATGTCCCAGAGGGCCTTTGGGCTGCTGATGGCTACCACCTCCCAGCAGTCAGCGGACACACTGCGTCTGGAGCTGGATGGCGGCAGAGTGAAACTCACTGTGAACCTGGGTAATGGTGCTGCAGCAAATTAAAAAGCAGATAATAGCATCTGACCTTTTAGCACTTGTCACTTAGCCAAAGACCTCATGTTATTGGTTTTGTGTCAGACCCTCCCATATCCATCACCATACACAGGAAGCACAGTTGCTTAAAAAGCACTCTCATTACTTTAAAGCTAGTTTAATATTTCTTTGATGGTTGCAAAGTGTAATTGGAAAATAATACAGCAGAATACTGTAAAATATGCCATTAATCTGTAGAAAATAAGTTTCCTAAAATCTCTGTCTTTATATATTTATTTATTTATTTTGTTGCCAGCTCTCTTGTCTGTTTATATTTTCAGGGCCGGACTTAAAATAAGCCAAGACTAAGTTCCACAGTTGCATACCCTGACCTCTATTCGCCCTAATTTCTGTATGTAAAATATTTTATTCATTGAAAACTCTTATACTCTTAAACTTCAACTTATGCATGAGGAAACGGATGCATTAATCATATCACTTCAGTTTTATAAAGAGATCATTTTGAGTTTATTTCAAGATCAAAGTGCCCCATTCTGGAATAGCTTGGATGTCATCTAAGATTTAATAGAAAAAATACTCATATTTCTCCATCCTTCTCACCAAAAACTGCAGACAGCTGTTATTTTTTTTTCAATCTTACTCTGGAAAAAAATTTACTTTTAACACTTTAAAGCAAAAATGTTTCACACAGTTGCAACAATAACCAAATTATGTCTGTCTGTCTGTCTGTTTGTCTGTCTGTCTGTCTCAGAGAGCTATAGTCAAACTCTAGGGCATAAGTTCCTTTTAAGCAACTGTACATGTGTGTATGCATATGTAACATTTATCTCCTCTCTCACTCTCTCTCTCACTCCCTCTCTCTCTTCTCTTGCTCTCTCTTTTTCTTGCTCTCTCTCCCAGTTCATCCAGTGGTCAGGTCCCATCTGACCACTCCGGCTCTTTCAGCCCTTCAATGGCTTATCTGCAGTTCAAGGAGAAGGCAGTCAGAGACCAGATACATCAGCGATATTAGCATTTAACCTATTTAAACTCACATTAGAGATGTGCCATCGTAGTTCAGTCCACTCACACTTCCTGACCTGTCCAGTTTAGAGATGCTTCACTGAACAGAGGGCACCAGTGATGGTGACACACATGTGCGCGCACGTACACACGCACACACACCTGCAGCAGAACCTGGTCTCTGGCTGTCTGTATCCACTGCTCTGTGATGGTTGACAGCTTAAGAGCACTCTGCAGCCACATGACTTATACTAATGTATTCATGCACTTTTGGATAAATCGCTTCCATTAATTCAGCACATAGCCTACAGATGATTAGAGGGACTCCAAGAATCCATTTTGGACCCAAAACTCTGAATATTGCAGATGGCTTTAGAAGATATTAGCTCTTCCATACATAAGAAAATATTACAAACCTGCCACATTTCTGCTGTTGTCATTATTTTCTTGGTATAAGGTTGCTGTGGCTGCAAGTGCAAATCGCCCTTTCCCTCTAGATTCAACTTGGATAATATATTATCATGAGGCCTATAGTGTAAAAGGGACACTGACCCATTATCGTTAACAGCAGTTAAACTTTAAAAGTGAACACAGATCAAAGTTTGCGCATTAGAGTGAAGGTGCATCAATATGTAAACCAAATTAAAAGCAACAGCAGAACAACATATCTTGAGTTAATGCAAGTAGTACCAGTATTGATCTTAGGATCAGCTAAATGCGTCATTTATATTTGCTAAATGCAACTATAAATGTACCATTTATATTTAAGTATTGTCACAAACTAATGTATTTCAAGCCCCCCCACCCACCGAAAGGAATTTGGTGTCTCCACAAACCCAAACATCTACATGTCATTATAAAAGTACATCACAGCGATAATCATATTTACTAAATGTCACTACCTCATATAATATATACAATATATAAAATTTTATAGCACTTTGGATTAAATAATCAGTCTACTTTCCTTTCCATTACTCACATCTTATTTAACAACAAAACCGGAAACTGTAATCCTATTTTCATATTCAGATAGAACAGAGAGGTCTACACATAGCATCTGAACCAGACAGACCAGCAAAAAAGGATGTTTAACACCTATTTTAGTGTTCAGAAGTCATTAACATGTAATTAGCTGATAATCAGTTAATATTAAATCAGATCAGTCATGACCTACTGTCAGTAAATTATAATTTGTGGAGCATATGCTCGCAATTATCGTATATGCAAAAACCTAATGTATGCAGACTTTACAGAAGCTCTAACAGTTTATAGAGTAGGCCTATATAAAAAGTTGCACCTTAAAGCAAGAAAATAAAACCAAATTAGTTGTATTGTATTGTATTTGAATCAGACAAATAATAATACTGTTGTCTTATGATCTTCACAAAGGAAACTGCACAGATGATGAAAAATAAAACTTCACCTGTTTTCTGTTCAGTTTGTGGCGTCAGTAGCTGAATTAAAGATCTGTCCTGAATTGTCATAATCAAACAAGGTCAAAACTTTGTGAATTTAGGCTGAAATCCTGATTCACAAACAGTGAACCTACCAAAGATAATAAAGTAACATAGTTACAAAATATTTTCAAAAACTTTCATAACTACATTCACTAGTGGTGAAGAAATGCTGCAGTTTCAGCATCAAACTGAATTATTTTACTTAACTTGTCCATTTTATTTCTTGTTGTGACATTTTTTGACTTAAAAATTATTTTCTAACCAGTTCTCATCCCATTTAATAATGTTAGTACTCAATGCCTTTGGAGACTATTGTAGTGACTCACTAATTCTCTGGTCACATAAATCAAACTGGTGTGAACAGATTAAATTCAGTACATAGACATCTTTGGCATGGCTTCTTAAATCTTTATTCTAAACACTATAATGGTACTTTTGGGCGATTTTAAAGTAGAAATGCTACATATAACTGCTTTATTAAGCATGACCATGTCCAAATTGTCCTGATTTCTCCACCTGAGACACCAAAGCCTTTCACAATTTCCATTTTGGGAGTTCACTATCTGCTTCAGATACTTTCCTTCACAGCTGTGAGTGTTTATTACCTCAGAGCATGTGACGGTAAAAGCATCAGTTGTGGTATCTGAAACAATCTAATTAATTTGCTAGAGCTGAGTCTATGGAGCTGTATCAGAGCAGATACACAAGCTAAAAATAACACTGCTGCACCTCTACTTTAATGGTCGATAAAACTCTATTGATCCCGACTTTGATCTGTTCTGCTGTGCGGTACCTCCAGCAGTGCCAGACATATGCTGAGGTTTTCCTTTCAATCTGATGCCTTTCTCATGTTATGCTCACTAAGGGGAGGAAAGTGGCGGTTTAGACTCTTGAGGCTGTCCCCGGATGGTGGGCTCTCAAATGCACTGAACTGTCTGCAGAATGTAGCTTGAAGGATGTGAAATATTCTCCTCTTTTGTGCTGTTCGTTTTTCTTTTAATCTCACCATCTCACTCTCTCTCTCACCAGATTGTATCAGGATAGACTGTAATCTCAGTAAGTGTCTCCTATGATTATTTACAGTACCACAATTTACAAAACATGCGTTGTAGTTTAACCGTATGCCTCTTGATCAATTCCCTCGTGAAACAGACATAATTTGTTGATTCCACTCCTTGTTTACTGTTGATCCTGCTCTTGAGAATCATTACAAAGATAGCAACAAGAATGAGATTCCACAGTGAAGTAGCTGTACGGTTGAATAGAATGAGAACTTTTTGCTTTGCGCTCACGTTATCTACATTTTAATAAGTATTCAAATGGTAGATAATATTACTGCAGTCGAGTGTAACTAAACCAGACATGAAGTCATCTGTTGTTATGCTGCCATTGAGCCATCATTCATTCGACTGTGACTAATTTACTCACATTGCTAATAATTGCTTACAGCTAATGTACAATCAACAATTATTCGTAGCAGGAGAGGCAGAGATTGGTTTTCCAATTTTATTAGTGCGAAGAATAAATTGATTTTGGTATCAGGATATTGGACTGCAGCGGCTGAGCTAATATTAACTTAAAGGTTGACTTTACATCGGATCAATAGATGAGTATGAGACAAGACTGTTAGCCTCGAAAAGGATTTTTAGCTTGTTTGTTTTGTCAATATTAAAATGTATTAGAAAGGGTGTTATTGTAGCAAAAACTCCTTTATAGCTGGGTCCAAATACCTTCATGATAAAGAATTTTTATATATAGCCTATATTTTAATTTTATTAGTTTAATATGAACCATGCACATTTATGAACATTGCTGTAAAAAAAATACACCCATGTAAATATGCCAGATTTATTTAAAAAAAAAAAAAAAGAACTATTTCATCTGCAGTTGCTAAGCATGTGGTAGAAACAAGACATAAAACAGCCAACATTAGTACATTACTCATTATCTATAGATTTAAAATAATATTTAAAGTAGACATAATCAAAACAAACAAATAAACAAAAACAAATAGGATGGTCACAGGGGCTTTGGCCTGTACATTCACCTCTATACTTACATAGAGCTAAACAGAGAAAGTGTATGGGTTATGTCAGTTAAAAATGAGAATCAGCATGTGGAAGTTGAATGAGTCCGTTGATGTTTTATTTCCATCACCACATAAGGTTATCATAAATAAATGAGTCACACTGTCAGACTAGGAGTCAAGTAAAATATCCAGCAGGTGAATCTAGAAACTGTCTTTTTGTCTAATCGGCACAGTTAAAAAAAAAAATGAATTCAGTCTTTGTTAATAAAATAGGAGGAAGTAAAAATTGATTTCTAACAGTGCTCAGGAAAAAAAACACTTCAGAGCTGAAACCTGAAGTACCGCATATCTGTAAATCTGTTGTCAAAGAAAAATAATTGAAGCCAAATCAATGACTACCTTCATCAATACTCTTATTTATTGTGTCCTGTAAACACTCATTAGCCTGTTGATCCATTCTTAAAATAGTTAAGATGTTATTTTCACATTTCAGAACTCAGCAAAGAAATTCTGTCCGATATTCCCTAATTAGGATTTCATGTATTCATGCCCTACTTTTAAAGATTTACATTCCTAGTAGGAATTATTGGTTCTGTGCCACAGACAGGCCAGACAAGTCATAAAGTATTGAAAAAAATAGATGTGGAGATTATTGTACTGGGTACATTCATGGGAATATTGAATATTGCCAGCTCTATCCATTAAAATGATCAAATTATGTCATTTTGGTGTATGTTAACAAGCTCCTTCAGTACAGTAAGTATGAGTTTCCCCATCTATGATTCATCATCCAGCACTTGATATCCTTAAAATTTCTTCCTTGCATTTTAATGAATAAATAAACTATATAAATATGTAAAACATCTAAAGTCGTACAACATGAAAAATGACTTAAGGACAAAAGCTCACATTACACTGAAGACAAAAACATCCATCAAATGCAGTTTCATGAAACGGCACTCGAATGACTGCCCATAATTCCATTGATTAAAAGGCAGATGAAAGCCAAAGGCAAATTTTCCTCTGTATTAACAGAATTGATTTTCTGGTATCCCATACACTCGCAAAATAGAGAGGCACTTTCAAGTTATAATACAGTGATGCCGGCATTCATGATGTAAATTGTTACACTCACCTGATAGTGAGAGTCAGGCAATTTAAGTTTGGTTCCCACTACAGCACTGTGAGAAACAGATAAAAGCTATTGCCAATGGAGAGGTGAATGACTCTGATATAGATCATCCAATACAGAGGAGGCTTCGGAATGCTCATAATAGTTATCGCTATAATCAGTGCATTCTGGGGTGAAAGCATGTTTCCAACCCTCACGTATGAATAATTATTGGATTCTCTAAAATACAGCATTCACTGTTACTGATTCAGAGAGGTGTCTGAATATAGATCTATATTTCTATGGTAACTCTAAATGATGGGGACTTATTGCAACAATCTATACACTCTCTAACACATTTTGGCATTATGCATTAAAGTAGAATCAATAACTCACAGCATGTGCTGTAATTTTGTCCCATATTAATCTATTGATCTGAGGTGTAAACTCAATTTGTTTATAGGATCAAGGCTGCTTTTCCTGTTAAGACAGATTTATTACATGTGTATGACCAGAGTAAGAGTCCATTATATTAAATGGATGACATAATACATTTCCCCAGTCAAGGTAAGTAGTGTGTGCCTGGGTGTGTGTGTGTGTGTGTGTGTGTGTATGTGTGTGTATTGTTTGAGAAAAATGAGTGAACGAGTATATGTACAGAAGGGCAAATAGCGCCAAGAATATTCAGTAAAATAATAATGACACAAATTCTAAAGAAAAAAACAACAGACAATGATTTAATTGCTTTCCCCTCAGTTGACAAGTTATCGTCTGCACCAGCAGATGGCATTGTACCATCATGCACCGCTCACAGAAAACCATACAGTGCATGCACCACCCCTGTACAAAATGAATCATCTCCTCGATCAAATGCATGTACCTATGCTATACCAGTGACCTTTGAAAGGCTTTTACACTGCTGAGAGGATGATAGATGGTGTGTTAATGTAATTAATAATTACATATTTCAGAGTTCATGCCAAAAGATGGAGCCGTATTTTCAATTACAGAATTATTTGCCTAAATGGTATAAACAAACATGTTTTTATCTATGATCTAGGAGATTTATATTGAGCTTCATAGATTTGTCATGAATATTAAATATCCAAAGACTCTTTAAGGAGAAAGAAGAGTGTTTTTTTTATCTGGTTCATTTCTGAAGGAAACGGACAGAACATCTGGAAGTAGTCTGTGACGGAATTCACAGTGGGAGAGTAATAGTTATAAGAATGGATGTTGCAGCAGTGATTGAGGGGAATAATGGTTCACTACATGGTTTGAATGTGGAATTTGTTCAACAAATTTTCACATTTACCCCAACATGTTGTAGTTAACACATCCTATGCACAAAGCCAGTGTTCAGACATAAAGCTCACCTGGAGATGAACACTCGGCTTTTCAAGTTACCCTTGTTGAAAAATATTAATCAAATCCAATTTAGACTGGAGATTAAACTGGACAAAATAGATTCTTCACATATGCTGTGTGTAGTTGAGCCTCTCATAGCTGTGAAGCTGCTTTAAAAGGAGCCCACATTTCAAAGGGTTTACAGTGGGATGTTTGTGTGAATACATATTATACCGCACCATTTTCTACCTCTGCAGTGATATACACAAGACAGATTACTATGCTCACATGAAGCATTATCTTATCTTAGTTTTACTACAAGCCCATACTGAAATTTTTACATTTTTATAGACAAAAATAAAATAAATAAAAGGTTTTGGTGTTTATGCACAGGTAATATACAGCTGAATGCAACAAGACACAGGAAGAACATATACTTGTTCTCTGTGAATTTTCACTTTTGCTATTTTTTCCATTAGGGTGTTTGAGCTCAGACGTTGACATTAGATAACGGGAACGCTCCCCTCTGAGAAGCACTGATAAGATGAATAGTCCTACTACCCAGCATACCACTATCTCCTCTTTCATTATAGCAAATCTTGTCAGTTCCTCTGTCGCTATTTGGAGATTTACAAGGTAAACACTTCCGTTTTTGTGTTGGACATTATTCTAGCAAGTGGTTTGTTTTTCATTATCTTAGTAAATCCCTCAAATATAGAGAGAGGAGGATCTGGAATGATTGATCTGTCTGGTGTGGGGAGTCGATATTCAGCAGGTGGATGGGTATCATGCGGTGTGCAGTAAAGATACTTGATATGCAGCCCTGGCCAAAATTCTCCTGTCGCAGTTTTATTTCCCTGAGGATGAAACAGTGAAGTGTTCGGAAACCAGTTGATGTTTTCCATTTATTGCCCTCTGTACGTCCCCTGTAATTCTCCTGCACCCTGAGCTCAATTAGACAGACAAACCCCTAAAGGCGCAGTCAGCTTAGGCATGGCCAATTAGTTTCCCAAGCGATGTCAGAACTCCTTTGAACTGCCGTGTCGGCCTGTTGCATAGGCACTGATTCGGGATGACGGTGCTGCAGTGGCAGCTCTGCACTGTGACCTATTTTGAAACCAGTGAAAAAGCCAGAGGATAGTGCAGAAATCCTGAAACTTAAAACTGCATGTTTGAGAGCAGCCACAGGATAATATTTCCTCTGTAGATCTATGCTTGTACATGTGCAAACTGAAAGTGTGTGTAATATTACTATAAACACACCACAAAAGGATGCTTATAATCAAATTCAGCAATCTCAGGAACAAGAACAAAGCACAGTAAGGTTTAATCTCTTTTAAATTGCTCTTAAACTGAATTTATTGGCTGCAGGCAGATGCTGATTTCTGTGTGTATGAGTGCGAGTGATACTGAAGGTGAATAAATATAGGGACCCTGATGAGAGTGTACTTTCTGTTCTTGAGAGCCTCATTTGAAAAGTGTATATTGCGAGCTGATGAGGTATGATTTTCACTTGATGTATTTCTCCTTTTAGGTAAGGGACCAGAGGTACTCTTGGTAGGCGAGAAGCTGAATGACAATGAGTGGCACACAGTGAAGGTGGTGCGGCGTGGGAAGAATTTGCAGTTATCTGTGGATAATGTCACCGTGGAAGGTAGGAAGGGATTGTAAAGAGAAAATAGTAACATATGCACAGATATTACAAGGAATTTGGTGTTCAACTTTTTGTACAACATTTTTGTTGGGTTTAGGCCACATGACCGGTGCCCACACCCGTCTGGAGTTTAACAACATAGAGACTGGTATCATGACGGAAAGGCGATTCATCTCTGTGATGCCATCCAACTTCATCGGCCATCTGCAAGCCCTGTCCTTCAATGGCATTCTCTATCTGGACCAGTGCAAGAACGGGGACATTTCATACTGCGAGCTGAATGCTCGATTTGGCATGAGGCATATCGTGGCCAATCCTGTAACTTTTCTGACCCAAGCTAGTTACTTGGCCTTCTCCACTTTACAGGCCTATGCCTCCATGCACCTTTTCTTCCAGTTTAAAACCACTAGCCCTGATGGTCTGATACTTTACAACTCTGGCGACGGCAGTGATTTTATCGTTGTCGAGTTAGTTAAAGGGTAAGTGTAAAAGTGTAAAACCTGAGATCCAGTCAAATCTGCATAGACCTTTCTGTTCGTACAGTTGTACATAATTATGTATTTATAGACTTGGCTTCACTAAAGATAGAACTTTATTTAGAGACAGACTATTTATGTGTAGTTCAATTATAAATGTCTATTGTCTTTCTCACAGCTCTATTTGTTGTTACAAAACAGTAAGCATTTAAATAGGACTATTAATATTCTTTACTTCAAAATTACCCAATTGGGATTCATATTTTCAATTCATCTGCCTGCAACTTTGTAGACAGACTTAAAGATGAGTCACAATCATTTGTTCATCATAAATAATTTTGTTAAAGGAATGACATGGAGAGATATAAAAAGAGTGTTAAAGAAAAGCTGCCACAGTGTTGGCATCATTCTCAAACCAAGAAGTAGATTTGGCAAATATGTTCCAAATGCATTATTCATTGCAAATAATTTTTTATTACAGACCGAATAGCAGGCAGAACATGTCGAAATGGAGCAAGCAAAGCAACAATTGTACCTTTCTACTGTCAAACCTTGCACAGACTTTCTTCCAGTAAGCAATTAGTCAGCAGGAGGCCTTGTTCAACACTGGAGCCTGCAGGAGGAGCTTGCATGCACAATATAGACAAAAAGTAGCTTCTAACACTTCTGTCACAGTTTTCAGTTCAGGCTTTTCACAGTGTTATGTGTGAAGTATTGCTGGTTTGTCATGGATCCTGCCTAGCTTTGATTCAGACAAATTCAGTTTTTGACAGACGGCTGCCGGCTGATCGAATAAATATCGCTATCCACATTCAGATACATAATTGTCACTACACTATTATGAGTAAATAGCATTCACTGTACAAGAGAAGCCAGCACACACTGTTAGGATTGGAGGCAAATAAGAACCACATCACATCACAGCACTATCACAGACATTAATGGGCAACGCTGGATAGACACCATGCAGGACATCAAAACAGCGAATGTTGTTATCTGACTAAAAGCTATGCATAGTCGCATTATTACTATATTTAGGAAGTATCTCAAAGAACCAGAAAACAAATCTGCTCATCAATGAAGCTAAAATAAAATTTCAGGGTAATTGCAATCTCTCACTTAGAACACTTACTAGTATTAAAATATATATGTAATGATTTAAAAATAAGACATTTTATGTGTGATATCTGGAGAAAGATGAGAAAGATCCTGAATGTATTATATTTTTTCTGCAGGTATATTCACTATGTTTTTGACTTGGGAAATGGTCCATCACTAATGAAGGGAAACTCTGACAAGCCACTCAATGACAACCAGTGGCACAATGTGGTGATCTCCCGTGACAGCAACAATGTGCACATCCTGAAAATAGATTCCCGCACCGTCACCCAGCACGCCAATGGGGCCCGCAACCTGGATTTGAAAGGTAAAGGCTATGGCCAAAATGCAAGTAACTATTAATATTGTACTATCGAGCCTGAATAATGCATCACATGTATATAGCTATGGTGACTGTGTGGAAGATGCAGGTCACATTCTGTCACTGTTTACACAGCTGTAATATTATATGAGGAAAGAAATCCAATCCAAATGTTATTAGTATTCACAGAAGTCGTTCAGTGAGAAGTGTTCATTTCTCTACACTGAACATGAGCATAGCATGTGACAGCGTTTCATGTTTCAACGTCCACATGATCTTAAATCCAAGGTACAGTTATGGGATTTAATGATGAAATCTAACTCTTTACAACAACAGTCATTTTAGTGGTGTGGATATGTTTATATTCCCGCATCACTACAACAAGATAAAGATCAGCTGTGAAGGTTTAAGCATCTGTCATAAAACCCAGCGTGTTTAGCATGCACCAACAACCAGGGTTGGGAAGCTGGCAATAATTAATAGCTCTGAAAATGGTGGACCAGCTGTTAGGAATCGTCTGTTGATGAAATATTTGTCAGCTACTAGTCAGTTCATTGCTACTACGAAATGTGTTCAGGTTGATTTATATGTCAACAGAGGGCTAATACACGTTGCTCATATTTCTAGATTCTCTCAAATAAGGTTAAATCTGTAAATTCAGTCTGTATTGTTGTTGTAATTTGACAGCAGTAATGTTACAGCTGAATGGCATGTGGTGATTAAAATGGATAAAATGTGGTTTCTATTATGTCTTGTGTTTCAGGTGAGCTGTACATTGGTGGTGTTGGAAAGAGCATGTACAGCACCCTGCCCAGATTAATAGCATCGCGTGAAGGGTACAAGGGTTGCCTGGCATCTGTGGACCTGAATGGGAGACTTCCCGACCTGCTGGCAGATGCCCTCCACAAGGTGGGAGAGGTGGAGCGAGGCTGTGGAGGTGAGGCTCGGGCAGCTAAAATTACGACACACCTCATGCACCTCGCATTATTGCACCACATGCTTTAGGTTCTATTCACAGACGGCTGAAATTAGCGGACGCTCCAACTGTCACCTCACCCACTGGTTTCTGAACTGATTTTTTGGATCTGGTATGTTTATAATTTGGCCATTGCCGTGTTGGCTTTTTGGAAAATAAATTACCATATTTGGACAAAAGAGGTGGAACTATGGGACCATTTGGGGTCAGAGGTGAACTAATGCTGAGTGTTAGCTTACTGATATAATATATGGTAAATGTCATAAAAATATCTAATACTAATACAGTATTTTTTTAGTCATGTCAGTGGAGCTTATTGACCAAAACCACAGTCAAGCTGTCTGTCAGGTAAAGTATTTTATTAAATAAACCAGAAGTCATTAAGTTCAACTTTGCAGGCGAACAAGTTAACAATAGACCCATCAATCAAAGCCCGACATGGCAGAAATCAAAACCTACTTTTCAACATCAGATTATTACAAGGTGGCAAAATGTAATGTATGGAATATCATATCACTTTGTAGACTATTAGAAAGAAAAGACCCCCCCACACACACACACACACTCACCTATCTTATGTGGACAATATTCACATAACAGTGATTGACAGTTGTAATAACCATAGAGTTGAAAGAGTTGCATATACTTTGACGTTGTACAACCATGTATCTATCTCCATAGGAAGTATTGTGCTGGTTTTAACAGAATAATTTTATAAGTCTAAAGTTTTGCCTCAGGGTGAAACCAAAGGTCAGAGAGTCACCAAAATCAAAAGTATTACTTCTGAAAAGGTTTCTCAGTCTGAAACATAATAGCAGGTTATGTCACAGTATAGTTAGGGGACTTAGTAACTACAAAACTATTGTAATTACATAATTACAATAGGTGAATAAATACATAAGGGTAAGAAAAAATAACAATAATAAAGATACACATAGAGAGAGCTAAACATAAACACACTAAAATGATACTTTTCTTTCATACATTTTTTGTCCAAAGAATGAATGACTCATTGTGACAAAATATGGATTTTAAAGTCGCATGCATTGACTCAAGAAAGAGCACATGATAAACCTGCTGTCAACACCCGATAGGTCCAAGTACCACCTGCACAGAAGATTCCTGCTACCACCAGGGAGTGTGTCTGCAGCTGTGGGAGGGTTTCTCTTGTGACTGCACCATGACCACCTACGGCGGACCTTTCTGCAATGACCGTGAGTACAGTTCTCTAATGTCCCTGTGGATAATGTAGGATGGTGGATCTCAGGGTGTGGTGATACACCAGTGAAATCAGGTTTTTTTTTTTAGCTGATTATCTGTAATTTTAACTATTTTACTTTAGTTGACACTGAAACTAAACAACATCCCTTCTTGCTATCTAGCTAGTTTTTGGTACTGCATTGTGTGGCGTTAAAAGGTTTCATCTGACTTATATTGATAATGACCTTTTGTACATTAACAAAACATCAGCATGGCATTAGTTATTAATCCCATTTGGTGTTTACCTTCTGAACAAATTGATATATTATGAAAAATTCATATTTGGATTAATGCTGCTATGCACTCTCTCTCTCTCTCTCTCTCTCTCTCTCTCTCTCTCTCTCTCTCTGCTCCTGCAGAGGCCCATCCCGGTCTAAACAATATTTACTTTGATAATTATTTGACAGTATTCCAAATAATTCAAGAATATGCATAATACGATATAGTTGGACCGCTGGGTTTCAATTGCTTTCTGTTGGGACCCCCTTTGGAGGATGAAAAATCTCCAGGCCTCCCTCAACCACAACACTGTAACAGTTTTGGAGAAACCTCTATATCATAACAATACATTTTTCTTTTCCTTGAATTAATTGTTGTCCAAATTCAAAATAATTTAGATTTTTGCTTGCATGATACAAATAGCAGACAATATTTTTCCAAATAAAAATAGGAAATGCGCAATTATCTTACAACTATGATAAGAATTTTACAACAACAAACAACTTTTAGTAACAAACATCAACATTTTAACAATGTCAGTGGCTGCATTAAGCCTGTTTACATTGCATATCGCAGAACACTTAACAAACTATAAAAAAGTGTGCAAAAACAGAAACATTGTGCATTTTTCTTTTGCAGTCAAATCCTTGTCCATTCTCCAAACCTAAACTTTAGTGACAGATCACCATGGCAGTAGATTGGTGGTAGATTGTACATCCCTAAAATGAGTCCAGGGTGCTTCCACACCAAACCATGAGTTCCACCTGCACCATGCTCTAACCTGAAGAAGAAAAAAAAAAACACCCAAGAGTCATCCCATGCCCGCCCCCCTTCGTGCCCTTGGGTGCCTGCTCCACAGTTTGAGAAACACTGACTTAGACACTCATACAGTTCTTTCAAATCTAAAATAATCTGACCTGACAGATATCATTTTGGATTACTCTAAACTGTGCCCTTGCAGAGTCACTCACAGCAGCCTGATGCTTTACCTGGTGGTGGACAACACTGTTCAGCCAGAAGCTCAAATGCTCAAGACACACCAACAGCCTGTTCTCAAAAATGTCTTTTAATCTATTGAAGGTTGTTTTTCCTGCAACGTATAGTTTATTTCAGAGTAATGTCCGTGTAAACAAGTAATTTTTCCAGCACATTTTCTTGCCTCATGCCAACTGGCTAAAATCAATTGCTGTTTAGAAAATGGAACATAATCTACAGACTCTGGGCGTGCTTTGAAAATTTCTTGGCAAGTACAGTAAATTGCTAATGCAAGACATAATCAATTGGCCTATAGTTAACGACGATGGTTATATTTTTCAGTCACATTGGCTTTGGTTGACCCATCCAATTCCATACACTGATATTAACAGTGTAGTGTGAATGTATGTACATAGTGCAGCTGTTTCATTTATTTCTAACATGATTAACTGATTGCACAATAATTGATATATTGATAGCTGCACATTTCAAAACGCTGGAGTGTGATCACTGGTTTCATTATAAAGAGCCCTCTTTGTCCAAAATAATAACCCCGACTTTACCAGAAGCTTTTCATACTTATAATAGCAAGAGATTAACATTAAGCTTATTGGTCCAGCGGTCATGGCAAATTAAGCTTCACTTGCTGCAGAGTCATTTAGAATAACTGCAAGAATTGTGCATTTCTGGTGATCATTATTGGTGTTATGCAGCATTGTTTTAAGAGAGAAAAGGACATCATTGTAAAATCTGTAAGGCAGCTGCTTAAGGCTAATTTTATGATAGCAATGTGGTTAAGAGAGCCACGTTTGCAGAAAAGAAAACTACGCCGTCCTCTTTTATGCACTCAGTATTATGAAAAGAAAATATAGAATGACACCAACCATCCAATTAAAACTAAAAACACTTTATGTGAAGAGTAGTAAACTGATCTATCTCAAGGGTTCTGAGTGAAATAAGCAGTAATTAAACTATTCACTTAAGTAGATTTTCAGTAGATGGCTGTTAATACCAATTACCTACTACAGCATAATGTGAAAAAGCTGCTCTCCTTATTCATTTGTTTTAATCTTGGTTCATTAATCTATTTGAACCAAGTGCTGAGAACTTAAATACACAGCCAAATGTGCTTGCTGTTGTTATGTATTGATCTTATGTGAAAATCAATACTTTGTCCTCTGTAGTCTTTATCTATTACATCCCTTACTGTCCCAAGACTGTGGGTCTGCATGAAATGTACATTATGTTGTTCAAGCTGTTTCTTGCTTTCTGCATAATCAATAGGACAACACACTGGACAAACCTGGGGAGCTAGAGTTCAGTGCGTTCATTGTGTGCTATCGCCAATTAGGTGGCATTGTTTACAGCAACCTGACAATGACATGGTGATAGTAGTGTAACGGTCTGATAATACAGAGGTAAATCTTAATACCGTGAAATTACCCGAATAGCCTGGTTAATAGTGTGTACATGCAAGTAATATTACACTGAAGAAATCAAGGAAAAATCTGTTAAGACAGGAACAAGGTCAAATTATTATATTGTTGTTCTTCTTCTTTTTTTTTTTTTTTAAATATATATATGTGTGTGTGTGTGTGTGTGTGTGTGTGTGTGTGTGTGTGTGTGTGTGTATTGCAGCACTAATTCTATATTTAAAGCCTTAAACTCTTGTGTAATCAAAGTGTCTTCTTGCTATTTATGTACAATTGTTTGTAGTATTGTTTGTGTAGTAGCATGTGGTAGCCTATTTTTACTTATTTTACTTAAAATATAAGAAACTGACATGTTTATAAGAAAGACTTCTAAAGTTATCCCAAAGATGACATTGTATTGGATTTTTTGAGATATGAACTAAATCTATTCATACCCATGGTACAACAGATTTTGTGAAAACTAGAGCAGTGAGTCACTCAGCTGGTCTCCCATAGTGAGGAAAACGAACGCCACAGGGCCTTTGACCAAAGTATCACCAAGTGATGAGATGGGATGAGAACCACTAAGAAAGAACTTTTAGACTCAAAGAAAATGAAAAAGTGCTAGAAGTCAGATGTGCTGTTGTTGTTTTCAACACTGGACACAGCTCTAAATGACAATAATGGACTTTGATGCTGAAATTGTAGTGTTTCTTCTACATGGGTGAGTTTGATTACAGGGCTTATGAAGATATACAGCTATTACCCCGCCCCCAAAAGGGGAGATGAGGGGTATTGTTTTCGGTTCTGTTTGTTTGTTTCCTTGCTTGTTAGCACTCTTGCAGCAAAACTGTTGATTGAATTCATACCAAATTGAGTTTATATATTGCCAGCAGTCCAGAATAGATGTCATTACATTTGTGGAAAAGTAGGTCAAAGTTTACATTTTAATAACTTTTTAAAATCCCCACCCCCATTTACTTATAATGGGAGAAATTTTAAATGACTGTAGCAGCAAAACTTTTGAGTGAATTCATACCAAATTTGGTTTATAGATTGTCATAATGGTTCTCATTACACTTTGGGAGCAGTAGGTCAAAGTACAATTTTTTTTAATCAATTTTTAAAATCCTCCCATTTACTTATAATGGGTGAAATATGTGTGCGGTGTCGGGTTTGTCGTGTCTGGCACCACTTGTTATGTGATGTTATTATGTTTGTTTGACTAAACTTATTTGAATGATTCCAAACAGATATTTTAGTGCAGATATCAACAACACAAACAGTATAGGAAACAGAGGTTATTTGTAGTGTCATTGTGGCTGTTTTCTGTCTAAACAACAAAGCTAAGGTAACAGAGCTACAATGCATAATGCAGTAAACTATGTAAAAGATTTAAGCCAGTTCTGACTAGCCGTGAGTCTTGTATTTGAAGAGGAATACTTGATAATAGAATGGTAAAAATGTGTGTAAACAATGAGATTTATACATAATTCAGTGAGTGATGCAGTCTGTGGGTACATAGCATTAATTCATTGGTGGTTCTGGTATTCCTGTGTGTGTTCTGGTACCTGACTTTCCTCTGGAATGTCAATACTTCATTTAACCTCTTTAATCCAAACATCAAGATGCACATAAGGGGTGTTTCTTTGTCATGGCTAGTCAGCAACAGACTGCAGAAAATAGAATAGTCCTTTACAAAAAAAAAAAAAAAAAAAAAATACAAATAGCAGTACCAGGCTAGTTATTTTTTTAGTAATTGCATGGTATTACTTAATTACCTCTTTATTGTCAAATTACTGCCAAGCTCTAATGTGCTCCCACATTCTGTTATCTCAAACACTAAATTTCATACTAAAACAGTGCTATAGCAAATCTTTGTATCGCTGTTAAGAGGATTTAACCTTGTAATTCTAACCACATCGATTAAATATGTCCCAGTTCTTAGAGATTACATGTTCCTCTGCAGTCCTCAGGCCACAATACAAGTATCCTCCTTACAAATAATAGGCATTGTTTTAGAGGAAAACATAAGGCTCTGGATTTTAGCATTTCATTGGGGCACATCACAGCATCTATGCCAGAATTTCAAATGTGTTTTCTGAAATGGTTGCCTAAGGCTAAACCTTGAGAAAAAGTGTTGCAGACATGAATGTGTTACAATAATATTTTGTTGCCAGACACAGAGGCAAGATCTGGCTGCACTGTGGATACTACTGCATGCAGACGTGCCGATTTCCAATAATTAAAACACGATGCTTCTGTCATAAACACTCATTTTTAGACAGCAGCTGAGAAAATATTTTGGTTTTATTCCAGTCAAAATTTGCTTTCAGCTCATATTTCTTTTACAATTGTATTCTTACCAGGGGTACTCATAGACTGCAGGTTTCCCTAATTGGCTAGTCATTAGTTCCACTAATCAGTTTGATATTATATTAATTGTTTACAGTAAGTATAGAGTTTTAGGAGTCTGGAAAAAATACTTCAAAACCACAGTTAAGAAAAAATGTTCCAAGTAACACTGAAAATGCTGTGCCGCCTTAAGAAGGTATACAAAACCATAATAATATGCATTTAATATATAACATGCAAACAAATAAAGATGCTAAGAAAGCTGTTAATTACCAACACCTGCAAAATGGGTGGTGATACTAAGTGTTTCTGAATGTTTCACAACAGCCAGCAAGGAGCCTCTGAATGTTTGGTTTATTTATTTCAACAGCATATATCACCTACAGTACCGTATAGAGTGAACAGCACAAATTAAATATACAGTGACTGAGATTATTATCTACCTGTTTAATGTTAGAGTTAGGGTGATTGCATGAGCATTGGATTTCTTGCCTGAAAATGCATGAGGCATAAGTGAAGTCTAATTAACCCAAAAAGACCCAGTGTTACCGTTGTGGTATTTCTCAAATGAATTTTACTCTAGATTTCACCTTTCTTAAATGATTTATCACCATTTATTCAAACATTATTCTCTGTATTTTGCCTTTTTTTCCCAGTTAAAACAATGTATTTTCCTATTTTTAATTCACTGATTATGTAAATGTCCATAAAAGCTCAGGCTAAAGTTGAGAGTTATTATATCAGAAGCAGAGAAAAGAGAAGAAAAATTTTTCAGCAAAAATATCCATAACAGAACATAAAAACAAGTCTTTCCATCCACTGTCATTTCTCAAACTTCATGGGTTTTACTGGTGAATCAATGTTGTAGAAGATGACGTTATTTCCATGGTAACTATGGAGCCTCTGAAGGTCCAAATGGGTCGTGAAAAGAGGACAAACTGCATTTTATTACAATTATTTAACATATTTATAGCTTTAGGGGTTCAGAAATTATTAAACATTTTATATCAGTAGATTATTTTTGGCTGTCAGTTGCTGTTTTGGTCTTTATGGGTTAATAGGTATTTATTTTTATTTTTTTGCACAACGATCCTAAAAAGGAGACAACAAAAAATCTATCAGGCACCACACATTTAGTGAACAGTTGAGTAAATGATAACGTAGCTGTGACCAACCAATTAAAACTGTATTGACTAAGACTCTTCTTAACAGTAGATTTTATGGATTGCTTTAAAATGATCAAATCCATTCATTCAGTGGAAGGAAAGCTTTAGGGTAAATGTTAGCATTTTCAAGAATTTTGCACAAAAATTAAGTATAAGCATTACATTTTTGAGAAAAATACAGTTTAGGTTTTCATCAAACTGCAGTGAGAGAGGACTCTCAATCATGAGGGTGGTAAATGGCACGGCTGGTTGATATCAAAGGTCAAACCAATACATCAGTCCACCTCTGAGAAAATAACAAACCTCATGCTTCACATTGAGCCTTCACAAATGAAAAATGTGACAAAAATGTAATAACAAATATTTAAACAGCATATTTTGTAACCATCAGTTATTAGTTCCTGGTAACAAAAGCTGTTTCATCAGCTATGCCACAATCTGTTGTTTGTTTATCACATCAACATTAAAGCCAAACAAATAATTGTCTCCTCCCTCTTTTTGTCTTTTTCCACGTCTGTGCTCTACTTCATGAGGACTGAATGTGCTTTGCACTGTGATTAGAATTTTTTTGACTAATTTCCAAAGCAATAAACTGATGAAAAACAGCAAAAAGTTGGCGAAACAGATGCCACCCCTTAGTTGGTTTGTGCCTCTTGTATTTGATATTCACATATAGAAAGCAATTTACTAAGACTGTTACAAACATCTGCACTAATTACCTATAAGTCAGCGTTTCATCACTGAAATCGTCAAGGTAGGTAATGATGTTCCGAGCTCCATTTTGAGCGCTTCCTTTTGTAAACATATGGGAGTGTAATTATTGGTTAACCTCAGCTGTTACACAAGATTGTTTTGGCATATTCATTATCTGCCAGTGTGTGTCTGTGTGATGTGATGTTTTATGAGCATTTTCAGGTTGTGCAAATTTAGGGAAAATAATCTCAAAACAATGTGGATTTTATGCTTGGAAGAGGTGTCAAAGTTTGTGGATCAGTAAAGAGCGAATGACAACAAACAAATTCGGGGAACAAATGATAATTAAATATAATTAACTCCATTTGCATGTGTAGACTGATGAGGAGACCGTAACACAAGAAGAAATAATGAAACGTCAACACATATTAACAGCTACAGAAACAAGTGTCACTCGGAGGTTCCACAAACCACAGTAAATTATAGACAAACCTGCGTGTGTGAGAAGTGTCCGTCTCCACCAGTGGTTCAGAGGACGAAGCCGAAAATGTTCAGGTTTTTATTTTATTTTATTTTTTTTACAAACTTACTGACGTCTTATCCTCATGTTACTGTATTAACAATACATCTAATTAGTTTTACACCCACTTTAAATTTTACACAATGTTATAACGTACTGAGCTAATTTAAGACCCATTAAGGTAATGACAAAAGAAATCTCGCAAAAGTGAACGTGATAAGTACCGATAATGCTTTCAGTTTTATTAAAATATGCAACCACTACGCACAATGCGCACATGCTGCTTATCTTGAAAAACCAACTTTTATATTTACATAACAGATGGAAAACAATGCATAAATTTCCATTTTCTTTCTTTGTTTTTGTAAAATTCTGTTAATATTTGTGTTGCGTGTGGAAGAAAACCTGATTAGTGCGTTTGTGCTAATGAGTTTCGAGGAACTTGTGAGTAGATTGTGAGAAAATAACAACTGACATTCAAAACATATAGCAGGCTCATAGCTGTTATCATAACAGATCACATGTCAGTAGATGAATTTTATCACTGCTATTATGTCTGGAAAACAGCCCGATCCAGACTTTAGTTTAATTTGCAACTGATATTATGAGATGTGGCGTGAAAAACAGGGGTGGTTAAATTGATGGAATTATTGGTGCACCCTTTTCTCGCGTCATGTGTAACCACCCCCTCCTGGACAACACGTGCACCCCACACATTTGACAAACACATGGAATTGCACCTGACAAGGCTTTACATAACCACAGACAGCATCTATCTGCGGAGGGGAGCCCACCTTCACCAGTAATCTGTAAGTCAATGTTTCCTTTGAATTGTTTAATTCCTGTGGAAGTCAGGCAGACTGTAAATTGTGCTTGTAGCCTGTGGGCATGCAGGCAGGGTACAGTAACATTGCTCTAGACAGCTGCTGTCTCCTCTTCCTATTTCATATGTCAGTTACCAAGCACTGTATCCAGCTTTCATTTTATGTGTGTCAAAACTACAATGGTTTTGCATTTCCTCAAAAGAGCTGGATGAAGTTTACATTATGCAGTAGAAGTTAAAAATATCAAGGGATTCTAACTCAATGTCATATCCTTTATGTAGACCAGCAATTACATTCCATAGTATTCAAGCTAACATCGTTTCTGTTTTCCTTTGTGCATTCCCGCATCTTCGGGACAAGATGATATTTTTTTTTAAAAAGTGTTGTGTGAAGAGTTATGTCTAAAACCCACAATGTAGTGCACGGTGTAGAAATGTAATGTACTATATAATGAACTATACTTTTGGTAAGAAATGATGTAGGAGTGCTCAATCACGGTCCATTTTTCCTTTGACCTTCATTTCAGGTGGAGTCGATCACAGTTATGAGTCCCAAAAGCCACAAGGATAATCCAGGATAGGGGTTCAGACTTAATCTCTCGCCCCGGGACCGAGGCTCAAGAAAACATATTGGTTTTTTATAAGACGTTGACCGAGCAGACATAGGCTTATTAGACATTTATAGGTCTTGATCATATAAATTAAATGGTCTGGTCCAGTTCTTAGGGAAACTGGGAACAGCAGATGTGTCATTAAAAAGGTTGTGTGACATATGGATAATGGCACCGCTTTGCCTTTGTGAAGTGAAAACACATTTTAAAGGTGGATGTGTGAAACAGACTGTAATTTTAAACACCATTTCTCCTTCAACACAGTTTTGTTACCAGACTGTAATAATAACATATGGTTGATTTCTTTGTAGTCATATAATTAATGCCGGCTGACTGCAGACTGTAAACAGGTTTGAGGAGAAAACATGCATTTTGACAACTGCCATAAAGACGAGCATATAGAGAGACTTTTGTAGTCATGGCTACTTACCTCCCACAACCATAGTCAGTTCAGTGTCGCAGCCGCTCAGACGTCAAATTCTCTACAGCTTGTACAAATTTACTCATTAATTGTACCTTTGAAAACCTGGAAGATGGATTCCAAAAAGTGGGACAGCCCTTCATGCATGTAGGAGTTCATAGAAAAGTTTGACCTTTCACTGATTCACTACATTTACCTTCAGGAGTCAAGCCTTTCCACACTTCCATGCTGCACAAATAGCAAAAACATCCACTTATGTGCTCTTATACTGTCGCAAACTGCAGTTTATATCTATATTTTCTCTTTGTTAGCCTCCCCAGTAGTTTCTAATCTTCTAAATCCATGTTGTGTTTCAGCATTCATTCTTTATGATTAAGTTACCTTTTTTAAGAAGCTGCTAAATCTGATAGTTATTGCTTAATCCCCTAATCTACTTTTATATTACGATACATCTACACTAGCTATTTAAGTGGTGACTTCTTAACAAATTTTCCTCTACATTTAACCTTTCAAGCATAATCTATGACCATTTATTGCAGTATTATCCTCTGCATTTTTTGCGTTTTTCATGAAAATCAGTTCTTTTCCTGTTTTTAAATTTACTACATGTGGAGATGTTCATAAAATGTCAGAATAAGTTAGAATAAGGGTTATTTTATCAAGACAGAGAAACTTTGCAGCATGTCTACAACTACTACTGTTTGTCAAACTGCATGTGTTTTATTGATTAATTGCATTAGATGTTAGAGTTTTCATATTCAGTGTGGAGCCTCTGAGTGAACAAATGGATCATATCTGATGCTGCTGAACAGTTAAGAAACTACATTTTAAATAAATTATTTATACGTATTAATAGGGTTAGTAGTTAAAAGGTTACACGTTTTAGATCAGTAGATGCTTTTGGCTTGTAAGTGAAAACAATTCCACCAAGTGTTATTAAAATCAGTCATTTTTTACATAATTTTGCTGAAGAAACACAAATCTGGCAGAGATATTTATTTTACTTTATTTTACGTGTTATAATTGAATGTTCTTTGAGACACATTACAGAACACAGTGGAGGCTGCATGTACTGACCACATCTGTCAGATTCAAACTGATCATTACATTAGGACCAAACCTTTAATTTGTGATGAGACCTTTTATGTAACGTGTGTTGTTGGTAGTTACAAATAAATTCAGGGATAGATAGACATTCCAGTGCCTACTACACTACACATGTATGTTGTTATAACTGTGGCAAATTCCTGATACAGTCTCTGTGTCTTGGGATTAGAAGTGACACAGGTTTTTCCACAATCAGCTGCTTATTGTTATGATTCAAAGGATTTGACATGAACACAGTATTAGTCTGATTGTTGCCTCCAGCCTCCCTGTGCAGTTCCTTGAATATGAAAAGCAGATGTAAATTATAAAATTGTCTTTGCACAGACTCATTTCCTTTTCATCACATTATCCCACTTGACAAAGGAGGTCTAAGTCATAGGTGTGCATTTTAGTTAGTTTTCCATTAGAGGAACTATATGCAGCATTTGCACTTTAAAATATTATTAATTTAAATACCGTTTGAGTGTTCAGAATAAAGAGTTCTGAGATTATGCCAAAGATGTTAATGTATTATATTTGCAGAGATGTGTAGTGAATTAATTCACAGCCACCATCTGATGTGTCACCGCGATTGTAGGCGACCCCTAGAGGGAGTAATGAGTCACTCTGCTGGTCTCCAATGAAGATGTAAAGTAAAACCCAGGCTGAGTTGATGATTAGAGCCAATTAGACGTTTGAGCATCAGTGGAAGTGACGAAGTGATAAAATAGAAGCTGTTGTTGCTGTTGTTTTCACTTCTGCACACAGCTCTGACGACGAAGAATGAAGTTTGATGCTTATAATGCAGTGTTTTCTTCTGCGCTGGTTGGTTTTAATTATGAATGTCATGAAGATCGATCCATCTGTTTTCTGAGCTGCTTATTACTCGAGGGTTATGGGCGTGCCAGATTCTTTTCCAGCTACCTATGGGCAAAGGCAGAGAGATTATCAATGCATAAACTGACAGTTATAACTAAACTGACAGTTGTTACTTCATTTTGATGGTAAAACAACAAAAACTGTGTATAATGTAAACTATCAGCTCATGACGGTGAAAAGACACAGTTTTGACTGTCGGTTTATTTTGAAGAGGAAAACTTGATTAAACATCTAATCATATGTACAAACAATGAGCATCAGATGTCATCCAGTGAGTGATACAGACTGTTGAGATGTAGCATTCATTTGTTGGTGGTTTTCATAGCCGTGAGTGTGTTCTGGTAGACATCTTCCCCATGCTGTTAAGTATTTGGAATGTCAATACTACATATAACACCCCTTTAAGAGGAAATTATTTCATAGCACACAGAGAACCAGCCTCAGGTAAGCAAAGACCCACAGCAGACTAGTAAATTATTTAAACTGCATTTCAATGGGAATGATTCTGTTATAGACTTCTTTTCTATTACTACAAGTGGATTCCTCAGTACTATGCACTGAGTCATATATGGCATGGGATGCACAGTGGAATATCATCACGTCTGAATGGACTTCACTTACTAACAGGCCTCAGAACAGCGTGGTAATATGGTCTCCTTTCATGCACAGCACTATGAGATCTCTGAGGATTTTTCATCCTTTAGTGACAGCAATTGTCTTTGCCACCTGGCTTCGTCAGCACTGTTCAATACAAAGACTGTGAAACCCATAAATAATAATAATAATAATAATAATAATAATGGACACTCAAAGACGCTTCACATTGAAACAAAACTAAGAGAACAGAAAGACAATTAAAACAATTAGTTACAATAAAGCAAAAGCCAGTTTAAACAGATGAGTTTTTAGAAGTGTTTTGAAGTTTTCTACTGAGTCCGAGTTTCTAATGGGTTGTGGCAGTGAGTTCCAGAGGGAGGGGGCAGCAGAAGCGAAGGCTCGGCCCCCCAAGGTTCGGTGCTTAGTGCGGATGATTTTTATTCTGCTGTAGATCAACAATTCCACTGTAGTTCATGTAAAACACTGCATTAGAACTTGGCTGTAGTGCACAAATAAAGAT
>JAPSES010000044.1:12850512-12866868 GCA_029822895.1 Maxillicosta whitleyi | reverse complement strand
GTTATAGAGGGACTTGTAGGTGAGCAGGAGGAGATTATATTGCATTGTCATAAATGATCATCTCTGCCAACTCTGCTCTGTGTGACTCATATGGACACCATCCCTGAGCCATGACTGCTGGCATAGCTCCCCATAGCTACATTATGGAAGCTGAAGAAAAGCTTAAGTGCTGTGTAATTGTCTGAATGACCTTATAAAGGTTAATCAGTGACAGTCAGGAAACATTTCTTAAGGCATGTAATTTTTGGGCAAAAAAATACGTTTATTATATTTCATTTATTTATATAAAAAATACAGAAAATATAAGGCTATCCTTCATTTAAATGTGTCACAGCTGGATATGACTGACTGTTCACAACTTTTTTAGCCTTTTAGGCACAAGTGGAACATGTTTGACATTTACACAGATGTAAAGTGAAGTTGAGCACCTAAGGGAGCAATACTGCTCCTGATATATTTTTGCTTCAGTGTCCTTCCAGTTTCTCACATTTATGTAAAAGGCATCTGTGTGGTCTTATTGGTTGTGTTTTAGTGTTTCTGCACTTTCTCTGAAGGCCCACATTATGTCACTTAAATGACAATGGTGATAACAAAACTATAATTGGACTCAGTCATTAACCTATCGCTTCCAGTTCTTATTCTTCAGTAAATTACCAGCAGACAGGGTCATTAAGAGATCTGAGCATTTTTGAGTCACGTCAATGACATTTGATAAGGTACCATGAGACTAACAATGACACTGACAAACTGACTCATACTGTTTATTGAGATGAGGATGTATTACTGCAGCTGACTCTGTATAAAAACATAATTGTGGACTATCAATAGTGCACATCCATATTTGGGTAGACAATGAAAAAGAGATTTCAGCTCATCTGACCCAATTATTTTGATGAATGGCATAGTAGAGCAAAAATTGAAGAAGGGATTACTATAATAGATGGTTTCTATCAATACACTAAACTGAAACCATCAATTTCACAGGTATTTAATAGAGCATAAATAGTGATAGTCTGATTTCAAACTGGTGAGGGGACAACAAAAAAGATGTCTTCACTTTCAGAATTTCTCTCCTTCAAATGTTGAAGAAAAACTTGCTTAAAAACAATGAAAGAAAAGCACAGAGCACAATTTTCATTCAGTGCTAAGCTGAATAGTGAAAAAAAAAAAAAAAAATTTATATATAAGTGAAATGTAAGAATAGTCTTACTTCTCACCTCCTGGTAATTTCCTAAAATGATATCCCAGGAAGTGCAAATTGAGCACTTTGATTAGTATAATTACTTAATGTTAATACTTAAAATTACACAAGCATCACAGGGAATTGAGAAACGATTATAACATAAAAATAAACAATCTATCTTTGTGCAATTACACTGTGGCTATCAGATATAGAAACCCTAGTTTCTTACTGGTGACAGAGTCTCCATAATGTCTAAAGTAGTCTGGAGGCTGACTGGTTTGTGTGCATATAAGAGCAACACCCCATTTGATTTTGGCCATGTGCCATCCAATTTAGTAGCTTTCCCTTTCCTTTCTGCATCTTTACTGCCACCATTAACTAACGGCAAAATGCCACAATGCATCAAACACCTTGTCAACATTTCAGCTACCATTGTAAATCACAGTACAAGGTATATTCATTTACTGCAAGAGTAGTTTTCCCCATTCTTAATATGTATTACTGACTGCATTAATGCTCAAATGTGGGAATCAAATTAAAAGAACTGTTTGGCTTGGATTTCCTAATTATCTCAAACAAAGCTTACTGTCCTAGAGATGACACCTTCAAATTATGCTTTTTTTGTTTCTCATTGATTTGGATGCCATATCATGACGCATGAAATTTCAGGTTGTTTTCTAATTATCTAAAAATTGCTTATATTTGGCAGGATTTATAAAATCTTCCAGCTGACTCAGTATAATTTCAGACTCTCTACACATTCGACTTTAGACATGTTCGCCTTCTCCCTGCACAGGTTTTTAAGAACTTTCAGCAAGTGGAGAAAAACATACCATTTTCTACTTTTAACTTCATTAATATATTGGACATCAAAGCAGATAAAATGCACGTTACACCCATTGAAAATCAGCCTGAGACTACCACAGAGATGCAATTATAGCCTTTTGCATTAGCACATATCCACAGGAATGAAGCACATAATTAAGTCACTGGTGTGAGTGACTGTCTTTCTCATGCTGTTTTATTTTGTCAGTTTGTTGGTAATGTTCGTTCAATAGTAAACAGAGACTCCTGCCCTGTCTACACTAATACATATACTTTTCTAAATGGGTGTTTTCCTCCCCCATCTTCTTTTTTTAGTCATTCCACATGACCATTGTTTTACAAAATATTTATCCACACTACAACTCAACAATTACTACAAACTGGTAAAAAAAAAATGGAATTGGTTGGACTTAAGTAAATGGTCCACGCAGGTGACTTTGATCAGCAATGACATAGTTAAATTACCTTGTGTTGTGTTACATCTTTATGTAATATAGCTTTAGCCATTACACCATTACAGTGGTACCACTCTGTCTGCCAAATGTGTCTGTGGTGACTCTGATTTACTCTCTGTTATCCACAGACTTGCACACTAACATCATCTGTATTTGATGTTTCAGGTGCAGATTAATTACACAAAACAAATGTGAGCAATTTCGGGTGTGATGCCACTGTTTTCTATTATCTTATTTACTCCTATCCACAAATAAACATCACAGGAAAACTGGAAAATGGTATTTATGGATGAGTAAGAGCGCTGTTTTGCATATTCACATTAGTGTGGATGTGACCTTAATGATAGGCCTATATGTTGTAGTAGCAATGTAACATATGGAGAAGGAAACTTCGCCAGCTATATACAGCAAAAGAATGACCTCTATGAACTTAATGTTAAAGAATTGTCATTTTCACCAGTCTCATGGGGATGTTGCCCTAACAAAAAGTCTACTACTTTACCAACAGACCCTATAAAAGCACTAAAAAAAAAAAGTTTTATCAAATATCTAAGCAAAACACTGGGAGAACAGACTTAAGTGTAATAATATATATCAGTAAATAGGCTAAAATTATAAATAGACCTTTTTGTCAGCTCTATTTTGTCAATTCTGGTTTCCTTGGTCTTGATTAATATATAAATTTTATTTATTATTTTTTTAATGTTACAAAGAACTAATAATTCAGTAAGGAACACAAACTGCAGCTAACCAAAAGAAAGAAAATTTAAATGAGTTCAGAGCAGCATATTGTCATATCTCACAGGATCCTGCCAAAAGCTGTTGATATATTTAAAGTGAGAATAAGGTTGGAGGGGGGCTCCCAGTCTGAGTCAAACGATGTGACAAACAACCCAGGCTTACAGCCCAATGTCTGGATCTCTGACGATACGACTGGAAGCTGAATTGAGCCAGGGCGCTTTTGCTAAATGGATGGAGTTTGGAGAGTGGTTTGCTGTCATCACACATAGGTCACTTTAGCGAATTCGCCTCAGTTCAGTGTACCGGGGTTAAGGCTCGGTTCATAAATAAGTGGTTTGGCCGAGCCAGTGGAGCTGTCCAGGGTACTGAAAGGGGAATATAATCCTGACATGTTGAATTAGCATTTAACCTTTTGCTTAGTTGTGCATGATCACGTCTATTGTATGTCCACATGAGAAAAACGATGAGACGAGTGTAAAAACATTTTACTACTAGATGAAATGAAGTTTTGGAAAATAGATGAAGATACTTTTGTAAATTGTGAAATTGTTTCATTAAAATTCACACTGACCTCTGCCAAGGTTTGGTTCATCTGTCAGCGGGATTATAGAAGATAAAGGAAAAAAGCTAACACATACACACACACAAAATATCTGCTTTTTCTTACATTATGAAACAATACTGTAGAAATGTCTTGCGCCACCAATTTTTTGATTTGAATGTTTGATTTAAGGTCATATTGTCCACACATATGCATTTGTAGTCTCCTTATATACAACTGAAATATACAGGAAAAAATGTAAACCACATTAAGAACTAAAACGTCCAAAAGCACACGTATTTCAACATGTCTGGGCAGACAATAAGACAGCTACTCCTCTAACCTCTAGGTATTATACATCAGGTTTCATTCAGCAGTGTTAGGCTACATATTGTGCAAAACAGACTTCTGCCTCTGGAATCCATTTAATTCACTTTTTTCTTCTTTTGTGTGTGTGTATGTTTTAAAAGTTGCACATATTTTGTTATTATGTCCTGATATAGACATTGCTCACAGCTTATGTGCCATCAGTTATGTGCAATCACACAACTGTTGGCCAGAAATACACACTTTATCAAATTCATATTTTGTTACCTGATACTAATACACTAATGTTACTTTAATAGCTGCAATAAATGGGATGTGTAGGCCCAAAGTGGTTTGTGATGTATTTCCACAAATAAAAAACTGTCAAATACATTCCCTTCACAGTTTTTTCACTAATCACATCAAGTTTAAAATCACATAATATTTGTTGCAGTAATACTTGCATCACATTGGAACTATGTCTTTTATGTAGGAGTCAGCAGATTCCTTCATGTTAATCCCACAACTACTTTATTGTTAATTTTAGCCATTTTTTGAGTCCATGTAGTGCATATGTCTTTATATATATTATATATTAAAGTTTTTTTTTTTTTTTTCATTATGATAATAGCTTGAGATTCCTTGTGTCAATATGCATTCATAGCTGCACATCATCAGAAACTTTGAATTGCTCATTATTGAAAGCCACTAGACATATCTTGCCTGACCTCTTGCCACCTGGGCAAAGTGTCATGGATGACGATAATTTAATGCACACTAATATCTCATTAGAATGCAAGTGGACATGGTCTGTGCTAAGCTATGTTTAACAGATTGAAAAATACAAGCCACACTGCCAGTTTCACTCAGATATGCGACAGGTTATTTCATGATTAGTCATGGTCTCTTATGACTCACCCTGCAAACACTCACTGCTAGAGAGGGAGTTCAATCTTCTGCCAATGTCACACTGACTAACAGCGTTAGGAAAAATATCCAAACCTCTGTAATGCACACTTCACTGGTTCTGTCCGCAGAGGAGTTCGAACCACAGTTACATTGTCTGAGATTGGAAGTACAGGATGAAATCTGGCATCTCTGCAGCCATTTTTGGTATTCTTGTTTATCATGTGAGTTATACTTTACTATGTTCTTTCATGGTCATGCAGAAACTTTCTAATATGTTTTTTTTTTTTTTTTTCTTATATGTTGGATATTATTCTTTAAAAGAGTGTGTGCGTTTGATTGTGAATTGTGTTACTCATTCCACTGACTATACAGTATTGGGTAGTTATGACACAACCCTTCTGTCACAGCTGCCACCAAAAATAGTTATGAGTTTGAGTTGAATATAAATAAAGGCAGAATGTAATAATAAGCAAGTCTCATGAAGTCATATTTTATTCGCAATAGAACATTCAAAAGGTAAAAGATGACTTTGACATTTTTTTTGGCATCAAAGTCAAAATTACCTTTCTTTTTTTCAGCTTAAACACATTCTCCATTTAAACATTTGACAAGTTTTCTGTTTTCACACAATGTGTTGTGTGGTTTGGTGTCTATGCTTTGCAGTAGTCAATTTAGTGTCAATTGCACCATTATTTTAAGCAGGAAAAACACTTCTTAACCTATTTCGCCTATGGCATCACTGTGGCAGCTCTGCACAAAGAAGGTAGTACCAAGAACACAGAGCAAGTGGTAGAAGTGAAGGTTTTTCTTCAGTTGTGTTAATTTATTTTGAACGACAGAGGAAGACGTTATCAGAGCTGATGAATTGCAAAACAGTCCACATTTTCACCTGCCTTGTTCCTGGTCCTGAGATCATTAGTGGAAAGAGCACATCGACATACAACATAACAGAGTGTCCAGGAGGCTAAAACAGAGATTTCAAAAACACTGGCAACAAAAAAAAACCAATGTGAAATAAATTAATTCTTCAGCTTAATGACATTCAAAGCCATGTTTCTGTACCTTATGCAAACATCATACAGTGTTTCCTCCACTTTACTGACCTTGGTTTAATAAACAACAACCTGCCAACTGTCTAGAATAAATATATATGTGTTTTAGCAAAAATGCAGTGTTGGGGATCATGCATATCAGAAGGCCATGCTATGGTAACTACAAACACCCTGATGCATCTGCTTTGTGTACTGCGTCTTGCCATATACTTTCATCGCTTCTTTACCCTGCTTCATTTAACTCCATATCCACAGTGGTATTCAGGTGCCTCTGGTAATATGCAGAATATTGTGATTTTAAAATACATTAGGCTACTGAAATTGTTGCTGCTACTTATCCACCAACACCTTTAATCCAGCTGCAGAAAACGTCTTCTTCTACTTCTACTGACTTTACTTGGTCATTACTGCTGCTTCGTGGTAGCAGAGTTCCTGCACCCTCATCAGTGCTGAATCTGGCACTGCACTGATTTCCGCTGCTTTTGATAGATTATATGAAAATGAAGCTCTCGCATCTGTAAATAAATGTGCCAATCGCTACTACCTAGAGGACTGAACAAATCCATCACAGCTTTTTCTGGATTGAAATCATGCTAGTTTGTACTGCTTCGTAAAGCTGGCTCTAAGTTGCAGCTGTAACACAGACATCTAAACATTGCACAGATCTGTTTTGTCTTGTATGTCCAATTCGATATCAGTTCACCCTTCGCTAAGCCTCTCTAAGCCAATAAACAGCTACTCCCCAATTCTACATTAGCAACCGTAACTAGGCACAGTGGCTTTGGCAAACTTTCAGGATTAGGGACAATGCAGAAACCTGCAAATCCAATACTCAAAGGTTAGATCAGGATGCTGTGTTTTACCTTTTTCCAAAGCCAAAGACACAACAGGGGATATGTCAAATGTGGATTAAACCAGTTGAAAGACCTCATTCACAGCTGAATCCATCTAAGATAAAACAACACTCCTATATTGGCTCCAACTATGTAACTAATGCTAGCTAGGTCATAGACTTACTGGACATCGGAAAGGATAAGAATTGTATATTGTTGTTTTTACCTGCTCCCTTTGTAAGGGCTAGGGGTATGTATTGGCAAGAATCTGGCAATACAATACAAATCACAATACTAAGATCATGATATGATATACCATGATATATCATAACAAATCACGATACTGTTAAAAAAGGCCATTTTTGTTTGTTATACAATCATTAGAGTTTAAAATCCTGCTCAAATGTTCATATTCTATTAGTTCATAACTAACATCTTGACATTATTTTTGTGCAATCCCAAGAAAGGAACTAACATCTACCTCTCATATAGTAAAAGTATTTTTATGATGCTTCAAATAACCATTAAATAATAAAACTGTGTAAAAATAATAATAAAGAAAATATAAACGATAAAGAAAACAAAAACAAACAAACACGAACCACCGCCATATCTGCATTTGAATAAATACTGAAAAATATCAATACACTACTTTTTAATATCGATACAGTATCGTTAAGTGAAATATCGTGATTTATTGCAAAATCAATATTTTCTTACACTGCTACGAAGGTTTCTGCTTATGTCGATGTCTATCCTTTGCCATCACCATTGTCAATATAGGCTTTTCACTTTTATTTTTGTTGTAGCAAACTTGTGCAAGTCTTTGGGCATTGCTGTTGTGCTTTCAATAGATCCGGTATATGGATTAAACCAAAGATATGGGAATAAATAGAACAAACAAATAGAAGGTCTGGATCATGTAGGCCTAATTATGTTTAGCTAGCGCCGAGCCAAAAATGAAGAATGAAATCTACAAGGAAAATAATACAATATCAGATATACTGCCTGATCATAGTGTGCAAGGACATTGTCATTCTTTTTATGCGTTTTTCCCGTACATGAATTGTCAAGATGAGGGGTATAAGCCTGTGCTTCAGTATTATATTCCTCTCAATTCTCAATACTCCATCAACAATTGATGTGTGAATAAAGTCCCCAATGCACATTGTACGTATACATTTCTGTCTACTTATTTCTGAAATTACAGAACGATTTTTCCATAAGATTTTACCAATGTGACAACATTGACAATGTATGATATGCTGGATGTCAAAGCTTGTCAGAGGTGACATTTTTTCATACTACCTCTTGGAAAAATGAAAAAAAAAAAATAGACCATATAGCTCAGTTTACTCTGACAGAAAACTTTTCAGAATAATTTGAACAGTTGCAAGACATTTTACTGCTAAAGGTTCACATGCAGTATATTCAAATATGGGTAAGGAACTATTCTGGAAAAAGTATTACTACTTAATTTAGACCTGATATCTTTATGATAACACATCGGTCAGCCTTTGGATAGGTACTTTGACTAAATGAGAATTATACGTGATATAAAATAAGTCCTTTCACAGCTCACTGCACTTTCTCAAATATTTTCTCAGATCTTTTCTCTTTGTTTTGACTAGAAAGAAATCCGGACCAATGCTTGTCTCCTTTTGTTAATTTCAGCACTGGTTGGTTTAAGCATCTGTTGCCATGGAAACAAAGGCCTTCGTTAGTGTGGGAAGGGTGGCTAACAATGTTAAAATAAGCCAGACTTGATTTTTCTGCAACAGTCAGAAAATTGCTTTAGACTCTCTGAGAGCAATGCTTGACTATCAGGAGTCTGAAATGTCTTTATGAAACCAGTCCAAGATTCTCATAATCAGATAAATACAGAAATATTTAACCCTGACAGTTATTGAATCAGAATAATAGACCAAATGCATCACTATCTGTGCAGAGCTAAATCAAATGCACATAATTGTTAAGGTAAATCAGTTTTCTCTCTAGTCTAATTTGGTATTATATAAGGTTTATTCAATAAAGCTAAATAACTAAAATACTTCACCTGGGAAATTTCATTTCTGCCTGGGAGATGTTTTATTGCAATGGAACTGACACATATTAAGGGCGAGTACTCATAAAAGACTTCTTATTTTGTGCCTGTGATTGAAGTGTCATCTTCGCACATTGTATTAAATCCCTACATTGTTAAATGTAACATATTTTATTCTGTTGGCGAAATGGCTCATTGACAACGTTCTCAACAGCTCCATCACACAGAAAAGCCTTGTTTTCTGGTAGAGCTGTTCCAATTAAGTGAAGTGCCAGTTTGTACTAAACACAGAACGGTACTTCCGTCTTCCTCATCTACAGCAAATACAAAGGAATACAACCCCTGTAGTAGCACTACACTGTGTAGTTACAGCACTTGTCAAACTGTCAAGGAGGGGATTATTAAACAGTGTAATCTAATACAGTATGGCTGTTAAAACAGTGTTGATGGTGTTAATTGTTGATAGTGAATAATCACTTTAAAATTATCACAGACAGGAGTGCATTTGAGACATTAAAAAAGAGGAAGCATCCAATTTCAATCCTTAAATTAATTTTGTAATTTTTTTTTTTTTTTTTTTTTTTTTTTTTTTTTTTTTTTAATATGCTAGCAACAGCAACTTCAGACTCAGTAACTGAGACAAGCAGCACAGAGATGCCCTAGAAAAGATGAGTTTTTGAATGAAAGCAATTTTCAGTATTTCTTTGAAATCAAATGAATTAATTATGACAATTTTTATTTTTTATTTGTTAACTGCTTTATGACACTGTTACTGTATGTCCTGGTCTGTGTGCTGTGCATTGCAGTGTTTTTAGTATTGTTCAATCTTTTTTTTTTTTTTTTCCACTTCTCTGCTTACATTCTGTAAATCCCTGTTGTTTATGTGCTTGCCTCTTTGTATATGCTATAGAGGACTGGATAAAAAATCAAATAATGAACAAATAGCTGAATAATAGAAAAAGCGGGCGCATAAATATCATAAACCAACAGTGTTCCATCCATTTCACTCTGTCTCAGTGTGTCAGAGGTATACAGAGGGGAGGCCTTTATTGCAGTATCATAAGCAAACAATAAAACTGAGAGATACCCTTAAAGGAGCGGCCTGAAAGGCTGTTTATCAACCGGGAATAGCGTTGGTGTGATGACCGATTCAAACAGCCATAGGCAGTTTCAAACTCTATAATAACACAGATAAGAGTTGGTCAGAGGGATTCATCTGCAGCCAGAACAGTGTCACATCCACAGCAGATCCATTTGCATCACAGAGATTTCCTTTTCAAAATAACAAGCAATTTGTATAAGAGGATTTTTTTTTTTTTAAATAATAAGCATACTAGAGAGACTATTTGTTGAAATAATAAATGTTTAAAATTGCTTTGGCACTACCCAAATAAGTAACAACAATTGTAATATGACAGCAGGTCAAGTAACTAAGAGTACATATAATTACGGCTATAAATGGTGTAAGAGTGCGGTCAGAGGCCCAGTGCTTCTGCATAAAATGAGTGTTGTGAGTGTGTAGAGATGGAAGATAAAGTATAAACTATCACACATTGGCAGTTAGTGCCTCTTTTCATTTTCTAGGCTCCAGGATGATGCTCCCCAGTCTGTGTTTAAAGCCCTGTCCACTGACAGGGCCTACATTATGCAAGTCCTGATTAGCAAGTGGACAGTCCCCACCCTGCTGCCATTGCCCCTCTATAGCCCACTCTGCATGGGAGCACAGTGGGTTTCACTTGACATCCCGACCACGCAGCAGCTGAGTCTCACATGAATACCAGTCTATGCAGGCTCCCACAGGGGGGCCGGGGCTTCCCAGTCCCTGCTGCAGGGGCTGTGTGAGAGGAGAAAGGTTACATTCAGTTTACATCATAAAAGCAAGACACACACACAGAGGCCTTCAGATTCAGAGTCTGCTGCTTTCTGGCTTCATTTCTGCCTCTCTGTCACTCCCCCTAACACTCAGACACAGTGACACACTCACTTATACATCATTCACTGGTTGCTCTTCTCACAGCGTCAAAGCTCTCACTCTGCTTGGTGTGCGATAAAATTATAACGCAATCTAATAAAGGATTTAGCAAGAAAGAGTGTGCCCAATGCAGCAGTGCCACTGAGGTCGTCTCCACTACAGGCCAATGTATCTGCACTTCTGGTTCCACTTCAGTCACAACATCATGTCACTTGGGGCTTCCCATAACATCAACAACTATTGTCAGCTTACGTGTTTTGTGTCAGAAATGGACACAAATGCATCTCAACACTGTTCATGAATTAGAAATTCTTGCTTCTAAAATGTATCCAAATAAAATGCAAAACACAAATATAGTATAATATAATATACCAATAAAATATAAGTCATTTGTAGAGGTTTTTAAAAGTCTACAGCTGATTTTTGAGGCCAATATTTAAGACCTTCATTTTTTAAAAGCTCATTGAATGTAAAATGTAATTGAAACATAAAATTAAAATTTTTATGCAGCAATATGAATAAAATTATTTATAAATGTACACATAGTACTCTTAACATTTATCGAACCTTAAGTATTGTCCACACAGGGGCCTGATCAAATATATTTTAACATTTATACGACTGATTAAATATCAGCTTTAAAAACAAGTTAAGGCCAATGGGCTATATTGAAAAAAAAAACTATATATTGCCCAATATATGGAGCACCAATATATCGGTCTGCCTCTAGTAATTTGTTTCATGAAATGACAAATAGAAAACATGAACATTTTTATTGGGTTGTTGGCGACTAAAAGCTCATACACATACAATATTTCATTTGATAATAATATGAATAATAATAAGAAGAATGACAATAATAAGAAAATTAATGTCTACATAGACATTAATAAATGGTAAAACATAAAAAATAATGTAAATAAAAGGTTATACAATTTGAATAAAGAAGGTAAAGCTTAGTTTTGATTACAGGACCCATTTATTTATACCACAAAATGCATCTGTAGTGTCACAACATTCGTTCATGCTGGAGTCTATCCTGAATACCGATGGGTGAAGGTTGGTTACACCCTGGACAAGCTGCCAAAACATACACACTCCACCAGTTGGTGCTGAATCAAACCCAGGACCTTCTTGCTGTGAGGCGACAGCATTAACCACTGCTCCATTGTGCTGTCCACAAACACAAGACAACATTTGTGTTTTTTAAACCTTAAATAATGTTAGAAAACATTAATTGTATTCAGTAACCTGCAGGGTGCACAACACACCTAACACACAAGTCTTCAGTGTTTTTGAAGCATAATGGGTCTTTGTGGTAGTTCAGGCATAAAGTCACAGGCTTATTTTCTGTCCAATCATTAATGACTTCAATCTGCCCTATCCTAATTAGCATTTCTTCATAACTGAGTACTGCAGTCATTCATTCACTCTGCTTTGCGGTCTCTACATTGCTCTACTCATCCGTCTAAACATTTTTTTTCTGTGCAGAGTTTGTTCCGTCTGATTTCCCCAATCATCAAAAACACATGTCCAACGTCAATCGCCTGCTTGTGCCCTTGACCCAGGTACTGGTTTAGATCTGACAGTGGTGTCCGGGCACCTCCACTGACAGCCCACTGCTCTTTGCATAGCTACTTCAAGGGGTTAAATGCAGCGGTTGAACTAGGTATATTTGTTCAGTGCTGTGAATTTCAGCTTCTGATGGCAGGTTTGTCATTTCAGGAGTTGAAATGCTGGTGTGTGAGTATCACTCAACCGCAGTCACCGGCAAAGTCAAATGTAGGTCATTCTGCTGTAGATAGTTAAATTTGACAAATGTGTCCGGCCTCAAATGAGAAAACTTGCAGATATTTGCAGAAGAAATTGGAACAAATCAATCACTTGGTCAAAATTATTTAGTCTCACATTGATTTGTTAAGTTTAGAAAATGTGTGTGCACTTGTGTAATTAAATTTAGCTCAGATCTGTCATATAAAAACTTCCACTCTCTTGTTGCAATTTCTGGCGGAGTCATATTATAAATTGCACTGACCTAAAATCTATACCAAACAGTGTGGTTTTCTGCAAATGTATCTCCACCTTTCTCCTCTCACTCATCTGATATAAACAAACACCTATATGTATGAATGTACAAGGTTTCTCCACTGTGAGATTAATAAAGTATCTTATCTATCTATCTATTGAGGCTGTTGCTAAGATGTGTCAGCTGGAATTATCACAGTGCATACTGACTCACATGGCATTTGACAAAAAAAGCATCATATACAGTCCATACAAGGATATAGTTCTAGGCGTACCATGAACAGCAGCCTATTTATCACCCTTGATATACTTCAACATAAGATGGATTTCAGTTCTTGAGGTCACAACTGTCATCTCTTCCCTCCAGCCAGAGCAACTGGATGCTGTCTTCAGCTGCCTCTGTGGCCAGAAAAAAGACTGTGAACTAATCCTTCACTTCACCATCACACTTGTGTAACCCATTAAAAGTTACGTTGCACTGGTAATTTTCTTCCTTTCAAATAAATGTATAGGAAAAGGGTTTAACACCGTTCACACTGCAGTGAGGTGTTCTGTCTCAGTTTTCAGTGTAACATTAAGTAAAAGACGAAATATAGGTGTGACATGGAAGTGAGATTTATTAATGAGCTATTCTATGATGAATTCCGTCATATTTGCTGATTAAAAAATACACTATTCTCCATTTCACTTTTTTATCATGATGGTTTTACAGTGATATTTCATGAGTATTTGATATGTACATTAGTCCAAATTTGAGCATGGCACAAAATCTATATGATTAAATGCATTCAGAACTATTGTTACTTCTGTTTGCCTCCGGTATACATTGTATTTTGTGTAACATAACAAATATCCATGAAAACCAACACACCTCACAGGCATCATCATGTTATGATTGTAATTCTGAGCATGTAATGTACCTCAGTGTTGGCCCTTGACCCTTGGACTCTATATCAATCACACACAAAAAAGGTACAACCTGTATGTAGTTATAACCTACCAGAACATATCCAAGTGCAACAGCTATTTATATTGAGAAAGGTGTAGCTGGATGAGGTGAAGAAGGTTGCACCATTTGTACCTTGCACAACTTGAAAACAAAACAACACCAATCAAGCATGCTGTGTTGTGGTGCTTCTACAATTAGAAGCTAGGCTAAGTACATATATCTGAATCCAGATTCCTAAAAGATTAATAAACTGAAGGAAAAGGTTTGCACAGTTTCACTGAACAAATACTTGAACCGCATTAAATTATTCAACAAACACCGCTACCTGCTGGAGAGTATAATAAAATATGAGTATAAAAATGCTTTTAGTCATATACTATGGTCGTAGCCGTCACCAAATCTCAACACTGATGGGAGAAACTGTGGAAGAGATTAGTTGCCATAATCTAAATTAAAATTTGCTTTTTCATTTTAAGAATATGGCTGCATTCTTTGACTCATAAATACAATTCTTAATAAATTATTCAATCTACATTTTCATTTTCTTATTCAAGACCACTCATTCTTTTACATACCTTATTTTCCAGGCTATAAGATGCACCTGAATATTAGCCGCATCTGACTATAAGGTTGTCACACGACATATTAACACAGAAAATTGCTTCACAGAAAGATTGAAATATTTATTCACATACATTCACTGCTTTTTTCCAAACAGTGCCTGTAACAGGGCAGTAAAACGGATGGTTAAAAAACCAGAAAAGTCATTGATCTGTATCTCCTTTTGCTTTTCCATTATGAAAAAGGACCTGGAATCTGGGACCCGGTGCTAGTTTTTTAGTAACACATCCGCTGAGGTTCCAAAATGTTGGGACCGACACCAAAACGTGCAGACCACTGATTGGTCAGACAGTTTTCTCTGTGACCCTCCTATTCACAGAAATCAGATGCGGAAGTAGACGGTGAGTAGCGATACATGAATCCACATGATGACGGAACAAAACTACGGAGTAACGCGTCGAGCTGATTCCATGTAAGTGGAAACGCAGCACAAGGATATCGAGTAGAGCTGGTACCATGTAGTGGAAACTGGGCATTATGGTCCGGAAAGTATGGTAATTAAAGAGAAAAAGAAAAAAACACATTTAATTTTCTCAACAAGACCCGACAATTACCAAACTTCAATTTGTAAACTAAAATTTTTAATGTTCAAATGAATTATCAAAAATACTTTTTCATTTTAAGAATGTAGCTGCATTTTTTGACTTATAAATAAAATGATTAATAAATTACCCAGTTTATGACACAAGTAAAATGAAAACAGCAGACATTGCTTTTTCATATTCATGGTGCACAGAACTAGTGAAACAGGACATTTAGTTTACGTTAATTAAAATGTACTCAGAGTAAGTCAGAGTGAATAGCTGGCTTTAATTGCTTAGTATTCAAGATTTTGCCAACAATCCATTTGAAAGTATATTATGTTGTTTTGTTTTGTTTTTACCTACCAGGATAAACAAACTTTAAATGTATTTATTACAAACAAACCATTACAAGCAGTTTGCAAATGTATTTTAATTTAGATTATGGTAACTAATTGTTTCCATAGAAAACACCAAAAGAGGAAAAACCCTTTGGAAGTGTGATGTTCCTTCTTTCTTGGTGACATCAAGACACTTCATGTTGTTTTTGCTTAATTTGTTACTTCTGTATTTAGCATCTTGTTAATGAAATGACCAAAGTAGCAACAGCATAACGTGTGAATACATGGCTTCCAGATTTCTATTTTGAGTGAAATGTGCAATATTCTGTTTCCACTAAAACGACAACCAATCTTCTCCTCCTAAATACATGAAGCATATTCAGGAATGTACAAGACAGTGTGAAAACGGGCCTCTTAGTTTAATTAATTATGTATTTACCAGGTAACATCAGAGCATTTTGAATACACTGGCATGCTATTAGTGTGTGCACGATGCTTTGACACTACCTGGTAATTATGTAAGTTCGCACTACTGTTATTTTGATTGATGAGCCTTATTTTCATCCTCATCACAAAGAAAGAGTAACATTTCATTTATTGTGTTATTGCATCCACTTCAATAAAGCCCAAATGAAACAAGTGGTGCCAGGCACAACAAACCCCGCCCCTCACATGTATTGTAACTTATTTTGGCGTTGGTCTGATGTCATCATGTCTATGCTTGTGGTGATGTCAACATGTTTATTGCCCCTATATATGTGGCAAGTTTGAACTAAATTAAAACAAAATACTGTTTTTATAGACATTTGAAACATTGCCCATTATAAGTAAATGGGGGAAAAATATTTTAAATATATATATATATATATATATATTTTTTTTTTTTTTACTTTGACCTGGTATTCCTAAAATGTGACCAGATCTATTCTGGGTGACTGGCAATCTATAAACCCTTTATTTTTATTTATTTATTATGAATTCAACCAATAGTTTTGCTGCTAGAGTGTTAACAAACAAACCAAAAACAATAGCCCTTGC
>JAPSES010000044.1:12834351-12850412 GCA_029822895.1 Maxillicosta whitleyi | reverse complement strand
TAAGTTTTGAGCAGGACATTTAATTTGCTAATCACCAACTCATCTAGAAAACCCTCCATATACAGACTCCTCATGTGCTCAGTCACATTATGGTTCCTCTTTTTTTTTTTTTTTTAATTTATTTTGGAAGTGATCCGGATCGCAGTCTGGATCCAGGAATTTTTTATTATTAATACTTTATTGTGTCAATATCCATGATAACATTTTACAGTTGTGTCCTGGTTAATCACACTTTTTTTTACACATTATGGTTCCTCTTAAGACCTATTTGCATGGAAGTTGTGTTATTTATGAACCCCTGGTAATTTTTAATTAATGCAGAGGTCATCTGTGGTGCGAATCATTCATGTTTGCAATTTGTAAAGTAAAAATTACATGGTAAATGACCTACTCTGTTTCAATAAACACAGAAGTTCTATGATTATATTAGTCCCATATGAATCAGGATCGCTGTAATTTGGTGGGATAGACAACCTAGACCCTTTTTGTTGTATCCACATATTTATCCAGCCTATTTCCAGGTCAAGGTTAGTGGAGTCTACACTGGCAATGATACATCAAAGGTTTAAAAGTGTTTTAGGTGGAAATCCAGGAGGTCTATTGCATGATATAATAAGGATGTTCACTGAAAGAGCAAACTTCAGTCTTTCAGAACAGGTGAGGAGATAGATGTCAAGCATGACGGCTACAGTAGAATCACACTTTTCTTTCTTCTAACACTTGTCTGTTATCCGTGTTGAACCTGCCCTTGATATCAGAACCGTGGAATAATGTTGTTAAACGCAAGTAAAACACAGATATGGCTTATCCAGCCTGAATGCACCTCATGAAACAGAGATCTGAGGGTTAATTTTCTGGATCACCAGAGGTCCACAGGTTATATTAGTCCCATGGAATAGGGCTTTAGTGAGTCTTAGGCTCCGTAACACGAGGATCATCCAACGGGAACTATAAGGTGTCTACTTAAATCCTCATTTGTTCGTGGAACCAATATGCAGATCTCTTTGTCCCCAGAACTTAAACTGGAAACAAAGCTGGAACAGTTATATTGTCATGAATAACTGAGTCTTAGTTTTGTTTGAATTAAACTTATATTGTATATTATTGTCATAGTGCACGTATTTTGTACAGTTGTTGATTTTTGTACTTTCCCAGCTGGGTCCTGGAAATGCAAATTAGCCTAGGCTATAAATGCTGTGGCAAGATTTAATACTACACACCTGTTCTACATACAAATATACATTCAGTAAACAAATGCATCCACATTCTGGATATCTGATGTTTCAGCTGACTTCTACTTTATTTTTCACAAGTCATATCACCGTCACACTATTGAAAATTAGAAGTTTATAATAGATTTTCCCCACAACATTGTGTTTTCCCCACAAAACATCATAATTGTACATTGCACTGTACAGGCTGAGTTCAGTACATAGTTGTTCTGAAATAATCTTGTTAGTGTGATTGACAGTCTGTTTGTAGCCGGTAGGATGCCGTTGTACTTTCTCATCTAGAACCTTCGACCTCATTCATTGTATCTGCATATGCACAAATGAAATCTTTCTAGTGGTGTATGAGCTGGACTGAATCTTGCAGCAGGTCTCAGAGGCCCGGCTTCAACAGTTGATGCACACCTTACACATGCGCTGGTGAACTCTGTGTTCCTGCATCTCTCATTCATACACATCTATAAACAAACTCCCACTTTTCACTCTATTTCACTGGTGTTTTCTCGCTCTCTCTCTTTTACCCCTTCTCTTTGTCCCTTTCTCTCAATTCCCGCCTCACTCTCTGGTCATTGTACAACAAAGTCCCATTCTATGCATGCTCAGCAGAAGAAAACCTTTCCTTTTTTCCCTTTGCTACCAATTCATTTTGATAGATTGTTCACTCACTTTCTTCTATGTTCAATGAATAATAAAAAGATCTGCCAGGCTCACACTCTCTTCTAAATGAAGACACTGTCCCCTATACGTTGTTCCTCAGATACATATGTAATGCAGATGATATATTCATGACCTATATATGAATTCATTATTCATTTTATTTGATTTTACTGTATTTGTCTTACAATTTAAAGCACTAAAGGTAAAAAAAAAAAAAAAAAAAACCTTGCTACTGCACAGGCACTTTTAAGACAGTGATGCATTATTTGATAATTTGAGTTTCTGTTCAATACAAACGATAACGTAAAGGCCAGAGTTTCAACAAGTCACGTATAGCAGCTTTCTTTATTCACAAACAAGACACAACTCAATGCTGTTCTTATATTTCACAGCGGAGGGAAAAAAAAAAAAAACATGACCCAGGCCTACATCCTGTTGAGAGTCATTTAAAACAAGATTCACCAGAGCTGTCTTTGCATATGTTACAAGAGGGAGCTATGTTTATGCAATTTTAATATGCCTATGTTTCATACTTAGAGTGTATAGCCATGTAAAATGCAATGATACTTCAAACCTAACTACGTATTAACTCCATGATCTGGATAGACTAGTGCGCAGTAAAGCACATTAAAACCGAAAAAACTGAAAGCATCCAAACTGTACCTATTCAATACAATTTTTTGCAAATTACAACACCTTTCAATTTACTGCAGTTAGTGCTTGATGTGAGCTATTGTGGCTTTTTGTCACAAGCTGTCAGTTTGTCCTTCATTCATAATAAACTACAAGGAGCGCTGAATGATGCTCACCTGTTCCCGTTCTGGCCTGTCAACTTTTCTCTATTGGCAGTGAGTTTAAATAATGTTATGTCAAGCACAAAAGAACACAAACAGAGCCAATTATTAGCAATCAACTGAAATTATAGTACCTATGATTAAATAAATGTGTCTTGAAAAAATCATCAATATCCCTTAGTATCTTGCTGATACCAGTACACTTGGGAAAATGTGAATCAGCATTTTTGTTTTTTCCACTTCAAGCACTGCCTATTATTTCCCAATAGCTTAAAGCTGTATGAGGTGGAAATTAGGGGGAAAACACCAGAATTTAAAACTGCACTTCTTCCCTCTGCAGCTCTCATGTCTTGGTCCAAGTCACATAAATAAATATAAGGATAGATGACCTGTTGTGACTTAATACCACTGTGGAAAAGTAAAGCTGCAATGACACATATAGAGCAGTAGAGTTGTGTAGATGGATAGAATGATCAGAATCAAGTAGTCAGTAATTATAATCAAAGCTGTGATTCATATATTTTACCCCATACGTTACTAAAACACCCACGTACTAAATCTACCCATGTACAGTCCTCTCCATGTACAGTCCTGCGGAGCTGTTTCCTGTTTTCTTGTTTCCTCTTAGACCACTTGAATAACCATACGCTGAATAGTAATTATGAAACTTTTTGGCCCGTGATAGGAAAAAAAATCACACACTGGAAATTTAATCAGGAGTTGTATAAATAAACAGCCTCCACCGCAATGTAAAGTCATATTTTTTATTCTACCATATAATCCATCCTGCATTTCCTCTGGTGCTTTCTTTAATGTCCCCATATTGAACTGAATAAAGAGAAGAGATGAAGCTTCATCTCTGCCCTGCATTTCTGCTGACTTTGTTTTTAATGTTGCCATAATGATACAGAAACATTAAATTACAACAATAACTTTGGCCAGCCTCCCTGCTGGTGCTTTTTCAGGCTCACACCTCAGCCAAGTGGAAGCTGAATCCTTCTTTGTAGTGATGGGATGCTGTTCTCATTCCTCTGTAGACTTTTGCCCTGAAGGTCATGCATTCGACACTTTAGCAGCTCTTCTTGCTGCTTGATGTATCCTGTCTTTTGAGTCAATCCAAAGCTCAACATTTAGATGTTACCACTGTTGTCATTTGTTGTTCAGATGCAGCTCCTCTTTTGCTCTTCTTGAGGCTTTAAGCGTCACTGCATCTCTTCTATTCCAGGTGACATACTGAGGCAAGTAAGCTCAGCTAAACAAGCAAATGGAGTCTATTTTTGCCAGCACAATGTGCAGCCAACAATACGCAACCTACCGTTAAATGCGACTGCCAAGACACCCAAGTCACTATAAAAAGTGCAAAATCATGTTTAATTAACCATTAGAAATACATCTGAGTGCCTCCAGAGGTGTTCTTATACAGGCTGAACCCTAAACCTCCTTGATGTGAATACTAAACAAAGTGATTTCCCTTAGCATTCCTTGTTTTTCTAAATTATACAAAATAGAATTAACGCATTTATCATAGGTTTAATGGGGATGAAAAACAGTGGAATCTGTGAGGCATACATCATGTTTTCAACCTGCTGTATTACTCAACTATTACTAGTATTACTATTCTTACACATGCTTATGTAAAATTGGAAATGATGTGCATTTCAATGCTGCCATATTTTCCATTTTCCCTCTTTTTCTTGCTGTGTCTGAGCGAGGCTTATTTTAGGTGTTGTCGCTTTGAGCTTAATGAAATCAACCAAACATCACAACTGCAGGCCATGCCTTTCAGAGGATGCTCGCATTATGAGTAATTAATCTGAAAGTGCTATGATTAATCCTGCTACTTTACCCCCTGGGGCAAGACTGGATGTCTGTGAAGAATCTTCTCTCACAAATCCTCCTGAGAACAAACAGTGCATATTTAGGTTCCTTACGTATTTAAAACACCCTGCACATCTTCTCACATCATGTCATTTGCAAGTTTGCTTGTGTTTGTGATTCTTCTACAAAAAAATTGTGAAAATTATCTACTCGTAGTTTATATATTATGTCAGTTCACTGAGAACTGGGGAATGGCTCTATATGTGAAATAGAAAAGGTTTGAAATAGCCTGTAGGAAGATATGAAAATGCAAATCACAGTTTTATTGGACTGCAACTGCAGAAATAGGATATAAGTATGTATAAATGCCAGTCATTCTGTTATTAAAGTACAAAATAATCAAGTGGTATTCCATGAAAATGACTCTGGAATATATCATCGCACATGAGGGATAAATACCTGTTGGTGACATTCGAATGTATTTTTTTTAATGTTTGTTTTAATAGAAACATGCGATTCCCACCTTATGAAATAACCAAGGACAACACAAGGTTACAATCACTGCTGCTGAACTCATCCTCCCTGTTCCTGTTGTCCAGATAGCATGGCTTTCATCATGTTGAGCAACCCTCGAGCACATAAATTGATTAATGCAAGCCTTTCATTCTAGACAGCTCTTGCCAAGATATGATCACTGCCGCGGAAGATGCTCATATGCTGGAGAGCCTGACAGTCTGAGTTTCTGGCTATAAATCATCCACTCAAACTTCTTTTACCCAGTCCTCACAGTTACTGAAAAAGGAAATAACATTTTAATTTGGACACAATTGCCAAAAAAATTAATATAATTGGTCTTGGCTGCCCTCAGATGCCGGTTGTGTGTAAGTTAGACTGGCTGAAGCCTTGACAACAGAAATGACTTTTCTGCCGGCATCATCTGAGGATTATTCTCTATGCTTGTCATTTTGTTTCCACACCACATAGTCATTACTGTTAATGTGTCCACATGTATAGGCAGGCAGTGCTTCGCATTCTCACTATTGTCTGTATGATTAAGCTGGCAAGCAATCCCAAGATTTACGGAGAACCTACAGAAGAGGAGAGACATAAAGGAATTAAAGCTCTCTCTCTCACACACACACACACTCTCTCTCTCTCTCTCTCTCTCTCTCTCTCTCTCTCTGTCTCATGCTTTGAGTCAGATTGGATGAATTTTGGGGGTAAAAATCCACGCTTAAATAGGCTTCAGTTTATTTATGTGTGTTCATGTTACCAGCAGATGAATGTCTACATGCTGTTAGGGCACTTGCCATTCCAGAGTGTTATGTACCCACCCCTCCTCTGTTCTTTTTGTTCAATCAGCCTCGCTCCCCCACACACCCCACCCCCTACCCTGCTTGAGTAATGGCCTGCGTCGACTTCTTGTCACTGTGAGAGGTGGTGCTGCATGGCTTGCCTCTGTCCTCCTGTTTCCATGCGTGTCCTTTCAAGCGACTAGGCAATCCCAGCTGATATCTCTATCGACCGTGATTTAGCTGATATAGCCGCAGTCTCTCTTCCTCTCTCCCTTTACCGCTCCCCTGCAATTTCTCTCCCTCTCTCTTGTTTCTCCTACTATCTTCAATTCCTCCCATAACTCCCCACTTTGTCTTTCCTTTTCTAATAACGTGTTATCCTCTCAAGTGTCAATATATTCCAATTCATCCTACCATCACATTTCCCCACCCGAAAATCCCTTGCAGTTCTGAAACTGTCAGAATACCTCTGAACTCGGATCAGTCATTGCTACGAATAAGTTCTGCATGGTTAAGCAGCATGAGAGCAGAGAGCTACTGAGCTCTTTAATAGAGGAGTGACTTGTATACAGATATAAGGTGAACACGCCAGGCAAAGGGATTAGAGGAGATTGATTTGGAGTGTAAAAACAGAGAAGGTTTCACAATGCAATGCTGGGAAAAAGGACTGAATTTTGATGAAAGCTTATGGTTTCTTTAAAGTGGAGCACATACCATGAAGGTTTTTCACTTGATCCTGGTGAGCAGTATTCATCATTTTGACAGCTATTCATCTTCCTCTCATGTATGTCTACTGTAGCGCTTTATGTTAAGAAGACGTCCATACCAATACCCCTGTGTTCATTCTGTAAGAGCTCTGACAGCTCACCTAAATCAGGCTCCTCCTCTGCAGTATGAGTCCTACGTGTTACTGCCAGGACCTGCAAGCCAGTGCGCTGTGAATCTGTAGCATGTATTTATTCACACAACCCATTTTCTTGCTTCACTATTTCCCTGTGTGTTTGCGCTGTGGCTGCCTGTTTTCTCTTTCGCTGTCTCTTCCTGTCTCTCCCTCCCTCCCTCCTGCTATCGCTCACCCACCCTTTCCTCCCCCTCCTCACTCATTTGCTCACAGACTCTCTTTTCTCAGACGCACACACACGCACACAAACACACACACACAGAGGCACATGCTGTGCCTCGCTGGATCAGAGCCTCTGACTACAGTATGCCTTCAGAAGAGCTCCTTTATTCTGCGTTCATTAGACCAACACTTCAAGCCAAGGTGATTTTTGCAGGGCTTCAAGGCTGTCCTGGAATTTTACCCATCCGGGATTCATTATAATACGACGGTGCTTTTAATTAGCATAATTTTCGCTGCAGCAGTCCGAGGCAACATCTCAGCCTCTGCCATCCGAGCAATCTCATCCGAGGAGAATCACCTGCCCTCCTCCAGAGACAAACACACGCAGCTGTCACATTAACTGTCCTCACTGAGAGGCAGCACAGCAGATCCGGACAAGGTAACAGGAGAGGATAAAGGAAAAAGGAGCAGCAGTGAGGGGAATGCAGCAGTAGTTTTTACTGCATGAGACTGAGCAGGTGGAGCGTGAGCGAAGGATCATACATCCTACTGAAATAGACACACTTGTGCTACCGTTGCATTCTGCTAGATCTCGGCTTCACCAGAGGTTACCGTTTACTGGATTTGCTGCGTCTGTGAGAGTGAAAGAGAAGCTGCTGAGAAATTATTTATTTATTTCCCTGGATTTTCTCCTTTACCGCGCTGCTGCAGATACTGCTCCCTCTCTCCCTCTCTCTCCCCCTCCCTATCTCTGTTCTCTCATTTTCTCTGGCTAAAGGGGAACAAAAGCACTGGTTTCTGCATCACCATCCATCGCTTAATCTACACTTGAGCTTATTTTTTATCTTCTTGTTCTTTTTTTGCTTAATGAAATGATCCAGTTTCCCACGGATGTGTGTTACGTCTTCTGCTGCTGTGGAGGGGCACTCTTCTTAGTGGGCAGGCTCAGCTGCCCTCGAGCTCTACCTGTGGGCGATGGAGACTCTTATCAGAATTCTTGTCACACGAAGCTCTGTCCTGCCACTTTTCTGTCCTAAATATCATGGTTGAGCAAGATGCCTGTTTGATATTGCTACTGGATTCATCCCCATTCTTTGTTTGGATGCATATATTTTTGGGTTTTTTGGATAAACTCTGCTCAGTTTCTCAAGATCTATTTTACTGATGTTTTGATACCAGAGTCTATTGGTGTCTTTTCTGTACACTAGATTTTTTTTTTACCATGCAAAAATGTTGACAATAAATATATAGGGTGTTTGCTGTCTGGTTTTAAAATTAATTGGAATTTGACTGGCTTCAGAAAATCTTTTTTTCTGGATATTTTTTTGTCTCTCTCAAATTCAGAGGATATTTTCTGATTATCTGCCAGCTTCTGAATCAAACTAAGGGATCAGGAGGGAAATGGGCCCAGATTGCCACTGAGATGTCCTGTGGTCTTCAAGTGGAACCTCAGCAGACCAAAGCCAGGCTAAGTTGCCTGTCCAGGGCCCATGTGGATCTAATATACATGGGTAGACTCCTTACAGCCACCCCTGTGCTTGGACAGCGAAGCAGCTGGTCAGGCTTTAACCTAGGCATGGGCTTAAGTTATTGTTCGAGACTAGCCTTCTGGTTCGCCTTGCTTACTGTACTCCCAATTCAGACTGGAACAGCACGTGTGTCCTCTAGTCTCAGTACCACACATCATGTCCACCATTTCCACAATAAGCATGGCACTGTACCTATTGCCATCAACAGGATGCCTTTCCTCACCAGAGGAGGACATGGTAAGGCATTCTCCTTTCAGATTCTCAGTGTATTGATTTTTTTTTTTCCTGCTAATGCATCCATACCTGCTGATTTCACTCAGTTTTGTAGAAATGAGTTGAAATGGGTTCATCCATGTTTGTAAATTTTCTTTGTACTAACTATAGCTGTGCTGCAGCTTCATGCATCATTAAACTCCTTTATCTGCCCATCAGTATCAATAGTGGCTGCCCTTTCCCCATGTTGATTTCTACAATGCTACAGCATCACCATCAGCTGTGTCTGTTATGTTGACAACACACATCGATGGTGTGATGGACTGTCTCAACAAACCTGTTTTTTCCTCTCTGTGAGCTTCGCTGTCTATTAAACAGTGCAATGCATTTGATTTGCGTAAAAGGTTGCTCTAGTGGGTTGGTCTTCTATGGTTGCTTCGACAGAAAATAGACATTATGGGATTTATAGTGAGATTTTTTTACAATTTGATATTAAATCTATTTGAGTATTCTATCCTGCGGGAGTTCACACATACAACGTGCATTCAAGTGATTGTTGACCTCTCCTGTAATCCAATTGGGTATGTTACTTAAATTTTCTCCTTCAAAAGCGTTGAGACCAGAGTCATTTCTCCCTTTTTACATTACACTTAGATTTTTGGTCCTGAGATTCACTTTTATGTTCTATAAAAAGAGATCAGATAGATTTGTAGTGTCTTTTTCATCGCAGTACTTTTCTAAAGGGGCAAAAAAAATGTGATGAATTACATCTGTGCTATTACAGCCATATCATTCTGGACCAGGCTTTTACAGGCATAGCACAAACTGTGATCAAACAGTGCTCATAAAAAAAACACTTCAAAGAACCCAGTGATAAATTTTCAATTACCTTTATTGTAGATACCGTACTGTGGTGTAGGTAGACCTCGACTATATACTTCAGAGCAAGGAATTATGTAGCTATTCACAAGTTGTGTCACAGTAATACACTGTGCAGAAGTAATATCCAAATGACTTAGTGTTAGTATTAATTGCTGTGTAGGTCATTTAAGGTATAGAGCTTGAGTGGGTTATGTGGCATATTCTCATAAAAGATGAAACATGACCATTAAAAAAAAAAAAAAAAAATAGTGATGAAACATAAGCTGTAATTTTTTGGACACTTGCTTTATTCTAACAGTTTTGCATGTATGTGTCAAGGCTAGTCAAAGACTTTTGGGGGCTCCAGGGCTACAGCTATTTTTAGGCCACTTACCCTGCTGCAATGCCTCACACTCATCGTCCTAAACACAGGTTATTGCATGTATTGGTACAGTAAACAGTATAGGTCAAGCTCCTGCCTTATTTGGTGGTAAATAATCAAAACAAAGTCACTACAAGGCTTCATCATAAAAATGTACCAGATTGCCTATTAGTTATAAAAACCATCTGTTGTTGTAAATACCGAGATGATTTAAAAAAAAAAAAAGAAAAGAAAAGAAAAAGGCTAATAAAAATGAATGCAAGAATTACTGAGCTGTATATGAAAATTAATATGTCCTATTTAATTTCTACAAAGGGCTTAATGTTAGATGAAGAAATGTGTCTTAATTTTTGCTTTTGCATTATGTAAACTGCAAAAAAGCATAGAAGTCTAAAATGTCTTGTTTTTTGGAGAGAAGTCCAGCCTTATTCTTTCTAATTTAAAAAACCATTTTGTCATGAATGATTCAATAATAATCTATTTCTATTCCAGTTGATGGACTAAAACAACTTTGCAGTTCAAGAATACTAAGACATTGAAATAAATGTGTTTTAGTTGTTTGCAATAAGCATTTTACTTCATTTTTGGGCTTTTTTTTTTTTCTTAGTTTAATCTTTCTCTGGCTTGTATTCTTTTTTTTTATATAAATTCTAACCAAACAAAATTGGCTTAGTAGGTTTTTTTATATATGATTTTTGCTTAATACAAATTTGATTATAAGTTTTTATAATACTTGGTGTCTTTTTTTGGCAGTATGTATGAATTATGACAACCTTAGCTTCATATGCAGCTAATGATCACAGTTGTCTTGTAAAAATCTTGACAGACTATCCAATTAGGAAGCCTGTTTTCCTCAGAATATGTATTAAATCCTCCAATTCACTTTATACTTTTACATTTTGAGCCATTCCCTGTTTTTCCAAAGCAATTTAATAGCATAATAGAAATATAGCTACAGTTGCAAAATACATCAGTTTAATTACTTTAGAGTTGTTACCAGAGGAATTTTAGTTTTCAATGCAGATTTTATCTGGCTTGTTTAATTTAGATAGAGCCTGAAATTTCCAGATAGCTAATTACTAAATGTATTCCTTATTATTATTTCAGAATAAGGTTGCATCTTATAAAACCCTTCGTGTTTTCAGTCAGTGTCAATTTGTACGACCAAGTATCACATCTGGTCTGTCATAAATAAAAAATGATGTGTTCAAGTTAGTCTACATTAGTGGATAGAGGATGCTAATACAGAAACAACATGAACATTAACCCACTGACTGATTGACTAGTTTATTCCCAAATTATGTGCTTGCAAATGCTTTTAACCTGTAGTCGTGATAACTCAAAGGTTTTTTGCTTTTTTATAGCTATTCTAAAGTAGTTTTGAGTGTCCTTCATGGAAACAGTGATTTTCAAGGGTTTTTCAGGGTCTTGTTTAGCAAACCCTGAATCCACTACACTGTGAGAAAACAGGCCATAGCATGACCCCCAGTGTGAAAGACCTTGTATGCTCTCAACTGGAATGCAAGACGGATTGCACTGTCGATGACCCCACATCCCGTTCCCAACACACTAGCATATTCAACACAGTGAGTGAAAATCTGCAGCAGTCCATTTTCTAAAGCTCCTGTGATATTGTAAGAACTGTCTGACTGTGGCAAGCCAAAAGGCAGCTAAAGCTTCTCGAGCGATATCTTAGCTGGAGGAAATGCTGTAGTGAGCTCCTTCCAGCGATGATATCTTCCTGCACAATTTTAGACTCAAGTTAACCAAGAAGTGTGTATATAAATCCTGAGATCAATGTGTTAATGTAAAAATGTTTTTTTTCCGATGCCTACACTATAGTTAGATGTGGCATAAGTTCATTTTTTCGCTAGAGGAGCTGCTGAAAGGCGAAGCAAATGGACAGGGGCATCGAAAGGTCCATCAGAGAGGGCTCCATTTTCTCCAGGTCACATATTACATTACCCTCAAGGATGATAGTGAAGTGGGAGTCTGCACAAATGCACACAATGTCCACACACAAACAGAAGCAATAAAAACAAACTGTTCAGTTGTCCTGGCGAAAACCTTTCTTTTTAGTTTCACAGAATAACCATTTTTGTTTATGTTCCCCTGCTGAATTTAGCTATTATGTACAACTACATTTGGTGAGGTCAGTGACATGGCTACATGTTTTGTGTTCAGTGGGCTCTAACTTTGTACATATATAACCAATATCAATGCGTGTTACATATTTCAGTAGGTACTTGTAAGTACTTGCACATAGTAAGGAGGATGATTGCATAAAATATCGTTTATTTACAAAAATATTTTTTAAAATGTGCTCGGTTTCGTCAAAATGTCACTGATTTTGATAAGGTTGATGCTGAAGTGCTTAACATGTTCCCAGAGGAAATTCATTTAAATTTGCCTGTGATGTGTTAAATAACATAATAAATCACACTGATGTCAAAATTTAGGAAAATATATTGGAAACATTTGGATTTATTGACACGGTTTCAATGGACATAGTGACACAGTTTCAATTCTTGATCCTGTTGTGATGTAAGGACCAATGTGTCTAGAAAACAAGTCAAATATTTTTAAGACAAGCATTTATCACAGTAATAGGCTAACAAATGAGAGCATACAGAATAGGATAAGAGAAACTTTGATTTTTTTATAGATGTGTTGTTCCCTTGACCTGTGAGCGGTAGAATTAAACAACTGCCAAGCCGTGAAAGAGTATAACCACAAGTCATACACCGAGGTGATGAATGCTTTGCAAGATCTGCAGCAAAGTAAAATATACAGGACAGCAAAAGCCCAAAGAGAAGAGAATAAAGTATTTTCTGTAACGGATAAACAACAAACGCAGATACAATAGAAATGCCAGGACTGCAGTCCTTGTAAAGTGACAATATCACACATTGAACCAGCTTAGATTTCTATGTATATGAATTGGTTTGTACCTCAATCCTATTGTATTGGACGCAAAGCTTGTTTTTCAAAAACGGAATGAATCAGAAAAGCATTATTATCCTTTGAAAGTCAATTGCTTAGGTAATAAATACATACAGGATAGGAAATACACCATAAAAGATGAGGTATTAAAGGGTGGTTGTAAAAACTGTCTGAAAAGTAGTTTAAAAATTACAGGATCCTTGTAAACATGCATCTGTTTTTGCTCATATACTCAGGCTTGTTCAAATCTGAAGGTTACGTTGTGTTTTTTTAATATATGAGCTGAATATGTTACAGTGAAAGCAGCCTGGCCTTTAGTACGGTAACAGTTATGTATATATGACGATGTCTACTGTTGTATGTGTATTGCTTTTATGTGATGATGTGATAGTATATGTTTTTCTATATGTCTTAGTATGATGCATGTTTTAGAATACTGTTGCTACTTTAGTGTGTACGCAAATTAGCTCTCTAGCTAACTCTGGTACTAGCGATGTCCTGTACATGGTCCCTGTCAAATAAGCTAATAAACTAAACTAAGTTAATGTAAATATGGGGGGTTGTTATAGACTGTTTTGAACAGTGTTGAAAACCTCTGTTACAGCTTCAGTTGATGGATTCTGAATATAATGTCAGAGATAACAGAAGCAGAGACCAGTCTGCTGCGGATATAGTTCTGTACTCAACAGATGTAACCTACATTATTACTGACAATATTTCCTTCTACAGAGGAAAAAAGCTTAGATTAAAATATAGCTTTCTTTTGAACACAGTGGACCATCAAGAAAAACACTGGTTGAGAAATTGTAGGTGCAATAAAAAGACAAAACAAAAAAAAACAAAAAACACTTTGGTTCTTTTAGAGCAGCAAATACCTGAAATTGCTATAACCTGCTTCCCACACGGTGAAAACCTAATGCAAGCCTTTTTGTTTTCATTATGGGTGTATTTGCGAATAGAACATTTCATGTCATTGTATGTAATCCAATCCAAATTTACAGATTATAGTCAAATATAAACTTTCTTCCATAGCTAATTCTCATAAAACTAGTGACCCTGAATTAAATGTTTATTTTATTATACAACTGTTCATAACGTATAGTAATAATAACTGGGATCATATGACAATAGCATATATACATTTTCCTGTGATGCATCTGAAAACCTATAAGGACGAAGGCCATACATTCAATATGTCACACAGAAATAACCCTGAGCATTATAGCCTTGTCATAAAAACTATTCTGTTCCATTTATCAGAAATCTACGACTTAAGCTACAGAAAGAAGTATTAATGTTGCGTTGGACTCCTTACATTCGCTCCATGACTCAAATCATATGGATGTTGAAAGAGAGTGAACATTAACATTGTTATGGCAGAAAGGGGGTCGTTTGAGGCACTCTTGGTTGCAGATGTGCAATTTTAGAACTGACAGCCTGCATATATCGCTCAAACAGAGGAGCAGAAAAAGCAGATCAGCCATAACACATTAGAACGCTGAATGCTAGAATGCTGGCTTAAAGTGCAGTTATTTAAGATTCATAAGGTTTTCACTGCTGCTTTTAATTGGATACATTTAACCCGTAAAGACCCAGTGGTACTTTTGTGGCAGTTCCCAAATGGATGTTTCTCCATATTTAACCATTTATTATAATATTAACCTCTGTGTTTTGCATTTTTTTCAGTGGAAATCACATATTTTCGTCTTTTTAATTTGCTAATTATATGGAAGTTTATTGAAGCTCATATTCAAATTGAGGGTCATTATAACAGAAAACAGAGAAAACCAAAGAAAAATGGTGTATTTCATTAAAAGCTATCATTAATTGAACATACACCCAGTGTCTATATCCACTGTCATTGATCCAACTCCATGGGTTCCATGAGTCATCACCGAGCCTCTGAACATCCAAATGGGTCAATATCTGATGACCATAAAAAGATGACAAACTGCATTTTACACCAATCACTTACATGGATTAATAGGATTAGTGGATCAACAGATATTAAACATTCCAGATCAGTAGGTGGTTTTGTTCAGTGATGGGTGTTTTGGTGTTTATGGGTTAATTGATTTGACTGAGTTAAAGCTGCGCTCTATTCTATAAGTATATGATGCCAGTTTTTGGATTTGAAAACGATATTTCAGCTCTAAAACTATACATCCCTTCTGTCGAGCTTTGAGCCCCACTATTCATTTTCATCATTTCACGGAGCTGTATTTAATAGACCATGGAAGAAGTCTGCTTCAGATGTCATAAGTCAGTCGACAAATTCAGACTTTATATCTCCACATATAACTCTCCTTTCCAGCAGCACCGCTCGCACTTTCAAGATTTATATGAGTTTATATCCTTAATCGATCAGCTTTGTTTTCCAGTAAACCGCCCTACAAAGTGGTCTGTCTTTGCCTAATGCCTCTACAACATACTGTGTTTTCTAGCACAATACCCACACAGAAACATTTGTTTTTTGTCCAACTGACAGGTCATTAAGAGCTGCTCATTTACCAGAAGAAAAAGGTCTCAAATGTGCAGTTACTCTCAAGCAGTTGGGGTCATAATTACCTGAAATGATAAAAAGCTATCACACTATGACCTTTTTTTTTTTGCTTTTCATCCTTCTGCTTTGTGTTTATATTTCCACAGCTGATGCTCGTTGCCAACATTTGTATGATTCATGATTGCTTTTGAGCCTTGTAGTCAAAAGTCATAATTAGTCCCATTACTTCAGGAGCATATACTTCCCCCACCCCCTCACTCCGGCCATACTACTCATCTACAGCGACAAGCTCAAGGGGGTGCATTTAAACCTTTTCACTTCTAAAACTGTTCTGTGTAATGCAAATGATCACCAGCGTCTCTGTGTGTTTTGCAAGTCCTGTGAGCATGCTGCGTCGTCTCTTGTGTATTCAGTCGGCTGAAAGCACAAATGAAAAGGACAGGATGTTTTGAGTGGGTAGTATGCATCTTGGCACAAATAAATAATCCATAATGTTACAATTATTGCACAAAGAGCCATGAAAACATGACAGTCAATCCCAGTGGCTTTATAAAAAATTGGTAGCTTCACTGAGACTGTAATGTCAGATAAATCAAGACAGCATTTATTTCTAAAGTTTAGGGACAATGCAAATTACATAGATATGAATTCTACCTGTTACAAACAAGCTGTGGTAACTGATGAGTCACATGAAGAAATTATAGCTATTGCCAATTCCCAAAGATAGAAAGAAAGAATTTAAGGCTACATAAATTGCTACAATCACAAATGTTT
>JAPSES010000044.1:12809158-12834251 GCA_029822895.1 Maxillicosta whitleyi | reverse complement strand
TGCCATTGCCAACAAATCCTGAAAATTTCATCAAAATCCGTCCATAACTTTTCGAGTTATGTTGCTAACTAACGAACGGGCAAACAAACCCAGGCAAAAACATAACATAACCTCCTATTTGGTTCATTTTCTTGCATATTTGTTACATTGTTGTTCATTTTGGTTCATTTTATTGCTAATTTTGCATTATGAGTTGATAATTATTCTCATTTTACTGTTTTTTTTTCTTTTTTGTTAATTTTCTTGTTTATTTTATACACTGTTAATCATTTTGTTCACCTTGGTTTATTGTTTTTTTGTTTGTTTTTTTTTCCTCATGCATAATTTTTGTTCATTTTGTTGATTTCGAGCTGGCGTCAAACACTAACATTCTCCACATGATATCATCATGAACACAATAAGTGCAATCTGGATACTGTTTCAACCCTATCATTTTTATGTTCAGCAGCAGGTGGAAAAGTGTGTAGTGTGAAGTACAGCTGAGGAGCTAAAATGGGTTATTCATAAATACATTTGTTAAGTCCTCCAGCAGATTTTTTTATTTTTTGCCTGTGTATTTTTTTAATTCAAAGAAACATTATATCTAAATTTAATCTTTGCATTTCAACACAGTAGAAAAAAAATCTAATCCACAGTGTGCCTCTGTAATTTGCATAACATCATGTAAGTAGTGCACATATCAGCTGCTAGACATATTTGGCACAGAAAATCCTCCCCTGGATGTTTTTCAGACTGTCTCATTTAAATTGTATTCCCTGTTTCAAAAGTGTGAAGCTGACCCTGCCAGTCTCAGACTGCCGCTAGTAAATGAAAAGACTACTGCCCGCATGCAAAACCAGTTGAAACAATTTTTTTTTCCCTTCATCTGCCAAGTCCTTGCACCCTGACAGATTGCTTATTTTGACACCTTATTAATGTTCAGCCTCAAGAAATCAAAAAGGGCTCAGAGGGTGTTGAATCTTTTTTGTTATGATTATTTTTTTTTGTATGTGTCCGTAATTTCCAACCTTTGCTATGTAGAAAGTTTTAGTTTTTTGTAATATATTTGCGTTTCATTATTAGATATTTTTAATTAATTTAGTTTTTTAGTTTTTTAATTTATTAGAAATTTTTAATAATATTTAGTAATTTTCACATTCCAATTCTTCCTCCCTCCTGGAAGACTTTGAAAACTAGGTAAAGAGAGAGAATATCAGTACACTGGTCAAAATAACACCAGCCACAAGGGACTGATGAAAATAGAAGATGAAACAAATGATATATGACTTTTAGACGCTACAGGGATTTGGGCTTTTCAGACAAGGTGCCTTAGAACCGAATTCACTTCCTATAAATTGAACCTTTTCATTGAAAAAATCCAAGATGAGCGATAATCTGATTTGAGATTTCACGAATAAGTTTATGTTGTAATAAGAGGATCAAACTCACTGAACAAAATAAATGACTTCAGCATTTAACTAAATAGTCATAGGCGACCAAAACCATCTACTGCTCAATATAATTAAAAACTGTTGACTCTTTAATCCTATAAATACACTTTCAGGTAAAATGAACTCAGTTAAAGTCATGTTTTGCTGAAAAAGTCGCTTATTCGTCACTTTTTTTCATATTTACATCCACAGGTTCAGTAAATTAAATATGTGAATATACCTGATTTTCACAGAAAAATGCAAAACATAGAGAATAACATAATATATTGTGATAAATAACTTAGGAAAGGTTAATTGTAGAGAAAAAATATATAGAAGACTTTATTTTAGATTCAGAGTGTATTTAAAGGTTATTATGTCACAACATGAAAACTGAAGAAAAGGTGACTGATTCAGAAAAATAAATCAGAACAAGCGTCTGCAACCACCGCTACTTGTCAAAATAAATGGGATTTATTGATGAATTGGTATATTAGAAGATGACACTGTTTCCATCTAAGTGTCCAAATGGGTCACATCTGATGCCACTGAAAACCTGACAAACTGAATTTTAGCAGAATTATTTAACTATATGGATTATTGTTTGAAACATGATTAATCCTTTTAGCTCAGTGGATTATTTTGGCTGTTTTGGTCTTTTAGGGTTAAGATAACACTGTTCTCTACCACTAGATTTTAGTCTCCATATAATTTAGACAATATGCAGTTTTGTAGCAGCAAAAGTACCATCTGATGGCACAAATGTTCATTAAAACATACTTTTAATTACAGATAACCTCATGCTGGACATACATTTGCTAGATCAATACAATCACGAGTTTAAACAGAAATGGTACTCGGAGGAAGGTGCACACACACCAGCTTCAAAGTCCAATTAATCTGAACAAAAGAAATAAACCTCCATATTCATTAGAGACTATATTAGACGAGCTAATGCTACTTTCAAATGGTCATGTTTTTAATGAGTCGTGACAAGATAAAACAAAAACAGAAAATGGAATATGGAAAATGAAGCTTAATTGTCTTCATTTAGCATTTTCAGAGATGTGAAAGAAAAGTAGCATAAAAGGATATGAAGCTTTACAAAAACCTGTGGGTTTTTGGCAGGCATGGTAAGGATACACACATTCATTAATGTAGCAAAATGGAAAATGCACTTAAGATATAAAACTAAAAAGTAACCCTTTGAAGGACATTGCTATCAGCTATTTCTGTGTGAAGCTGAGTCTCATGTCTTATTGATATAATACGTGTCTTTTAAATTATTCTCTTTAGATTAAATTATCTCTCTCTCTCTCTCTCTCTCTCTCTCATCTCTTATGTTAACAGGTCGGTTTTGACCCATGTCAAAAGCTGTAAAATGTACTAAAAACAATTGTGTATCATCCAATGTGCATCTCTTGGTTATTTTGTTTGGCTTCTTTATCCATGAAAATATTGGTTTTACTATTTTTGGTGTGGGCCTCTGGACCTTTTTTTTTTGTCAGTATACCCCTGGATGTGAACTCTACCAGTCACCAACTCTGCTGAAGTGACCTCACATGTGTGGACATGCCCGTCTGGGCTTGTTTTGTTTTTGTGCAGGTAATAAAATAAAATAAAATAAAATAAAATAAAATAGAATAGAATAGAATAGAATACTTTATTTATCCCATCCTGGGGAAATTTCACAGTTATAGCAGTATAATAAAGTACAGGAATTCTCTGATAGAAATAGCAGAGACAGGAAGACAGTAAAAAAAAAAAAACATATTTACATTGCATTGCACTATGGTTTATAAGTGTGTATTGGGGGTTAGTAAATGCTATTGTACAGTCTGATGGCTGTGGGGAGGAATGACCTGCAGAAATGCTCTGAATAACAAGGCCACATGAAAATCCCCAAAAGTTCATGATTGGGAGAGGAGGGGGCTATCAGTGTGTTGGCTGACAGTGCACTTATGATTTCAGTTTTGGTTCTAATTATTGCTTTATAACCTTAATTTTATTACTGGGTTGAAACCGACCCTAACACAAAGGTCATCATTTCAACCGGAACGTTTCATAATTTAGTGGGGGAAAAAACAAAAACATTTTGAAATAGAGGTTCCTGACAAAGTCAAAACTCCTTAATGCAATAAACACATTTTATGTGGTTCTTTTATGCATTTAAAACCTAAAATGGGTCCTAACACAAGAGGAAGGTTAAGTTGTTGGCATCTTCTTTGTTGTGTATGATGTGCACCAGTGGATTATCTTATTTGCTGTATGTGTTTTACTATTTATTCAGTTCCAAATCATTCATGATCTTAGGAAGGTGCACAAGGATGCAAATTGAAAATAAACAGTAATTCACCTGAAATGAATCAAAGCTGAAATTAAAAGCCTGACTTGAAAGTGTAAGGAGTGGGAAGGGACAAATAAAACAAACAAACCACAAAACAGGCATTTGTGCTAAAATGAAAAAGTACAAGTAAAATGTTTTGGATTTGGCTTTAGTTTAAGATCTTTACATCGGATAATTATTGCCATGATTAATATGTTTCTGTTGCACCAAGTTCTTTAAAGCTAAGTGATGCAATGAGTAGTTTTTCATTTCTTTAACAACCATCAGTTTGTGTGATGAGTAAAATCCCAACCCAGATACAAGGACAGAAAACTGGAACTAGGTTTAGAACAGTCTTTATTCATAAACAGTTCAAAAGGTTTCAGTCCAGGGGTTCTGGTCTGGAATCCTTCAACGCTGTGAGGCGGCATCTCACCACAATGATGAACTCCGAGGACAACCTCAATAAGGAAGTCCGACTTCAGTCGAACAGAACAGACAAGTGGCAGCCGAGTTTAGAGCTGAGGACAGGCAAAGGGTCGAGAACCAGGAAATCCAGTCTCGGCAGAAGACAAGGTCGGAGTCAGAAGGCAGGTCAGTTTACTGGGGATCAGGCAGGGAGATGTGGTCAGGACGAAGGGTAGGCGGGTAATCAGAAACAGGCAGGGAGATGTGGTCAGGAGGCAAACAGGATCGGATCCAGGCAGCAGACAAGACAGGTCAAGAACAGGCAGCAATCAGGAACAGAAGCAACAGGCAGGAGTAACGCTGGAATGTCGAACAGAAGCAGATGATTAATCTGGTAGTGAACATGAAGCAGAGGCATGAATATATACTCTTCACCCTAGGAGCCATAGCTGTGACTCACAGGTGGCTGGAATCTGGCTGATTGGGAGGTGTGACATAGTTAGAGAGAGCGAGAAAGCAGCAGAAACAGACAGAAATGTGGCAGTTTAATAGAGAGCGTGAAGGTCATGTGGTCTGACTAGTCCAGATTAACCCTATCACAGAGTAATGGGTGGATGAAGTGATTACCCATCATGCCTACTGCCTACAGTTCAAGCCTGTGGGGGCAGTGTTATGATCTGGGGTCCATTCAGTTGCTCAGGTCTAGGTTCACAGTGTTTTGTCCATAATGTTAAATCAGCTGAACCTGAATATACTCAATGACCAGGATTAAACATCAGTGGATTATTTTCTTCCTTGATGACACAAATATATTCTAAGATGCCAATGTTGAGATTAATCAGGATCAAATCATCCATTAACAAATGACCTTGGTGAAGAATTAGTGTGATTTTAGAAGACATTTATTGATGTGATATTTATTGGGACATTGCATAAGGAAAATTAGGCAAATGCATTCTATTACCAAAGCTGAAGTGGATGAAGCTAAAGGCAGTAGAGATACTCAAATAAATTACATATAAGAGTTTTATATGTTTTTATGTCCCTCCTCGATAAATCCATAAAGTGATTTCTGTATTTTGATGCATCAACTCAAGCTCTTAACAGAACCTAAACAGTTTCTGACAACCAAAAGCATTCATTGATACAAAATGTGTAGTAATTTTTTAACCACTGATCCTATTAATATATTTAAATACTTTGGGTGAAATGCAGTTTCTCCGTTTTTCATCATATCATCTACAGCTCTGGAGGGAAAAAAAAGAGAGAGAGAGAGACCGCTGCAAAATTATCAGTTTCTCTGATTTTACCATTTATTGGTATTTGTTTCAGTAAAATCTACATTTTTGTTTAACTCTCCGAATTGCCAACAACATTTCTCTCCAAATTCGAAATAAAATATTGTTATTTAGAGCATGTATTTGCAGAACACGACACATGGTCAGAATAACAAAAAAAAAAAATGCAATGCTTCCAAACCTCAAATAATGCAAAAGAAAACCAGTTCATATTAATTTATAAACCACGTTTCACATGTCTTGGCTCTACACCATTACTGTTGGATGACTTTATGCAGCTTCTGGCACAGAAATCCAAGAAGCCCAGACATGTTCCATGGTTTGTGGCCATCCATGTTCATCCAGAAGTGGGTTCAGGTCTGCAGATTGGACTGATCCATCATCCATGGTGGTCCATCATCCACACCTTTATGAACCTGCTGAGTCCAGGAGCATTGAACTGATAGAAAAACCAGTCTGCAGAGTTTGGGAACATTGTCAGAACAGAAATCCAGTAGTTATTTTTGATCCAATTACTTTTGTGTTACTAATAGGACTGTTTTTTTTTGTTTGTTTTTTACCTATTGCAAGAAGATAGAGATGGCCAAGAATAGTATATATAAATAAGAATAAATAATACACAGATCAGGTGTTTATTCCGTAGAATAAGGTGTGTTCTGTTGGAATTCACCAGACACAGGAATGGAATGACTGAATTACATATAGATATGCTGATTTCAGAGGAAATCGCAATGGTCTCTTAATTTTCTCCAGAGCTGTATTTGGACATTCAGAGGCTTGATAATGAATGTGGAATCACCAATAAAACCCATAAAATTTTATAAATGACAGTGGCTGTAGACACGTTTATATATTCAGTTAAAGATAAATTTAGCCAAAGGATATCTGTTTCAATAAAAATAATAATCCTTGAATTTCCTCTGAACATTTATGAGCATTTCTTTGTCGTAAATAATGGAAAACACTTTTAATTTCACTGAAATTCAGTACGGTAAATGGCAACAAATAAACTACAGAAGAGAAAGGCTGTTTTGGAAGATGCAGAAAAAGTGTTTAATGGTCTAACTAACTTACTGATAAATCCTGCCTCTTTTCTTTAAGCATGAGAATTCTCACAAAACTTATAAATGAGTGGATTTCAGGACAGTGTTTTGTTAAACATAAAAACAAGAGAGACAGAGTGTGATCATCCACATGATTGTTCTCCTGTTTGGAAGAGTCCTTATTTGTAATTTATGATGCATAACTTAGGTACAAATCTGAGGCTGTGAGCTGTAAACTAAAACATAACATTTATTTTGACTAATTGTCAGTTTTTGTTTGTTTTTTAACACAGATTGTGATGGTGGAATAAATTTTTCACTAATAAATACAATATTTAAATTTGTCCCTTTTTTATCATTGTGGAAATGTGAAAATGTTCAAATGAATTAGAGAACAGTTTGCATTATAGAACACAGAGCAAGTTAAATTTTTTATTAAAATATTTATAACAACCTGTTTTTTCTCTCTCCAGGATTGTGCTTTGCAAAATATGCAAGTGATAGGGATTAAAAGAAGTTGGTGTTGTTGTTTTTTCTTCTATAAGTTTTCCTTTTCATCTATCTAGCCTCATGTAAAATGTAGCAGATAAAGAAGAAAGATACTTTATGTTCTGAAGGGAATAAGAATGACAGTGTGTCTGTATCATCGTTGTAAACATGGCGTATCTCCCAACACCGTCAAAGAAACTCCCACCTGGTTTATAAAAAGCTCTGGTAAAGATTTCAGTAAAGATATCCAAAACAGAGACAGTTGGCTGGTAACAAACCACAAGAGAGAGTTATGCTCATCTGTTTTTTGTTTTTGTTTTTTTTAAAAGATCATGATAAATACACTTATGTGCACTAAAATATGTGTTAACCTTTTAGGGCACTCATAGAAACACTCTAAAATTCAAACTTTCTAGTGTTATCGGAAGACACAAGAAGACTTTATTACATCTGGAGAATGTTCTTTTTTTTATATAATGTAGAAAATCAAGGTCAGTGAAGTTACCATAGTTGGTTCCTTACCCGTAAATGGCAAAAAAAATAATAATACTAAAAATCTAAGAGGTGAATTTAAAAATACAACATTAATTTTGAACTTATATTACTACCATTATTTCATGATACCTAATGAAACAATTACACTCACTGCAGAGGCAGAACTTACAGACCCTGTAGACCAGAGTTTCCTAATCTTTTTTTCACCATGGCACATATTTGACATCAGAAATATCCCAAGGCATAGCACCAAACAAAAATGTAACAAAAAGTATATTTATTGAAATGTAATGCAAGTCTCACTTAATGTGAAACACAGGCCTGTTTAGTGGAACATAAAGCACATATTCTTCCTCAACATCAGGGGTGCACAGGTGACATTTTTGCGGGACATTTGGAACAAGAAAGCTCAGAGGGGTGCACCAGCGATCCCTCAGACTGACCCCTCGGATTAAGGTTTGTTGTATAATAGAATGGGAGGCATATCCTCTTCCCCAACCAGATACCTGGGGTTTGTGGGTAACCCACTAATCCATGCATCACTACTGAGGGGGCTTTATCAACAGAACGCACCACATCAGGGCCAGTTCACATTTATTTTTATTTGCAAATGGAAGCAGTAGACTGTAGTTATAGAGTGGATCATTGGTGTGTGCAGTCGTATGGATCTATATCACACATGGTTTGCTTACAGAACCAATCAGGTGAAATTAAATCATTTTCCGCGGCACACCTGATGACTTCTCACGGCACACTGGTTGGGAAACATTGCTGTAGACCAGTGGTTCCCAAGTCCGGTCCTCGAGTACCCCTATCCTGCATGTTTTTGGTATTTCCCTCTTCCATCACACCTAAAAGCCATTGCATTATCATCAGGCTTCTGCAGAGCTGGATGATGAGCTGATCATTGTATGGATATGGGGATGTAGGATAGGGGTACTCGAGGACCGGACTTGGGAACCACCACTGTAGACTACATTAGACCTGAGAGTGTTGCCTTCACTGTCCTCAGTGTAATCATTGTCATCACTGTCTTGTAAAGTATGCAGAAATAACCAAAAATAATCATGGCAATGTTTTTTTTTTTTTTTTTTCAACATAGAAGATTGTCAGTTAATTCTTTTTATCTGAGATTAGAAGAGTCAGTCAAAACAAATGACATCACCTTTACGGTAATTTCCAGCTGAGAGTAGAATCTAAACCTCGTGTTGAAATTTCAGGTGAATCAAAGAAAAATGTCCTGCAACATTAGAACATTCTTGTCAAAACATCTAGGTAGGAGACCACTCAGCTCTTCATGAGATCCTGCCAGACTCGCTTTAGAACCAAAACACGCTGTAGCATCCTGTAAAAGAGAAACAGTGAACAGGAGAGGCTGTGTTTGTGTTTACTAAATCTGGTGCGCACTAACAGTTGCTTTGCCAGCTGTCAAAAGGAGCTTTGGGGCTGTTTTGTAATCGTACTTAAACTGAGTAAGCGTAATGGAAGCAACACTCCAGCTCAAGCCCCACAGCGACACGTTTTAGCCCCGGAGATGTTAATCGTTGACCGGAGGATGTTGGCTGACCTGAGGCTGCACTGCCGTGTAATTGCCTAATGAATACTTACTACTATGGAAAGCTATTACAGTCAAATAACTGAACAAAAAATGACAAGTTAGAGTTTGTATATGCGGATCAGAGATATAATACTTACAAGTGCAACAGCTCATAAATTATATATGAATAAATAGCAATGATATGCTTTCACAACATTTTTTTTTTTCATTATAACATTGACTTGGGATGTATTTCACAGTAAGGAATAACACCTTCTAATGTGAACCTGTACCGACACTGACTTAAATGGAGATGGTGAGAATGTGTCAGTGGGTAAGCACTTGTCATGAGGAGATATCATGACTTCTTTTTAACTTGTGAATTTAGATGATGTCAATAGAAGCGTCAATGATCATAAATCAGTCATATTTCTTTTTGCAGAATAGAAAGAAAAAAAAACTCCCTTCTAAGACATCAGAAGCTCACTGCTGACCGCAAAAAAAAAAAAAACCAAAAAAACCCATCACACTTAACACCAGCCATGTCAGCCTGAATAATTATTCCAAATTCAAAAGATTTTTTTAAGAGGATTTTTACATATGATTAGGGGTAAGAGCAAAGCTTTGTGACAGGTTTTACATCACACAATAGCAGTCACTACCGAGGCAAGAAAAGAAGTCTTTCTGTCTACATATTCAAACTTCAATCTGTCCTGCACCATTTAAAGTGTGAGAGGACGGGAACAATCAGTTTTATTAAATTGCACATATTAAAAACTAAGCTGTGTGAAATAAGTTCTCTCTCTCTTTCTCTCTCTCTCTTTTTCTCTCTCTCAGTGTCTTATTAAAATACAGTTTAAGCAGGGAATTTGTAAAACAACGTAGGACCGGCTCTTGAAGACATTTACATCATGTCAGAAAAGCCAGTAAACATCATGTGATTCATGTCAAGGACCAGTGGATTTCATTCTATTAAAATGCTCTAACAGTGAATTCCAGCGTTTACTCCTCGTTTCTCTCTGGATAAAGGTGCACCATGTAGGCCGAGCAGCTGCTGGAGAAGAATGTGGTTTCAATAAACAAAAACTGGACCAAGCGTCCTGTAGACTAACAGCATATTTAAAGACATTAATCCACATTCATTTGATCTATGAAGGTCATTCAAGGTCAAAGGTCATGGCACCAAATGAAAGCCCATATGTGACTTTCTATCTATTGTCAATAGTAATTATATGAAGTTCAAGTTACTTTTTCCTACCAACCAATTTATCTGTTCTTGTTCTCTCTGACTTTGTTTTGTTTGTTTTGCTTTGATCTTATCTTTTGTCTGCTGGGACTATTGCCAGGTCATCATTGTAAATGAGAAGCTGTTCTCAATTGATTTTACCTGGTAAAATAAAGGTTAAAAATGGGGATTTTTAAGATTTCAAAAATTCATTAGAAATTCAAAAGTCATTATCTTTTCTTTTTTTTTGTACAAACCTGGTAGACCTTGCCCTAAGGAACATCTGCTCTGAATTTTAACTAATTCTGGCTGATGATTTTGGGGGAAAGTGTCTAGAAATCTGGATGTGGATGAACTTGGGTTTGACCTTTGAAGGTCAGTCAAGGTCAAAGGTCATGGCACCAAATGAAAGCTCATTTTTGACTTCCTATCTATTGCCAATAGTCATTATATCAATATCTTCAACTGTTTTCAAGTTATAGCACTTTGAGATGTGTCCCATTATAAACCAATGGGGATTTTTAAACAAATTAAAAATTCAAGTATTTCCTTATCATTTTTAACAAATTTGGTAGACCATAAGCCAAAGATGTTCCTCAACAAATATCAAGTCATTCTAATTGACTGTGTCAGAGAAGAAGATTTGTGAAAATAGATGGACAGATGAACAACAACTAATACTAGCAGACCATCGGACCATTGGACTATAAATGCACAACATGGTCTGGGATAATATAAAGTTGAGTAAATTATATGAAGATATGAAAAGGAAAATGTTAAGGCTGAGACTGGATGTCCTGCAGGGAGAAATAATAGTAACACATGTTAGCAATGTGCACATTATGGGATTGCACATGCATTTTCTAAAGCTGTGAAAATATAGTATACGACCAAATGACTACCACAGAACACTGAAGGATAACTGACTATTAAATATAATGATTTGTGTCTCATCTTTATTACATTAACTGTGAAGGTTAAATCAACTCTGTCTGTCTGGCAGCAGGATTACACAAAAACTACCGCACCAATTTTCATAAATTTTAATGGGGAACAAAGATGAGCTTGTGATGCTTTGAAGAAGATCCATAAAAAATTGCTTAAATACTGTATGTGTAGACGGTCTGACCTGCACACATAGTAAACCCTTGCATATAAAAACGGCTAACAGAAATGTGGTGATAAATGTAACATAATGCTTCTAAACTTCAGCTCTCATATTTAATTGTTTGGGTTGAAAGGCCAGTCTTCACCAGTCCAGTCTGTCCAAACAAGAAATTGACCAATATGGAAGATTGAAATTTAGAAAATAAACCAGTAATTTGCTTTGGTTTGTATTTAATTGGAGATGGTATGAACACAATATTTTTTTATGATTTGTCAAGTGAACAGGAACGAATGAGAAATAAGATATTTCTAACATGTTGACAGTGATTGAACTAACCAATGGTACCAAATATCAAAAAAAGAAGAAAACATAGGTCAAAGTTTGCCGTTTGTAGTTTAATAAAGTTGTGTAATAATAAGAAGAGTAGACTGTTGGTCTGAATGCACTGACTGACAGACAAATTTGAAGTAAGATGTAAAAGCACAAATCTGGACTAGTATATTGTATTGCAAACTGAAATCTATAAAACTAAATCTACTTTCTATAGTTTCAATAAAAATGTAAATATGATTGTTGCTCAGCTAATTCAAGTATTACTTACAGTCTTATCTCTCCCTCCTGGTTGTATTCTCTGTACAGTGTGGTTTGTCTGCAATTCACCTGCTCCAAAGCTGTCAGATCAAACCATAGTAACCAGAGCTGAATGCCAAAGACAAAAGGGATGCTGACTGGCTTAATTATAAGGAGTATATGTGTCAATGAATTATGTATATGGATCTGTGTTAATGTGAATATTCATTCGTTTTGTCCTATCTTGTAAATATATAGGGTTACATATGCTCTTGGCCCCATATAGTACAGTAGGTGGGATTTTACAGAGAATTGCTTTTTTTTTTTTTTTTTTTGTATGTAAAATTCTGAATAAGCACATATTGATTCATCATGCACAGCATTACTCACAGGTTGGATATGAAATGTATTGGGTTCCATGCGTTTGATGTGTCTCAGTCTATCGATTTATGTCAGTAAACCCAATTCTTGGTGCTTGAAATGCCTCTAAAACTTAAACAGGTCATAGTGATGATGTAAAATATTAAATTCGTCTGAGGATTATGTGCCCTGGTTTTCATTTTCCTGCCACTGTTGTAACTTTAAACATTATTCCAATCTAACTTTAAAGCAATAGTCAGCAGAATGTTAAAATAGTAATGTGGTCCTCTGTGTACCCTGCAGATTTGTGAGCTGCTTCTCACAGTATCTTTTATAACATTAGCACTTTGACCTTGTGTTGGATTTAGAAAGACTGCCAGGCAGCCCATGAACAAAAGCCAGACAGGAGCAGTTTGTTTTGAGTCTTTCTTATTAGTGCCACCCAAAGGCTATGTTGGGAAGCAGCTTTGACCTTTGAGGAAGGTTTTCAGGAGCAGAGAGAGACTGACAGGAAGAGAAGTTGGTCAACCAAAAGAGAAACAGCAGGATTCTGTCAAGAATGATCCACATCAGGAAACCTGAGCTCGCTGCTGAGGGAGAATGAAGCTGAACCCTAAAGAAAGAACCAAACACACTGTCCATGTCACAAGAGATACGCTGTTACTGCTTTAACAAGGTTTGTGTGTCGACAGCCCTGAAGCAGCCAAAGGATAGGATATCCATCACTTCAGAAATTCACAGTACAGTCTGCACCCTTTGTGTGGTTATCGTATCAAAGGCCTGTGATTCACAAATCTGTTTTTTTCTCCTTCTTTGCTTTTCACTTGCAGGATCAAGGAAAAATTGGTGTTATCTTCAATGTGGGCACAGATGATATTACCATTGATGAGCCTGCTGTCATAGTAAACGACGGCAAGTACCACGTTGTACGCTTCACACGCAGCGGTGGCAATGCCACACTCCAGGTGGACAACCATCCGGTCATTGAACGCTATCCCCCAGGTAAGATGCATAGGAAGAACAGGTGGTTATATGTCAGACAGCAGTGGCATGGAGAGACAGGATTGCACGTTTGCCCATCAAACATATGTCTTTTAATTTGCTTGGAAATATACGGTGAATTGACAAGGGACCCTTTTACATTCACTGTGTACATTTCATCTACCTTCTCTTCACCACGCATAAAACTAAACAAAACAATCTACCCTAAATAAACTTATGATATGAAATTCACAACATGTCACTTTCACTGAAGGGTGCAAATATATGTAACATCTAGGGGGGAAAAATCTACACCTGCAGATGATTTAAATATTTACACTATGAGTGTAAAGACAAGATGTTTGGCTGAATGTTAATGTTCAGCAGTTACAGAATTTAGTATGAGATCATATATGGTAACTTAGAATATATGACCTTTCCACATCAAAATATATGAACAACTAGTCTTGTGTTGTGTATCCTGTCAAAGTGTGTATTTATATTATATGACATGTTTCCAGCAATGTTCAGTTTCAGATTCTTTTTAACTCATGTTTACATTAACTCTAATGTGAGTATATTTGACCGAATGTAATAATGAATTTAAACTTTAGTCATTACTTCATCTTGAATCAGTCATAGATTTTAATTAGTGGTAATGGTTAAAACAACTCCCATGCTTCATGATATCATCTACTATTGCAGTTTTTTTTTTGTTTGTTTGTTTTTTTTTTTATTCTTATATTTCACTGAGAAATTACATACTTTGAATTTTACTAATCTTTTTAACCTCTGAAGTCAAACCAAACAGACAGTGCCACCTGAAATGGTGTCATTGAGTTTCATTGACATAGTTTAACAATTTAATATAGGAACAGCATGAAACAAAGCTCATAAATTTGTCTAGTTAGTTTGGCATAAATATGTAACTGACTACACTTTTGACATTAATTCACATACCACCACAGATGCATTCATCTGTCCTTTAATGGACATTATACCTGTAACATGTCTTGACATCTCATATTAAGTCTATAATTATGATTAGATTTTATTGTGACTCGGAGCAGATAAAATTCATACCTATTGAGGCAAGTGCATTAAACTGTGAGTGTTCAAAGCACAGACACATGAGATAACACATTTACAATCTCATGCCTTATGTGTCTAAAAAAGAATAAAACACATAATGCAATCACTACATGACATGTGTTAACCTGTCCCGAGCCAGTCGTCCAATTACCTGTATTTAGAACAGATGCAGCAGCTGGCACAGTAGAAGAAACCACCTTCCCCTCTCTGCCTCCAGCTGATGCTCAAAACATATCCACCCATGTCACACTTCCACATAAACATCAAACCGACATGATATTGTCAACTGTAAGTCATGTGTTTTTACCAGTAAGGTTTAAGCAAACAGCTGCAGCCGTATGTTGTGAAGTGAAGCTCCTCTGCAGGTTTTCTGGTTCTAATTCACTGTGTACATTGAATATCACGGTAAAAACATTTTCTGTGTAAGCCTCACTTAAATTATCATGCACTGTGCCTCCTTTTTCATGTTGCACCATAATCCTAATCCTTTTTATCCATTCATTAATATCCCATGTCCAATATCTCAGGTGACAACTAACTGATATTTATTCATTTTTTTACAGGCGTACAATATGTCGACATTTATAAATATTGTAGAAGGGAATGTAATATAAAACCTTACATTAAGCTGATGACTGATCGGGTTACAGTGCTACATATATACTCGGCTGAATGAAGAGTACTTAAAGAGCGAGTCTTAATCAGCCATTCATGCTGCTGAATTATCGTATTATATTATTCCCACAGAAGGTTTCATTGATTAATACTGTCACCCAGAGAGCTGAGGTCCTGCCTCACTTGAGGGAAGCTGGAATCTCACCAGTTCTGAATTACTCCACAGTGTATTTTTGCAGTTGTAATATTTTATAGATTTAACTAGATTTTATGTATAATATTTATGTACTCCTATCACATTCTGGACCAAGTATTTATCTGCTCTTGCAGCTGGTAATGTCTGAACATCTTCTACAAGGCTATAACTATAACTGTATTGTTTGTTGTGTTTATTATTAGTTCATCAATTATAGCTCCTACAGGTTTTCAAGTCTGTGACACATACACATTCCATATCTCATGGGTCCCGACATGAAAGCACAATGTATTTTATGCAGGAAAACATAAAACTACGCTGTGTGTTTTTGGTTCTCTGTTGATTTCAGATTGAAGAGAGAATATTGTTGCATCAATGAATGAATGTTTTTGATTGTAAAGTCTAACACTGTGTTTATTGCATGTTTATCTGATGTAACTTCTCTTTCTATACAGTGCATAAAATGATTTTCCATTTTACTGTAAGTGATATTTGCTGAATATAATGCTTGTCATAAAAAATAGCTAAACAACACTAACTAGAGTAGCATTATAAATAGCCTAAACTTCATTCTAATTAGCATAAACATTGTTACTCGTAATAACAAGATAACATCAAGTAAAGCACAAGTTTCTTTTAACTCATAGTTGGGTTAAAATTGATAACTTGTTAAACCTGTTAGGCATTATAACTCTGTTTCTAACCATGTGATCTTTCAGCTTGCAGACTTTAACCTTTAATCTGTCTCTCCAAATTCTTTGAAGGACACTATGATAATGAACGACTGGCTATTGCTAGACAAAGAATCCCATACAGACTTGGTCGGGTAGTTGACGAGTGGCTACTCGATAAAGGTAAAAAATAATTGATTAATTAATGAATTAATCTATGAAATAACTACGAAATAACCTCTCCCATGACGGGTGCAGTGCCAAAAGACAAGGGTGACAAGGATCAAGTAATTTTACCCAAATGTGTTTCCACTTTTTAATTGGCCTTCCTTTTCAGTGTGAATTTTAATGACAATAAAAAAAAAAAATACAACATTCAGTGGAGTTTAAAATAATGAGTTCAAATTCAAAGCACAGTGATGTAGCATACTTGCTTTTTCTTCTTTGTCATCCTTGCATCTTGTGGAAAAACTGCACCTCTTTAAACTAAATTAAAAACACATAACCCTTGTCTAACCCTCTAACGTCCTCCCTAATCACTGTGTGTAATTAGATAGTGTGTGTAATTATTCTACGTAAAAAATAATTAAAATGCTTCTAACACTAATGAAACTAACATGTGACATAATTCCAGGTCTCGTTGCTTCTAAACCGCAAATTTTAAGTCTAACTACTCAATGTTATCCCACCAAACAAATCCATTTCCCTCCCCTGTTCCCCTGCAGCCTTGTATTGTGTTACTTTGTACTACAATGACCACCTCAGACTCTCAGTCTGAAGTTTTTTGCTATGACAAAACAGCCCTGACAGGCTAGTAAAGTGGATCACTGTTTGCAGCCATTAACTTTGCTAATAAGTATTCTCCTGAGATCGGCCCATTACTGCAGTCTTCCCCCTTTGATGTAACACTGCTTATCAGTGAAACTGCTGACGGTGCCGCTGTTAGATATCATTGCCCCCTTCAGGAGGTGAAACAATTGGGCTAGGGGAAATCCACAGGAGAACATGCTTTAATGAACTAATGGGTGATGAAGCAAAAGCATAGTGAGGCTGCTTTTTCAATATTTTGCCCATCTCTGTAAAAAGAAGTCATAAGACACGCATCCTTGCTCCATCTATCCTAGAGTTAAGAGATAATTAAATATTGTAGAAAACATCTGTCCCATTCTCCCACTAGACAGTTTGCCAACATATATAATGACAATTCACAATTATTAGACCTGTCCGACCAAAACCAATTAAATAGGCAATTAAATACAGACTTAATCTGTCATCTGCATGTATGAAGTCTAAGTTTAAAGCTCCTGCTAACTAGCATTTCCCTTTTAATATTAACATTCAAATCAAGTTCAACCAAACACATGCATCTAACTATCATAATTGTGACTAAACCCCACCTGGTTCATATTGTGATCTGGTTCAAGCTCTCATTTGACTTTACTATTCCTCCCTCTTTCCATCTCCTCCTGTTTCTATGTGTCTGCCTAACTGTAGGGAGACAGTTGACCATCTTTAACAGCCAGGCAGCCATTAAAATTGGCGGTCACGATAAAGGTCGGCCCTTCCAGGGTCAGATATCAGGGCTTTACTACAATGGTCTGCAGGTGCTCAAACTGGCAGCAGAAAGTGATTCCAGCATTCAAGTGGAGGGAAACCTGCGCCTGGTTGGAGACTCACTGTCAGTGCTGACCACAGACACAACGTCTGCCACCCCGCTGGCTGTGTCTGACATGTCTACCACAATCATGGAAACTACCACCACTATGGCTACAACCACCACCCGCCGGCAGCGTTCACCCAGTCTGAGAGAGAGCATCTCAAAGGTCAGCAAGTGCAGAATAATCTTTAACAGAATTGGAGTGAATTGGGTTATTCACAAAGAAACTCTATTCATTATTGTTGAGTTTTTGTTTTATTCTGCCTGACCTATTATAAAAACATAACTTTGCCTTGGGATAAAAAATTACAGGATTTTAATATAGTCCAATATTCAAGTGCAAAAGTGAAGAAATACATGTGCTTTAAGACATTATGGATATTGTTTATATTACTTATATATTGAACACAGTATGTTTCCACACTTTACTGTAAATCATTATTTTCTTTTTGATATAGTTGTCAAGTATTAAAGCACACTCTGTATAGTTGAATTTATAATATTTAAAAGCATTCCTCTTGTAATAGAAAGTAGTGTTAATATAAACACAGTGGAATAAAGTACATTGGTTCCTCTTGGGCTTGAACCCAGGACCTTCTGTGTTTTAATCAAATCTAATACCTCCTACACCACAGATCCCAAACAAAACAGAAGAACCGTCCAACTTGAGTGTCCCATGAGGGGTAATTTGTCTCAGTCAGTGGTGTATAAAAATACAACTATAATTCAAACATCAGAAACATACTTGATAAAACTACTGCTTCAAACACAAATGCATATTACAAAAACCAACACTCATCACAGCAGAAGAGAATAATCTAAACATGCATTTCAGGTTTCATATAATATTCACCTTTAAATATTATAATGCACAATATGTTCATACATATATGTGTGTATGTGGTTGCCTTATCCAAATAATGTAAATGCTTTGAGTAAATCAAGCAGTACATGATTACACAGTTAATCATTGCATTAATTTTCTGAACCACCTGATTTTCTGATTACATGTTGTATTTTGTGTATTTTTGTACAGTAGGGGTAGCATACCAAGGTATTTTATTTGGATTCTACCAACATTCATTTTAATAATTCTGCACTTTGGGGATTTCATTGGTGTTGGATTGATAATTGCATTGTTGAATAACACCCTGTGTTAAGAAAATAAAATAACCAAGGTCAGTTTAATATTGCTTTTGAATGTTTCTGTTTCTCTTCATGCAGTGGCCATGGCACTCAAAATAACCTCCCACACTTTTATTCAAATTAAAAAGAAGTAGCTTAGCAGACATGTTCAAATTGGCTCTTAGCGTTCCAAAGTTAATTCAGAATAGATGAATAGTTGCATCTCTGTGGAAGGTTAACTCTGATTTAAATTGTGTTGGGGTTGAATTGAACAGGTCAGGTAGGATAGACAATAATAGTCTGCTTTTTTAATTGCAGAAGCTGGTGTCAAAAAGGGTGCTAATAAAACTGGTTATATATATGTATATATGTGTTTATATGTGTGTGTGTGTGTGTGTGTGTGTGTGGTTTTTCTATTTATTTTAGCATTTAACAGTCCTCCACTACCTGAACAATTGAATATGTAGCATTATATATTTAGATAAAATGCAGTGTATTAATAAATCAAATTAATAAATCAACTAAATATGATGTGCTGGCACATGTCAGGTTTTTAAATATTGTCGTAAGAGAGTAATAATGACATTTATTATTGAATGTATTATTGAACAGCTCAGCTACAATGCCTCTTGAATACATTTGTGGAATAGATTGAAAAGTCTGAATATTGCCTCCTCACTGGAAGTTGCAACCAACCACCATTTCAAATCAGTCTATTTTTATCCACATACTGTAAATCTGCCAAATTGGATGGATTTCAGCAGTTGTACTTGGAATCCTGAGGTTTCAAAGACAAAAGCCCCCCCACCACCACTCCCAGTAAGAACACAGATTGTGTTTATTATCCTATATCTCTTGCTCAGCTTCCCTGAAATGATCTTCTCTGTATTTTCAAGTCATCCAAATAATTCATTAGTGAACTATCCATTCACACAGGTATTCTCTGACATAAGGTTACATTTATTTATTTATTTATTTTGACATATTGAAAAGCTTAATTTAGCATGTGATGGTTTTTTTGACCCACTGAAATAGAAGATTTGGGCCAAAGGCTTTTTTTTTTTTTTTTGTATGTGTGTGAAATCAAATATAACCATGTGTAGCATTTAGCCTATTGAGTATTTCCTCTCCATCAGCAGTGCTCTTACTTTGTTTGTAAACATACAAAGGGTCAGCCACAGTTGTAAAGCATGAAAAGCAGCGTCAAACTGGCTCATTTTGGATATGGAGCCTTGCTTTGCGTTGCTCCAAGCTCAAAGTGGTTCAGTACTGCAGAGAGACAGCGAAGAATAATACTGAAAAAATGTGACTGTGTTGACTGTTTTCAATGTCAGACACAAAATAATAAACAATTATCTGTGTTTTCTCCCTCAGCCGCAAAACTCTGATGATATTTTGGTGGCATCAGCAGAGTGTCCCAGCGACGACGAGGACCTGGAGGAGTGTGAACCGGGAACAGGTGGGTGAGCCGAGGCAACGAAATGGAAGTAATGTTTTACCAACAAATAATTATGTCATTCTACCCAAGATTGTAAACCGATAGAACATGCAGAGTCCACACAGTCATCATTATTTCCACATCTGCAATTCCGGGTTGTGGTCTCATATGTCTGCAGCTGTCGGTACAGTCATTTATCCAGGGGCTGTCCTCATTTGGATAGCTGTATCTGTTCACAATATATGTATGAGACTTTAAATCACATCCTTAACTTACTAAATTGGATGGAGAAAAAAAATTGTCGGTGAAGTATATTGCAGTGGTATAATGGGATGGCAGTAGATACGGCTTGTGACCAAACAAGCTGTGGAACTTAAGACAGAATGTGCCCTTATTATGGGAGCCTCAATTATTAATATGACCTTATCAGGATTGTTTGTTGTAGACTAGCCTTGCGAAGTGTGACTCACATACTAATGAAAGAGAAACTCAGACTGAAACTGAGTCGTTCATAAGTAAAATGTCACTTACATGGCATGGTTCATTCCAAACAGTATACATGTGGGACAAAGTGAATGTATAAATCAGCTTTTTTTGTGTTTTAAAAGCATACTTTCTTGTTATGTTTAAACATCTGTGATTGCTGTTAGTGAGCCACAGTATTTCAGGTGTCACAAAGAATCAGTTCACACATAAAATAACCTGTTTGTGATTTCTTTGTCACCCTTGCTGCCTGCCTGCAGATGGGCATAACTCTGCACGGCGTTTTAATTTATTGTATGTTATGTGTTCTGTTTGTTGTATGCTCTTCATTCAGCTGCTGCCTTTCATGGGCCATTTTGTATGTTTGTATGTCTGTTATGTTCTTGCCTTTGAATCCTATCTCTATCATATTAAATACCCTTAATCTGCACACCCACACACTGACTTCACATTAAAATCAAGAAATGCATACCTCATTCAAAAACAACATCATGGTGCTTCTGTTTTCCTCTTCAGGTGCCAGTTATTGATGTTAATACCCTTATTTTATAGAAATCAGCATAATATGTTTGATTACTTTTAATAATATCCCCGATATGCCAGCTAATATTAGTCTAATTCCTCTGTATTATCCTGTATAATGAGCAGATTGTGTGTCTGCTTTAATGAGCACAAGCCAGATTTTCACTGTTTATGCTGTTCTAATTTAGGATACCCTACCTTTTCTGTTTTCTTTCTAGGAGGTGAATTAGTGTTGCCTATAATAACAGTGGATTCCCTTGAGCCCCCATCCATCGCCACCCGTTTCCCCGTCATCCCTCCTCCTCCTACCATCCTCTCCCCACTCGAGACCACCAAAGAGTCCCTTATACTCCCTCCCCATCCTTCCTGCCCCCCGGACCAGGAGGACTGTGGTGACCCTGTGGAGGTGTCGGCCTTCGGCTCTGGGGAGATGACGGAATCAGATGACGAGGACTTTTACAATAGTAACTCCCCCATGGTCACTGACAGGACAGTCCTTCCTCCACCCCCAGCTGCTGGTGAGGGTGGAGTCCAGAAACCCCGCCCCCTACCTCCTTATGTCCCCACCACCAACCCTGACCAGCTCCACATCCCTGCAGGCAAAATGAACACCCGTGACCAGGTGCTTCTGCCCCCTGCTCCTCCATCTTCACGAAACACACCAGGACTAACTTACCCACCCAATTTTCCCCATGTGCCCACAGCCAACCCCACAGCCTCTGATGAAAAGAACCAACCCGGTGCCGTGGAAGTGATCAGGGAGTCCAGTAGCACCACGGGGATGGTGGTTGGTATCGTGGCTGCTGCTGCTCTTTGCATTCTTATCCTCCTCTATGCCATGTACAAGTACCGCAACCGGGACGAAGGCTCCTACCCGGCAGACCAGGGCCACAATTTTGCCAACAATTCCACTGTTGAGGGCAACGGAGCAGTGGTCAAAGACAAAAGCACACCAACGGCCTCTGTGGCCAAGGCAATCACAAAGGGCAAAAAGAACAAAGACAAGGAATACTACGTCTGAAGGAGAAGAGTAGGCAAGTGTGGACAGGGATGCCCGGATGAGAGAGGATGCTTTTGTTTCGCTTCCCTTATTTGTCAGGTTGACCATCAGAGAAGTTCCACAGGACACAAAAAACAACTGTTCAAAGCAATTGTACGAACAGTTACATATTCTTCAAAAGTTGAGGTTGCCCGGTTCCTGTTCGTGTTAAAAAAGATCTGACTCATCCTCTGTGTCACAACGTACACTCAGACTGCATTCACCGGTTCTTTGTATGTGTATCATTTTTATGTTTTTAACAAGCTTGGAAGAGACATATCCACTCTGGCTTTGTATATAGCATGGATATGACTCAGTGAAGAGAGCGCTGAGAACATCCAGACAGATTTGCCTAAATGTTTTCTTTGTACTTCTTTGTAATGTTCTATCTCAAGTTTCCGTGTCCCCATTATGATATACGAGGCAGAACAAACCAGTTGTTGAATTTTTATGGTAGATGAGCCGAGAGCACCCCAACGATTCTGACTACACTTGATAAGAAAGTCTGTATTTGGACAAGACATCATGTTATGTAATTTCATAACTCCCCAGTCACACTGCATCTGTCCACAAGATGATGTTAAAATTGCTGGTGCAGTATCACAAATGAAGCATGACGTTTAGCTCTCTGTTGAAAAAAAAAAAAAGGCATTTAAAAGGGATTATAAAATCACCCAACGTACTCTGCCCAGTGATCGTAACAATATGATGGATCAAATAATTTTTCATGTGAGATATCATAAGTGTGCCACACCGTTCTGAGTAGGGATACTTGTGAAAAAGTCAGTCCACACCAGTGAAAGTATTTCTCTGTAAACATTGCTCATGTGTACATATAGAGGTTAGGAAGTCGAAAGCAGGGGGATAGATATGAAGAAGAATTAACGTCTGAGATGCTCTGCCCCATCCTCACAGCTTTTACAATACAAAACCACAGTGGCTCGAACTTCACCGGCATTTTCATGAACACAGGATCATGTTTGAAGAAGTGTTCGTGGTTGAAATGGAGAACCTACTGCCTCACATGAAGAGGTCGGCTCACTCGTTTCTTTTCTCAAAACTGTCATGGGATAATGCAAAAGCACACAGAAAATGTAAACATATCTTTGAGACATAGATATTCCTTGTAAAACAGCCAAACATGTATTGTTTTTTCTATCAGTTACTGAAGACTATTCTATGAGATGACTAATTGAAGGTTTGTGAATTGTATTGATATTTCTCTGATATTTCAATGTATCTTATTACCACTCCTCTTAACATGTTACATTTTAGATTGCCTTTTACTTAAAATCCAGACAAAAAGCACACTTTTCCTCTGATAGCTGCAAACATTTTGTTTCGTTTTGCATTATTTAAAGATCAGATTATGCAGAGAAAACACAACGATGGAACAAACAAATGTTTTGTTTTGTTGCATTGTGCATTTTATATGTGCTGAATCTGTTACTCATGGGATCTGATAATATAAAGCCATTTTCTTTGTTGAGTTATGTCTACATTTACTTATTCATGCCCTGTGATTTCCTCTTATTTCTTATGAAAGTGCCATTCAACATGAGCGGCTCTGTGCTCAGAACAATTCCATTCCTCACTCATTGCTATTGTATAGTGTTCATGTGAAATGGATCTTACTATGTGTACAGAACGTGGATAAAGATGAAAATACACTTGATTATATACTTTGTACACACTTGTGTTGTGTGTGTTGTTTGTAGTATGATTCCATGTGAGAAAATGCACTTTATAGAAGCTTTGATAAACAAAACTTTAAGATGGGTAAACAAAAAAACAAATGAAAAGACTGTGCAAAAGGAACATACCAGCTGTTGTAGTTAAGAAGTTACAGAATTTTCTGTTTAATTTTTCAATTTTGTTATTTACAATTTTTTATTGTAACACAGAAACATAAAATCCTTTATATTAAGTCTAACATGTCAATTTCATATGGATCTTATCCTTACTGGTGTGAATCCTCTGTTAAAAGAGACATAATGACTTTATAAAAATGTAATTCTACACAGGTCACATTTTGCTCACAAGTTAAATAACATGTTAAACGTGAAGAAACTGAATTTCACACAAATTGCTGGTCATAATATACTTTAAAAATATCTCTTACACTTGGGTTTCATCATCATCTACTCTCCCTCTCTCACACTCAGTGTTACGCACTGCCTAGCTCTGGTGTGTTAGTAATGCCTTGATGTCCATTATTTATTATGAAATGAATGTTTCTACAGCTTCCACTACACCTTTTTTAATTCAATAATAATACCTAATTCAATAATCATGTTCAACTCTTTGGTTCAACCGGAGATTTGCTAGTTGTTCACAGCATTTTGACCCTGTCACAGATTCAGGTCTAGCAGTTTTTTCACATCTGGCTTCACTGAAGTAACATAACTTGGGTTTGAAGGGGGGCGGGGGGGGGGTTATTACAGAAACACTCTGTCTCACACCAGTGTTGGAGTGTGTGAGAACAGAAGGTACTGTCAATTTATGTTTTTGCATCTAGATACACAAAAACCAGGACACCTCAGTCTTCTACCCTCAGCCAGCTAACCAAAAGCTAACCAAAAACATGAGGGGTTTTTTTTCCACTCGTGTGAAAAAGGTGTATAGTAAAACTTCACAGGGAGATAAAACAACAGATAAAACACTGTGAGTGGGGGGGTTTAATATATCAACTATGCAATATAAATATTAACTAAATATCCACACAAATGAGTACAGTAGTACAGTGTGACTATGTAATTCCACATTTTACGTATTTGTATTTTACATGTAGTTCCATTTTATGCTGCTTTAGACCTCTGTTGCAAATAACATTCTTAATCCAATATGCTTGTCTGATAGCATAAATTAGATTTCAGATAACGTTTTTTTTTTTCATACCATTCCAGTCTTGCAGATTCATATATTTCAAAATATGATAATTTTGAAAAGAACTAAGTGGTTGTTTATGCATTTAGAAAATTCTCCTCCTCCCTATGCTAAATATAT
>JAPSES010000044.1:12780320-12809058 GCA_029822895.1 Maxillicosta whitleyi | reverse complement strand
CCATTTGGACATTCAGAGGCTCTGTAGTTACCATGGAAACACTGTCATCTTCTACAACATTGATTCACCAGTAAAATGGAGTTGGATCACTGACAGTGGATGGAGAAGCTTGGTTTATGTGCAGTTAGTGATATATTTGACTGAAAAAGTCACCTTTTCTTCAGTTTTTTTCTGTTTTGATATAATAACCTTTGACTTCACTCTGCCTGTAAAACAACCTAAATCTATCTGAATCTATCTGATCTTGTCATTATAGGTGAATTTAAAGGTATTTTAAAGTAGCGTGAAATCAATGAGCTTCATCAATATATGTGTTTTTAAAGTTGCACAAATTATTTTTTTTGTCATTATCGATTGTAAATTTTTATATTATGTGTTGATTATGTCTTGTCTCATCAGAAACTATGTGTTATGCTGTTTTTCTTGGCCAGGTCACTCTTGAAAAAGAGATTTTCAGTTTTAATTAGGCTTTTTTTTCTAACCTGGTTAAATAAAGGATATATATACTCTAATCTTTTATGAACATATTCATGATCAGTCAAGTAAACAGAGGAAAATACAGGATCTTCACTGGAAAAAACTTCCTGACATTATTACATTACACTACATTTGGCTGACGCTTTTATCCAAAGCGACTTACAAGGTATATAGACATGTATAGCATAAAGGGCCTTGCCCAAGGGCCCACCTGGCAACCTTCTTCACCAAAGTCTGCGGTGTTAACCAAAGCTATCCAGTCGCTGATATTATTATGATAAATGGTGATAAATCACTTAGAAAAGGTAAAATAGTGAGAAAAATTAACTTGGAAATTTCCACAAAAGTCATACTGGGTCCTTATGGGTTAAATAATAAGTTCTTTAATGTGAAAGCCAACAAACCAAAACAAAAAGAATCAATAATATTTTTTCTTCAGTCATCTTTATTGTCTGTTACGCTAAATATCAGGAAATTAAGAAGTTATACTTCCATTACATAGTACATGTTTAATAAAGTGGATAGTAATCTGTAGCTTTTTACAGTCCAACATTCCAAAAGAGACATTCATATCTACGTATACATAAATTCACAATTTGCTTTTGCTAATGGTAAACTGTGGCAAAATTCACATAAAATGTGCTATGCATTTAGATAAAGAACAAATTTTACCCTGCATGAGTTCATGTATTCTCTTCAAAATGAAAATGTAGGACACTGTCTCGATATGTGGGATGTGGAAGCAGTGCAGTGCATTTTTATGCATGTTGATCTTGGTCAGCCAGCTACAGTACAGGGTAAGGAAACAAAGCAGAATAAGGATTTTACAAGATACATATACAGATACATTACTGAAACACCATTTTAGCAGAACATACATAAGCATCCTACAAAGACCATTGTATTTGTCTCTACAAATGGGAAGGGTTGCTGTGTATCTATGTGGAGCATGACTGAAATAATAGAAAAAATATAGTACCTTCCGCATGACGTCATGGCAAACAGCCAATCAACACCATGGGAATCTCTCTCTCCTGCTTGATCGTTCTGTGCGTGCGTGCGTGCGTCGCGTGCGTGTGTGTCAACTAGTTGTTAGCTAACGTTAGCTGCCCAGTTAGCTAGCTTGTTGAAACATTTTAACGCACAGGCACCGTTTATGCCAAGAAACAACTGTCTTTCATTATGATGAAGGACCTTCGCTGTCGATCCGTGTCTGTAAAGCTTTCATGCCAAAGAGGGTGAGGGACTTTAAGAAAAACAATGATAAGTTAGCCAAGGGAACGGAAAGTGAAGCAAGTGCTACAGTTTTTGGACAGGCGACTTCTCAGCATCCTGAGAAGGAAAGCGCTGAGATTTTGCAAGAACTGGATGCGGAAGGAGGATATGAGGCAAGCTGGACAGCTAATGCTAATAGTAAGCTAACTACGCTGGGATCCAAATATGGAAACATTTCACTATGGGCATAGTTGAATTAATGTAACGGAATAAGCTAACGCGGAACAGTTCAAATTTACACATCCGATCAATGGTAAAGCTAAGCTGTTGTTGTAGTCTGTCGTTACATGTATTGAGCTAGCGACAGGGACATTACCAGGTTGAAATGCTGATATGTGCGGCCTAGCATTAGCCGGTCACTAGCACTTAGCAATGTAGTGATGGCTAGCTTAGGATGTTAGTACTTGTCAGTTAGTATGTTGGCGTTTACTGCTATTGTCGAGTATGTGTTTTACATTCACAATGGTCATTGATGGCACTGGTGGTTTAACAGTGTGGATTTTCCCTTTTTAAGACACATACATGGTGATATGTGTCAGATAAGCTAAATTATCTGTTAGCTTGCTAATGTCAATCAGAAAACTTAATCTAGCTGGCACAGCACTGGCCTAGACGCATTAGGATAAAAACGAGGTGTTTTAACATAGATCCCATCAGACGTAAAGGTATATCACCTTTTGTGTTGCTAATGTATTACTGTTAGATTTCCTATACTGGCTAGAATCACCCTTAGTTCAACAAACCGATTACGTGCCAGTGTTTTTTATGTTGGTCTTAGCTGTGCTACTGATCAGTTTCATTTTAATAGGGCTAAAAATGTACTATAATTGAAGCTAGTTTGATAAGTATCTCTAATCATTGATTCAAGAATGATACATGTCAGGTTATTTAAGCACAGTGTTTTATTTAGATTGTGATCTCTTGATAAAACCAAAGTAGAAACGAGTAAAGGTCTTATCTGAATATGTTTTATGTATTTTTTTTTCCTCAAGATTACATTTGTAGAACTTACTTGATAATTTCTGTGTGCTTTCATCATAGCAAACAAACTAGCTTCATCTTATCTCCTTTCTTTTAACAGATGAATGTTTTTTTTGTGCATTCAGTGGGTTACCAATGTGCCAAAAAGTCACTCTCCTCCATACTCAACAAGGATCAGGTTAGAGTGTGGCAACATGCAGGGCAAGAGTACATAATGGCACAGGAATATGCAAGGACTTTTGAACACAACTAAAATATACATATCCAAGACCCTGAACTGTTGTGCTTGATGAAACAGTCTTGGCTACCCTGCCATACCCAATGGAAGTGCCATCATAGACGCAAGATACTGTGGCTCGAACTGCTGCACAGTTTTTTGAGCTGCAGCTTTGGGGGGAGTGTTTCAACTTTGGGTTGACCAGACCTAAAGGAGGAGATGGGTTCCCAAGCTCTTCAGATATTACGGCAGGGTGTGTGGGCTTCGCTCACTGGAGGCTGGTATGTGGACCCCCATCAGAGCACGTTCTCCAACTGCTTCCACCTTTACCTTTGGATATTTCTACTGGCCTTCCCTTTTCTGCTGTACATGGTGAGTGCATTTTCACAGAAGGCAAACCATCAAATAAAACACAACTTTAAATATGATCTTTTAAATTATCCAACCAACCAAGATAACTGTTTATGCATGTAATGCAGAACTGCATTAAAATCTGTATCACATAAGAAACATCTATGACATATATTCATATATTTAGATTATGTTCTGTAACAATACAAGCTGTAAAGTGTTTTAATTCTATTTTTGTCTTTCACATTTACTAAATTTTAGCATTTAGCCATAAAGTTTAAGGCTGGGATCTGAAGATGAGAAGGCATCAATAAATTTAACTTTACATAAATCTCCAAAGAGCAAATGACACTAGTTGTCAGGAAAGTCAGTGAGAATGTTAAAATGGTACAGCCATCAAATGTCTGATTTAGTGAAGTAAAGTGAATACTATAAAGTTTGAAAGATTTAAAGTTCATTTAAATTTTAAGCTTTATTGAAAGGAGCCCTGAGATGTGTACACATACCACGGTTCATATGTGTTGTTATTTCTTTGGATTTACAGTTTTATAGTTGTTAAATTGATCAATTTTATCACTGTTACTCTTTCTTTATTGATATCAGTTGCTATAATTTTCTTTTTCTTGCTGTTAGGCCCTTCCTCCTAGCCTTGTGGTTGCAGGTGTGTACTCTGCTGTGGTGGCTGTCTTTTTCACAGCCATCAAAGTAGTGAACTACCGGCTTCATGCTATGTTTGATCTTGGGGAGATAGTAGAGAAGAAGCAGGCCTCACTTACAGCTGAAGTCCCAAGGACAGAAGAAGGAGATGAAGGTTCAGGTGGCCATGATGGGAATCAACACAGGTAAGAGGACTGAAGTGTTTTTTAGCCACTTTTGAGTAAAACTACATAAAACCACAATGTTGTGGTAGACAAAGTCTTAACTGTTTTTACTTTGATTGGTTCACAGGGATAGTCATGTTGGTGTAGAGATGACCGTGTTTAGGAAGGTCAACTCAACACCCCCAGTGCGCTGTAGTTCCCAGCATTCTTTGTTTGGATTGAACCAAGTTTCAGTAAGGATTTTCTTATCCCTTCATCTGTAATTCCAATATAAATCACTCTCCTGTGGGTTTTTTTTTTTTTTTTTTTTTTTTTTTATGTCCTTAAAGGAAAAAGTGCAGATTTAACTTTTTCTCTTTATGGAATTAGTAGTTCTTTACTATTGTAAAGTCCCCTAGTCTTTTTAAAATTTACTTTCAATTCTTTTATCTGTATCCCTCAGGAGTTCTTGCCCCAGCTTGAGGACACAGGTGGGACCAAGGGTATGTATCTTAACACCACAGTCAAGGAGATTGTGGATATAAAATATGACCTTAATTATTTTTGTTGACTGATTAGTTTGTTCATTGAATTAATGTAAAATTCAAGTAAAACAGCTCAACTTTAATATCCACTATTTCTTTTATTATGAGTCTGTTTCTCTGTTTCATTTCAGATATCAAGGAACTAATGCGGGAACAGGGAAGCAATAATATGATTGTTACATCAGCTCACCGTGAGATCCTACGCCAGAGTTCACAGGATGCCATTAGTAAGTCTGTTAACTATTTAACCAATGGAAACATGCATCAGATGCAATGAATACTGCTTTAAAAATAAATAAATGAAATAAATAATAATTTTTAAAAAAAGCCAACTGACACCCATTGAACCTGAGCTATTGCTACATTAGTCCTGAATACATATATACACAGTTTGTCATGTGTCTAAATATTCAATAAATCAGCAAATAATCTCTGAAAACAAAATAGATTCAGAACTACATTCCAAAATCGTGTGTATAATTTGTTCTATCTGTGGTTTGTCTGACTGTATAGGGGGTCCTAATGTTGCCCAGTCCTGCTTTGCTGCTGCGCTGGGAGGTGAATTTCAAGGTCTCATGGGAGTGTCTGGAATGTCAGCAGGATTCGGTGAACCTGGAGACTGCTTGTCGATCCCCCCTTCCCCCTCTAGCCAGGAAGATGGAGGAGAGAAAGAACAGTTACAGGATGTTGAGGAGTTACCAGAACAAGTGGGTCTACAAGTGACTCCTGAGGACACTGGGTTAGGAGCCTATTCTCCTCTCGCCCCATCCGCTGAATCTGAGAGCCTGGGGGATACACCCCTAAGCCCTCTTATAAAGAGCAGCTTAAGTGAGGAGTTGAGTGAGAATTTTCTAGGTTTGGGCCTTGACCCTGTGGCGTTTGCGCCTGGGGCTGAGCATCCAGGCAGCCGCAGTGGAGTAGCACTTGCTGCTGGATCCACAGACAGTTGTTTTAGTGCAGGTGGAGCCACCACAGACCGAGAGACACTGAGCACTGTTAGCAGCTACCGCAGTGAAAAAACTGATTCCACTCAACTGGAAAGCCCTTCATTCAGCCAGCCAAGGCCTACAGATGGACAGGCATCTGCTTCAACACCAGCGCTAGGCTCCAACATCCCTGACCCCACAGAGGATCAAACAGGACAGGGAGGCAGTGATACTGACAACCTTTCAGACAGTGTACTACTTCGCTCCCCTTCCAAAGAATTCTCCCTCAGCCAGGGGCTGGACAGGACACTTGTTGAAGGAGAGGATCTGCCCTCGATACCCTCTGAAATTGCACAGCCTCCTCCACTCCAAAACTCTTCCCCTTCAAGTAGTGGCCACTCGGAAGTTTGTGATTTAGACAGAAACATCCCGGTTCCTCCACTACCCCCTCCTCGGCAAACTAATTCAGTGCCCACAGGGCTGGCCCTGGGTCTGGTATGTTCTGAGCCTGCTTTACCCATTTCCTCTACCCCCTTCTTATTGTCTGACCAGCCAGCTCTACAAGCCCAGCAGGTTGTGCGCCCTAAAGACTTAAAGCTGCTGCGGGCCAGTGGCAGTAGTGTGGGGCATAGACCAGGCAGAAGGAAAGCCCCACGGAGACGAGCTGGAGCAGGAAGCAGTAGTTTTGACTGTGGCTCTTATAGGCGTCATCACAATCACAGACAACACAGAGATTACATCCCAGTGCGTAACCGACTGGGTACAAAGGCTTACAGTGAAAGCCTTTTTGAGGATTCCAGTGATGAGGACGATGGCAGTGATATGAGTGCTGGCTCGAGTCTGGGCTCTCAGCGCAGATATAGCTCAGATGATGATGACGATGATGATGATGACTCAAGTTCCTCTACCTCCTGCTACTCCCCAGACCTCACTAACACTGGCATTACATCCCCACTTCCCCCTGCTGCTCAACTGCCCACTCCACGGGAAGGGGATTTACCTGAAACTGCTGGCCCCTCACATTCTCGTGCTGCTCAACGCTCTGCTAGTACAGCAAGTGCTAAGACTCATGCAAGAGTGCTAAGTATGGATGGGGCAGGTGGAAGCCAGAACAATTCAGCAGCTCTGCCTTCCACTCTCCTTACAATGCCCTCCACTTCAACTCCTGCACCTCGCACTCTCACCATCTCAAAGTCTGATCTGGAGGCTCGCACTATCCATACTGATGGCTTCCCTGGAGGTCATCACCATCGGCTAGATTCCCTTGGGGGATCCTGGACTGGAAACCAAATGGGGTGGAGGGCAGGCGAACTGGTTGAAGAGGGAGCTGTTGGAGGAGGTGAGTTCACCATACCAACATTCAAATTCTTATCTAGTTTTGTGGTCAGTAAAAGGAATCTGCTCAATAATTTCTTGGAAATGTTACTTCACTTCAGTTTGGGATTCTGTCTTTTAGTAAATTGAACACAGTGGTGTTAAAGTAGTTTCCTTTAAGAGAACCAAAAACTCTCAGAATAATAAGCATTCTCAGTCATCACTTCTGACCCTCTGTCAGAGTACTTTGATGTATTTATCTGCAGGGACCCTGCCTTCAACCTTTATTTTCTATTTTTCTTGTTTTGGTGTGATCAGGGCTTCAGCCTTCAGGCACTGAATTTTTACTTTCAGCCAATAATGGCAGCTTTTGATATAAAAATGAAGCAGCTCTGGTTATTCTGGTGCCCTTCTCTCTTACCCCACTGTCTGTGTCTGTCTGTCTCAGAGACAAAACTTTTGGCAAAGCACACACAGACCTTCCAGCCTATCACCTTTAACAGAGTTGTCAGCATTATAAACAGCAGAAGAGGAAGCTTGTGTTTCTGCTGTATTTTGCCTCCAGAATGTTCTTGAGTTTTGAATGATGTGGGTGTTATTTATTTGTATTTTTAGACTAGCCACTGTGACAAGATCAGTAAATAACATTTTATTTTTGTATTTCACCCTCTCTCGTTCCATGTATATATGTTAGTCAAAGTTTGACCAACGAGGTTTGAAAGGAGGGAACAAGTTTGAACAGTTCTTTTTACAAGTGTGAAATGTATCATACTTTTAATCATTGACTGTATATAATTATATATAAATTAAGCTTTCTGAACTGCCCCTTTGAATCCATTAGTGCAATTTGGTGGTTGTCAGCTGTTTGAAGTGGGAAGTGACCATATTTAGACAAAAATGGGATGGGGGACAAAGCACGAGGGATCATGAGTACACTAATGCTAAATGCTAGCTTACTAACTTGGTAAAACTGTAAACTTCATCAAGCTCAGCACATCATTTAATGATCTTTTTGATGCAGTCTATGAATCACACTTAAAGTTAAATTATCTGTCAGAAAAGAAAATGACACGGCAAGCTAAGAAGCATTCATGTTTACCTGTTAATCAAAGTGGATATCAGAGCTTGTCTTTGACCTTCGATTGTCTTAACAGAGCAGTAATGTAAAGATGGATCACCAGATCACATATGAGTTGGTCCAAAAAAGGACGAAATGCCAAACTAAACTTCAAAGACACTTATTGACTTAATATTTTTTGACAGAAATTCTGTGCAATTTTTGGCAATTAAATAACAGTTTTTCTGTAATGTAAAGAAATTCATACTTTGGGGACAGTTTTGGTAGTAGGATATCGCATACTCTTAGTTGGTATTGAAATGGACTTTGTGCTTCGTTAGGTACATTGTTTGGTATTAGCCTTAGAAATAGAAATGTTTCACTGTTTGCGTCAAATATTACATTTACTACTTCACAGTAATATGTTTATTTTTGGTGCCCTTGTAGATTCAGAAAGTGGCTTGTTTCATGTACTTTGACACTGTAATGTAACCCCTTGAACTGATGTAACTGATAACCCTTCTGTAGCCATGGCTCCAGATGACGGGGGCAAACATGACTCAGTCAGCAGCGTTAAGAGGACCCAGGCCATCCGCAGGAGACACAATGCTGGGAGCAATCCTACACCACCCCCATCCACCATGGGATCGCCTCCCAGGTTAGTCGACTAAGCAAATTTGCTGAACGATGTAGCTGATGCCTTGTCTCAGCTGGCTCAGCTTCAGCTGTCCTCTGGCTGACTGACTATCAGTGCCTTCTCTCTTTGAAATGCAGTCGTCAACACAGCACATAGAACAACTTTAACTAAACTTATGAGCTCTGTATATTGATACTGAAATTATTTACAAAGCATTTTATTTTCAATACAGTTGATACTGTAATACCACAAGTACACGCTCTCTGTCTTGATTACGTTCCCCTGTAGCCTCCAGGACCTACAGCGGGCTCGGACCTCATCGCATTCACGGACCCGCACGCTTCCCTCAGCCTTACAGTTTGCCTCTTCGCTCCTGCTGCCCCGCAGTGGCATCCATGAGGCTTCCACCTTTGATGACACATCAGAGGGGGCAGTGCACTACTTCTATGATGAGAGTGGTAAGTTTATAGCAGATAAGACTGATGTTTCTCAATGAAACTGCTTGGCTATACACACGTTGCAATGGAGAGATTATATATTTTTATAGATGCAGCAATTAGATTTTACAGTAATAACAAAGAGTAACGTTTCTTGTAATTCTTTTGTAATTGCTTCTGATTATTTTGAGTTAAATGTATGTGCTCATATGTGTCATGCTCTTCCTGTTGTGCTATAGGAGTAAAGAGGTCCTACACGTTTGGACCTGCTGGTGGTGGATATGAAGACCCAGTCCAGTAAGTTGTCTTCTACAACTTGAAGCTTGGTTGTCTTGTTTTTTTTTTGTTTTTTTTTAAGTAATCTAACATTTTTATGTAATATATTCCACACTTTCAGGGAAAGGGAGAGACAGTCCCAGTCCTCAAGCTTCACTTCGACTGAGGTGCCAGAAGGTGCACCAGTCTTGTCCATGCTCCAACCCAGACCTGTGGTCTTACAGGGCATGCAGGTGCGCAGGGTGCCACTGGAAATGCCTGAGGTTAGCAGTCTTTGATGCTTCTGAGCCAAGTTATTCTTGATAGAATATATGTGAAGATGCTAGCACACTATGTACCTAGAGGAAATAGTGACAGATTACTCTTTGTCACTTTTCCTTCTGAATTCATGGCTCCTTTTTCATTTCAATTGCAGTTTGATCTGGACCATGAGTCTTTGCAAGAATCCCAGGAAAATACACTGATGATTGAGGAGAAAACCAAACCTAAACAATACTATCGCTTTTGGGTTCTGCCGGGGAAATGGCTGAGAGTTCGATATGATCGATTGGCTCTTCTGGCCTTACTGGACAGGTAACTTTCATCTGAGAGGAGAAGAAATGATGGTCCATATTCCATTCATTCCCCATAATATAAATGATTAATATGTACTGATACATATGTTGTGGTTTTTTATATTTTCCAGCACTATTGATTGTATCTTTATCAAACTAAAAGTATCGTTGTTTAGTTTTCCAAGTAGGAGTTAGATCAGCTCTGAAGTAATTCCTTTCCTCTGTTGTACCAGAAACCGCCGTGTGGGAGAGAACGTGTTTGCTGTAGTGCTGGCCAGTCTGGTGGCCTTCCTGGGGTTTCTTTTGCTTCTCCAGGGTTATTTCAGGGACATCTGGGTCTTCCAGTTCTGTTTGGTCATTGCTAGCTGCCAGTACTCTTTACTGAAGGTACCTCAAATGTAGAAGTTATTTTTGAAAATTTATAGTCATACCTCACCCATATCACTGTTTTGTTTCTGTATTTTAATACAAAATCTAAGGCTCATAATTGCTGATTTTCTGTTTCAGAGTGTACAACCAGATGCAGCTTCACCAATGCATGTAAGTTTGTAAAACATTTTTAGTGCACATAGAAAATTACTATCTACTGCATTCTGGTATAAAAACATAATGTTTTAGTATTATCATTTTATGGATTCTCATACTGTTTAGCATAGTTAAACTAATCACATTAGGATTGGAGTTGGTCTGACTTGTCTCTTTTTGATAGGGTCATAACTGGATCATTGTATACAGTCGGCCAGTGTACTTCTGCTTGTGCTGTGTGATGATCTGGATTTTTGACCTGACTGGGCGCTCTGGCAGTCTGCAACCCTTCTCCCTTTATGGAGTCACCTTCTTCTCTGCACACTTTCTGCTTTGTGTCAGGGATATGCTCATCGGTTAGTCCTTTGTTTTTCTTTTATTTACTATTCAAATTTTGATCAAGTCATAAGCTGTCTATATTAAATTAAATTGATTAAAACTATGCATGAAACGGTAAGATTTTGCAGTTACAATTAACTTTGTTTAATCATTGTCAGTTATCTGAGCAAATAAAAAAAGTGTGTTTCTCACTAAAGTAATTAATTTCCATCAAATTTTGTGTGTCCTTTATTTTGTTCAGATTTGGTTTAAAGGTTTCTTCTATTTTTCCTTTTGTCCAACAGTGTTTTCCTTGTGTTTCCCGGTCATTTTCCTGTTTGGGTTGTTACCTCAGGTCAATACCTTTGTGATGTGTCTGCTGGAGCAGATTGACATGCATATTTTTGGCGGAACTGGTAAGAAGAACAGGGAATTGTGTAATGGCTGGTCAGGAAATTAGAGGTGTTAGAATATTAAAACTATGACTTTAGACACTGCACATTCCCTTTTTTGTGGTCTTTCTTGATTTTCTCTATTTCATTTCTCAGCCACAACCAGCCCCCTATCATCTCTGTTCAGCCTCATACGCAGCGTATTGGTGGCTGCACTGCTGTATGGATTTTGCCTCGGTGCTATCAATGTAAGTAGAACAGAAATATTGACTCTATCTCTCTTGAGAAAGTACAGTTGTGGGCTGTGGTATTTCTGTGACTGAGTTTCTGACAAGTATAGGACCTTCAATTGACTGTTCTTAATTTAATGTTCCTTCCTGTAGGCACCGTGGGGGGATGCCCATGTGCCAGTACTGTTCTCTGTGTTTTGTGGCCTACTCCTGGCTTTATCCTACCACCTCAGCCGCCAAAGCAGCGATCCCACCATCCTGTGGTCTGTGTTTTTTGGTTCACATTGTGAACATTGTCTTCACAGTTCATTAAAAAAAATTGTGCTTTTTATGTACTTAGTTTTGGGGGTTTTCTCCTTGCTTCCATTAGGTCACTAGTCCGATCAAAATTATTCCCCGAACTTGAAAACCGTACACCAGAGGAACCCCCTGTAGAGATCAAGGACCCTTTGCCTGAAAAGCTGCGTAACTCTGTGGTAAGAATCCCTCTTTGGTTGCTTGCATAGTATGCACTCCCAGCTAAAAGGTATTCAAAACTTTACTTAAAAAAATACTTACAGTATAAAAGATTCATATTATTGTTTCATTAACATGTGTTTTATTTCACTGCTGATGTTCAAGTATGAACTAAGCTGAGCTACTTTTGTAAACTGTTAGTTGTTAAATCTACAGCAATGCATCATATTCTGTAAGATCATGATGTTTTGGTAGCATCAGTGTCCTGTATCCCTAAAAAGTAGGCTTTTCATGAGTTAGAAAGATGGATAGAAAAACAAACTGTTTCAGCTTTCTGAAAGGGTTTTTTTTAAAAGAGTATACACAATGTGTATCTTAAGGAAAATTTTCTCAGCACACGTGGTTTTTCGCTGAACGGGAGAATGAGAATTGAAAGACAAATGCAGTGGGTAAAATGTTTGCTATTTTTCTCTGAAATGCTGTAAAATGTGTTAAAGTTGCATAAAAATGCTCAAGTACATGATTGAGGTAATTGAACTTTGAGTGCTTGAGTAAAAATATTTAGATTCCAGTACTGGTATTGGTTGAACTTTGACTTTCATTGTTTGATTGAGTTTAAAATGTGTCTCCGTCTTCTTGTAGAAAGAGATTCTTCATTCCGATCTTGTCATGTGTCCTCTCATGGCTGTGATTACCTTCGCCATTAGTGCCAGTACAGTTTTCATTGCTCTTCAGGTTAGTTGACGATGGGTTCATGACCCTACTGAAATGACACATTTTTCCGAGTGTTTCTGCTCCCCACCCATTTTCTTACATACTCATTTTTTTCTCAATTTACTCTTCTTCCTCAGCCTGCCCTGAGCTTCGTATTGTACATCCTGGCAGGAGTTGTAGGCTTCATTACACACTATCTCTTGCCTCAGCTTCGTAAACAGTTGCCATGGTTCTGCCTGGCTCATCCTGTGCTCCGATCCAGAGAGTACAGTCAGTTTGAAGTTCGAGGTAAGTGTCAGAGTGTTTTTTACAATACATATAATATACACACAATATATTCACAGCAATATGAGGAAAAACCTGCATGAACTAAATGAAAACTAGCCCTCACACTCCTAGATACTGTCTTCATGATCACCCCAGGGAGCTTTAAATAAACAGCATAAAACAAGTTCTTTTTGTCTCTGAGTGTTATAAAAGATTAAATGTCGTTCGGAAGCCATAATGGCTATCAGGGTATAAATATTTAATTATTTCATTTTTGTTCAGTGAGATTACTACTGGCAGCCTCAACAAGTGTGAAAAATAGTTTTTCTTTGTGTTTTTCAGATGCTGCTCAATTGATGTGGTTTGAGAAGCTGTATGCATGGCTTCAGTGTGTGGAGAAATATTTCATCTATCCAGCTGTAGTTCTGAATTCTCTAACGACAGAAGCACGGACTGTGGGCCAAAACCATAAGGAGTTGGACATCTAGTAAGCCTTTTCCATCCACACATTGACCTGTTTTCCATGTCTTCTCCATATACAGGAGACTTCTACATTGTATAAATGTAGAATTTTAATATAGTATACTGCATAAGCTATATGTTTAAGTATTATTATGGCCTACAGTGCATTTATAACCACACCCATCTAAAATAAAAAGCTTTATTTATTTATTTATTTTCCTTTGTAACTTACAAACAAGACTCCATAATGACAAATCAAGAACAGGATTTGGAATGTTTTATTAAAAATAAAACATTCAAAACAACAAAAAAATAAATAAAAATAAAACAATAACATATCCCTTTTACATATTTAGACTCTTTATAATGACATTTTCAGTTGACCTAGTGAATCGTACTTCTATCAGTGGCCCTTGAGATACTGCTACAGCTTGATTGGATTCCACTTACAACCAAGTGAACTCATTGGACATGATCAGGAAAGGCACACACTCGTCTATATGAGGGCTCACAGTTGATGGTGTATGTCGGAGTAAATGCCAAGCCATTAGGTTGAGAGAGTTGTCCGTACACCTGAGAGACAACATTGTATAAAGGCACAAATGTAGAGAACGATGTATAAGAAACTCTGTCTATGAACAGCAAAGCCATCATTCTCATACAGACAAATTTTGGAAGCACAGGGAGTATTCCAAGATCTGGGCATTCAAGTAGAAAACAAAGAAGCCAATTGTCACACTCAATAAGATCCAGAGGTCTTTGTGGGAGAAGCTTCCAGAAGGAAAACCATCTACCCCTCAGGCCTTTTTAGAGTAGAGAAGCCAGACAAGCCATTCCTTACTGAAAGTCACATAACAGCCTAGTTGACGTATGACAAACAGCACCTCAATGACTCTCATGGGAAATAAAATTGTCTGGTCTGGTGAAAGAAAGATTCAACTATTTGGACAGCGTTCCCAGCAGCAGGTGTGCAGTAACCAGGTACTGAGAATTACATCATTAATGCCATCCCTACAGTCAGCTACAGTCAATAGTTATAGAATCATGCTGAGAGGATGTTTTTCTGTGGTAGTGAATAGGAGAGTGGTCTGGATGTAGGGGTGTACAGAAGCAGAAACACACAGATCACTTCGGAGTAAAAACCTTTTCTAGAGAGCTCATGATGTCGGGCTGGATTGAAAGTGTTTTCAGCAAACGAAGACCTAAAGTGTACCGCCAAGAAAACACAGCAGTGGCTTCAGAAAAACTTAAAGTCCTTGAGCAGCTCAGCCATAGTTTGGACATGAACTCAATGAGTATCTCTGGAGAGACCTGGAAATGGCTATATACCAACTCCCCTCTTCCAGTCTGAGGTTTAATGATCCTGCCAAAAAGAATAGGAGAAACTTCCAAAAGAAAGGTGTGCCAAGCTGATGGGATCGTTCCAAAGAATCCTGGAAGCTGCCATTGCAGCCAAATGGGGTTTCACCATGTATTAAGTGAAGGGTCTGAATACTTAAAGCAGCATATGATGTTCATCACATTTTTTCCCTAATTTGTATAACCCCAGTGCTAGCCTGCATATCACTAATCTGTTGGTCTTTCTGTGCTTATGCACCTAAAGCACTTCCCTCCCTTTTTGGAAATTTTGTCAAGAAGTACATTGTGGAAATGGTGACCATGCGAAACTGGTTTCTCACAAATTCAGGAAGAAAATTAGCAAGATCACTACAATGTAAAATTATACAGTCCACCAGGTTTGTTTTAAAGAATCAGTATAGTCAGTAGATGGAGGTAAAGGCCATATTTGGGTTAAGCACTCACAAAGAGACGCCGAAATTGCAGTTGCTGGGAATTCCCATTCCCACAATGCACTGTGCAACTGTGCCTGAGTGGCAAGGAAAATGTATTTGTACAGCGCAATTCAGTGTTTTACAAAAATGGAAAAGAGACCGGTTAAAAACACAAAGTTACAATTAAAACATAAATAATAATCAATTAAAATAGAGTAAAAGACAATAATGCAGATAAAACACTGTCAGTTGTTCTATGCACAGTTGAACAAAGCCATTTTCAGACTGGTCTTAAACATTGCCAGAGTAGAGGTCTGTCTCACATCATCAGGAAGACTATTCCAGAGTTTACTTTCATGGAACTGAAACACAGCTTCATCATGTTTAGTCCTGACTCTCAAAAGACCAGTCCCTGAGGTTCTCAGGGTCTGAGATGGTTCATATGGGACCACCATATCAGAGAAAAGACTCAGCAGAGCTGTGTTAAAGTCTACTCTGTGAGCCACAGGAAGCCAGTGCACAGACTAATATGTGTGATGTTTTGGTTTATGGAAACATGCAGACTATGTTTATGATGGAGTCATCTTTGATGTGGTGGGAAGTGATTCAGATGCATAAGCACAGAAAGACTAATGGATTAGTGATAATTAGGCTACCACTGAGGTTTTACACATTTGGGGAAAAAATGGGATGAAAGTCAAATGCTGCTTTAAGTAAATTGTATATTTATTTCAATCTTTCATCTTCAAAAAATTAGCAAAAGACAGAATTTTGGTGTGTTTGTCACTGAGCAGTGTTGTGCATAGATGTGAGAAATGTATTGAATCAATTTCTGAAAAATAACAAAATGTGTTAAACTTGAAAGGTCATGAAAACTTTCCACATTAAGTGTAGTGCATAAATACCTACAACTACATAAATACCAGTTATTTAACTCATGATCCTATTGAGAGCTAAAACTGGCAGCTACAGCTAACGAACCATGGTGCCAACTCACAAGGATACAATAATGTCACTGTAATGTTGTGTTGGTTGGAGGACATCCAATTCCACAAGGATTAAGAGTTTCCATAGGATACATCGTGCTTCTGGTTAGAATTCAACTGCTGCACATGTACGCAGTTGCTTGGTTTCTGGATTTAACTTTTTTTTTTTCTCCAAAATCTTGGGTTGTGTCCATCATATTACTGTAACATCCTCCTCTTTGACTCTTTGTGTCCTACAGCAGCCGAGCTCTCTTCATCTCAGTAGCTGGCATGAAACTGCTGCGTTCGTCCTTCTGTGCCCCATCGCATCAATACGTCACACTGTGTTTCACTACACTGTTCTTCCACTTTGACTATCCACACTTCTCTGAGACCTTCTTAATTGACTACTACTTCATGTCCATTCTCTTCAGCAAGGTAAGGACATATAGTGTACTTTATCATGACAGAGCAATATGATTATAAATATGAATTTATTCTTAAATTTATGCTAGTTATTTTCATAAGTATGCAGATGTTAGTTTTTTCTACTGTATTAACAGCGTAGTATCATGAATATAGTTTGTGAGGTGTTGTTTTGATTGTCTGTTTTTATTTCCTGTGTATTTAGATGTGGGACCTGCTGTACAAGCTGCGGTTTGTTTTGACATACATTGCTCCTTGGCAGATAACATGGGGTTCAGCCTTCCATGCCTTTGCTCAACCTTTTGCAGTGCCCCGTATCCTTCAGTTTGTTGGTTGATGTAAGAATAGTAAGATGGTCTTCTATGTTTCCTCAAATATGGTAGAAGGTTCCAAACCTTTGGTTCTAATTATGTTTGAGTTGTATGTTTTAATAACAAGGGTTGTTTTGAGCCACTGCCATTTATTTATTTATTTTACTCTTTTTTTTTTTAACTTATTTATATAATGCTCTTCATGCAAACTTGACACTTATTGTTTGACACTATAATCAGGTCAGATTTAAAACTTCTAGTGTTTCACCTTTTAGAGGAACCTTCATTTCTAAATACTGTGTGACTGATTTGCAACATTCACATCACCTTTCAGAATCGTAAATCTTGTGGTGTTCCTAGGTTACTGCTAATTATAAATAGTCAAGACATTAACACACATACACCTGTGTAGAAAATAGCAGAGAAGCAATAGCAGTGTAAATGAGTTGTTCCAAACGGTGTTAAAAATAGCAGGATTATAATTTAATTTAACTTGTTTAAAGCAGCACAAATTTATACTGTTATTTGCCCTTCACATGATAGAATAGAATGTCTTTATTGGTATTATACATATGTACAGCAAAATTAAAAGACAGACATGATCACACCCACCTTATATTTGTGGTCCATGCACTCAGCTTTTTTAATATGTACCTGAAACTTTTGTTTACTTTCTGTCAGTAAGATGCCCTTGACTCATGTGTTCAGATTCTGCAGTGCTTTTTGTCCAGGCCATCTTTTCCGCCATCTTTTCCACCCCTCTCAATCCTGTCTTAGGCAGTGCTGTGTTTGTCACTTCATATACAAGACCTGTCAAATTCTGGGAGAGAGACTACAAGTATGTTTCAGCTACTTTCCTGGATGCTAGTGTGTAACAATATGTCAAAGTTTTTTCTTGAAATAATTTTCATTCAGTATTAATCAAATTTATCATATTTGCAGCACTAAGCGAGTCGATCATTCCAACACCAGACTTGCCACCCAGTTAGACCGCAACCCAGGTATGATGTAACACAGACACCTTGATTCACTTTTATTTATTTTTGGTCCGTAGCTATGCTCATATTGTTGCTGGGTTTTTTCTCAGGTGCAGACGACAACAATCTGAACTCTATTTTCTACGAGCACCTGACCCGGTCTTTGCAGCACAGCCTGTGTGGAGACCTGCTGCTCGGCCGGTGGGGCAACTACAGCACAGGCGACTGTTTCATCCTCGCCTCAGACTACCTCAATGCACTGGTGCACATCATCGAAATCGGCAACGGCCTGGTCACCTTCCAGCTGAGGGGCCTGGAGTTCAGAGGTGAGCACCAGGGAATGATGAAACTGGAGGAGTAGTTTGTGCATGTGTTGAGTATTAGTTGTTAAGCCAACAGTTTGACAGTGTTGGAGGTTTCTGGACATATATTTTAAATAACCAGAATTTACAACACCACTCCCAACATTGTACCTTAACAGTCTATGATTATATCAACTTTTCAAATTTCCTCTCTCATTTGCACACATCTTAACATGTAATATGAAGTCATTATTCAGCCTCATTTATCTAACATTTCAGACATTTAGTTAAAATAGAATGACAGACAACATTTATGCTGAAAAAATGACATTAGAATATTTCATTGTATATATTTTCTACACGTTTTCATATATTCCACAACCTTTGTGAAGCTAAGACATTGGTAAACCTATTTCAAGCACCAAAACACTTCATCCACATGAGTGAAGATGTGTTTTCACAACAAGTGAACATTTCCACAAATCTGACCTTCAAAAGTTCAGCATTTGATCTGAATCGTCTCTTTCAGCAGCGCTCTAAGACTAAAATAGGTCTCGGTGTACATAAAGCTGAGATTGTCCTGAACATTTTCATATAAAACACTTGGGTATTGTCCTATTTGCAAGTACATTTTAAAAAGGTGGAAGAAAGTGTGTAAGAACTTTGAAAAATACCCTTTGACTTCTGAGCATTAACAATAAAACGCTAAATTGACAAGTATGTATTACCTAAATTTGTAAATATTTGTGGCATTTTATGCTACATGTCTGAGTGTAAATAATATTGTCATCTGCATTTGGTCCAAATGGACAAAATCTTACCATAACACTGGTACAAAATGAAACGCCCATTATCCACTGTAGGTCTTTGCTGATCTTATTTGCTTGGTATGTGTTTAGGTACTTACTGTCAGCAGAGGGAGGTAGAGGCAATTACAGAGGGCGTGGAGGAGGATGAGGGCTGCTGCTGCTGTGAACCTGGACACCTGCCACACATGCTGTCATTCAATGCTGCCTTCGGGCAGCGCTGGCTCGCCTGGGAGGTGGCTGCCACCAAGTATGTACTAGAGGGCTACAGCATCAGCGACAACAACGCAGCGTCCATGTTACAAGTATTCGACCTTCGTAAGATTCTCATCACGTACTACGTTAAGGTAAGTTAGTAGGATTAAATGTTTGAGTTTATGGATCTTCATGTTATAATGTTTATGTATAGAGCTGCATATTAATAGAATCACACAATCAGTCTGTAGCCCCTTTTACATAGCACTTGTGTTCTGGGAATATTTCACATTTATTCCGGAACGATGTCTGTGTAAAAGAAATGGTGGGATCATTCAGTTCCACCGCTGTCGCAGGTCTGTAGTGTCTCTGGAGGTAGTAACAGAACTGTGATGAAGTTGGAGTCAAGATTCTGGAATGCTATGTAAAAGGAACACCTTGTCCCGCAACCAAGGTGTGATGTTTTGGTGACCTCTGTGTCGGATGGATTTAAAAATAAGTGCAGTGTGCTTAAACAAATATATCAATATGGCTTATATATTGTTGGAATAAGACACTGAACATAGACAGACCAGGGTAAACAATGTAAAACAAAAATGACCACAGGTGGATTAATTAAATATTGACTAAAAGTAAATAAATTTATATTTTACCAACGTTGCCATAAGACCAGTCCACATATTGGCCAGTAAAGACAGAAATAATAGTCATGTGACCCAATGAGACTGTTGGTGTAGTAGGTTCCTGAACTGTCAAATCACCCCATAGCAATGATTCCTTAGATCAGTCCTCATATGTTTCACACATTTTTTCTTAGTTTGGACTTTATTTCACATCTCTGCATTTCTTCCCTTCAACAGAGCATCATCTATTATGTGAGTCGCTCTGCTAAGCTGGAGGAGTGGCTGACTAATGAGACAATTCAGGAGGCTCTACGACCTTGTCTTGGTTCTAACTACGTTGACAGTGACCCCACCTTCAACCTGAATATCGATGAGGACTATGACCACAGAGCCTCGGGCATCACCCCTTCTTCCTTCTGCATGGTTTACCTGGACTGGATTCAGTATTGCAATAGCAGGCGTCAAACTGTAAGATTCTTCATTTATATTAGATTCATGCCCTTTTTCCCTTTTGAAGCTTTTTTAAAAAACTATTCATACTATTTCAGGTATTTTCTTCTGTGTCTTTTTACTTGTGAGGCTTAGTACAATGAAACAACTACCCTCATTTGACAAGAAGTCAGTGAGAGATTCACAAGATTCTCAATGAGCTCAGTTAAAACTTGGACCCACTTGCAGGACACAACTCTGCAATCTGCCATTTTACAACAATGCAACAAGACAAGACCGTTTTGTTTCCACAGCAACAACTCTCAACATACTAGTGCTCAAACTGCTGGCTGTTTTTTTTTTGGTTTTTTTTGTAGTTGGATGTAATTTGTAGCATCTTAAAATATAAATGAAGATGGTGAGTTACTTGCTACGGCTACATCCCTCGTGTTAATGAAAGAGTAAGAATAAAACATCAAAAAAAGAGAATTAAGAACTTTTCTAATCTGTTCCTGGATAAGTTCCATCATTGAGAGAAGTTAGTGTTGTGTAAACAGAGAAACACTTTTGGCACTGGATTTTACCAGAGGAAAAGCAGATGATAGTGCTGCATTTATGGGCAACTGGTGATTGACAGCCTATAAATACTGAGAAAAACACATAACTACATTCTAAATCCAGCCACTGGTGAAACACTGAAACTTGGCTGCAGAGTCCTAAAAGATAAAGCTGTACATCTATGGTCTGAAGTTGTCCAAAGCATTCAGTTGGGGATCTGTTTACTTGAGGTACTTTCTTTTGGCCTTCAAAATATCTCAAACTACAAGTCACTTTGGTTATGTTTTGAAATTTAGTCATTAAACTAAGAAAACATCCTGAAATATCTTTTGGCTTAATTTTAGCATGTTCCTATGTTTCAGCCGGTGACTAGTGAAAGAGATTCTCCACTTGTAAACCTCTGTTTCGGGCTGTGCATCCTGGGAAGGCGGGCTCTGGGCACAGCCTCCCATAGCATGTCCGCAAGGTAGGTCACCCACTTAACATCTCTGGTACCTGTGCTAGATTTAGGCAGTGTTTGATATAGGAGTTTTTATCCTTTCGACAGTTGGGAGCCGTTCCTTTATGGCCTTCACGCACTCTTCAAAGGAGACTTTCGTATCACGTCTCCTCGGGATGAGTGGGTGTTTGCGGACATGGACCTGTTGAATCGAGTGGTGGCCCCGGGAGTGCGGATGTCTCTCAAATTGCACCAGGTACCTCTGCTATTTTATGCTTTGCTAATTATTCAGATAACAATCCTAAGTAATCCTGAGATCAGATGTTTTTGTCACTGAACTGGACACTGTGATTCTGCAGGACCATTTCACATCTCCTGATGAGTACGAGGACCCCATGATTCTGTATGACGCCATCACAGCCAATGAGGAAAAGATGTTGATATCACATGAGGGTGACCCAGTGTGGCGCAGCGCTATTCTGGCCAACATGCCCTCACTACTGGCACTGAGGCACATCATGGACGACGGCAGTGACGAGTATAAGATCATCATGCTGAATAAGAGGTTCCTCAGCTTCCGAGTTATCAAGGTCATTACTTGTGTTTTCATCTTTGCTTTAAGATCCAGCTGATCTTTCCTGAGTGCTCTTCATTTCTCCTTATACATGTTTTAATTTATCTTCTAACAACTGTTGTTTTGAATCCAAAAATGTAAAACCTACTGAAAATCTGGTCAGCTCTCTGGTCAGGTCTCTAAAAAAGTGATTGCAATGTTAATATTACTTACTTTAAATGTGTGTTTTGTACCAAAACTACCAAAAAAAATTTAAGACTTAAGTAGTAACCATTAATGCAGATCACTCAACTATTAAATAATAAAATTAGTTAAAATAGTTTCAGTTAATATTACTTTGATCTAATGGGGTATGTGCAAGTTTAATAAGATCTGGCTGATAAATGTCTGTGTCTGCTGGACACCCCCCTGCAGGTGAACAGAGAATGTGTGCGTGGCTTGTGGGCGGGGCAACAGCAGGAGCTGGTCTTCCTGCGCAATCGAAATCCAGAGCGTGGCAGCATTCAAAACGCCAAACAGGCACTGAGGAATATGATAAACTCATCATGTGACCAGCCCATTGGTTACCCCATCTACGTGTCCCCTCTCACCACCTCATACGCCGGAGGACATGGCCAGCTCCGGTCTGTGTGGGGAGGACCTGTCAGCCCCCACAACATTTACACCTGGCTCATCAGCAGCTGGGACAGGTATGTGGTAGAATGCAAGAAAAAAACAGCTAATTTAATATAATCGTCCACACTGGTGAACAATTTGGAGACAACAGCATCAAACACTCACTGCACTCAAGCTGTGTCAGATAGATCAGCTGCTATAACACATACAAACTGCAAACTTCAAGTCTGCATACGTTTTTTACATTTTATGCACAATGCTCATGTACAGGCAAGCTGATCCCCCTCCACTTGTACAAAAAATGTCTCTTGAGTGTTTCAGCCAATCTGAAAGGTGATGCTCCTTACTGTGGTCAGTGCCACTTAATTACCAAATTGCTTGGTAATTAATTGTAACAGTAATAAGATAAGTGAGAGCTAAATGAGTCACAACAATGTTAACACTCTGCAAGTGGACTGTATTCCGGTTGACAGTCCATCAGACGAGACACAGTGATATTAATCATATTCTTGGTTTGGCTGCCTGTGAGGTAAACTGTGATGTTGAATGTCCTCCGTGTACGTGTCTACAGGTTACAGAAGGGCTGTGGTGCCGGTTGTAACAGCGGAGGAAACATTGAGGACTCTGATTGTGGCGGCGGCTCCACCTCCATCTCCACCAACCCAGCCATCCACACTACCCAGAGTACACCAGCCTCCAGCCTTCCTCAGCCCCACATCACCACAATCCAGCCCTCTATGGGTAAGTCCTGAGACTAGATGCTGAATCATAGACACTGTGGCAAAATCCTGTCCAACTATGTAACCAAATAACACTTAAGTTTATCTCTGAATTGTGGTATCTGTAGGTCACATCATTAAATATTGCTGGCTTCTGGTTTGCATTTTTAGTTGCACATGAATGTTTTGCCGGTGCGTACATGAACTGTGCGGGGCTCCTGAGGCTATAAGGCTCACATACAGATAAATAACTTTTAGTTACTTTTCTGAGTGATCTGAGGTTTTGGTTGTTAAACCTCAGCTTGTTTTTAATTCTGTTCTATAAAGGATGAAAAATCCCATTTTCCATTGAGGATTGGTGTTTTTAAACCTTTCAATGTTTTTTCTCATGAATTTCAGGATGAACTTGCCCTTTCTAAATGTTCCACAACTATGATCACAATCAGTTATTGATATAATTATTGTCACTATTTATTTTTAGCTGTTTTTGTAGTAATTTTCAGACCTGAATGGCCCAGTTGACTAATTAAATGATGCTGACGAGACAAAGCTTTAAATATCTTGTTTTACATCTGTAATGAAAAACAAGTCAATTTAAATTTTCAAGTCACTGTCTTGTTTTTATGTGGAATCCACATACCATCCTAGTGTTTTCTATCTGAGTTGGTAAATGACAGCTTTGTAGTTGATCAATACGTATCTAATGGTATGGTTAATGAAGTTAATTGTTTTTCATTTCAGGTACAGACAACCCTGTCGGTCCCCAGAATTGGCCTCACCACCCTCAGCCGCTCCCATTAGCACTTCTTAGCCAATCAGAAGGCAGAATGGAGGCGGGGCTGCTCACCTCCCTGCAGCGCACGTCATCCATCCAGGGGCTGCTCGGCCAGCAGTTGTCCAGCTCCCAGCTGTCTTTCAGCAGCTCTGTGGCCCCACCTTCTCTACCAGGGCCGGAGCGGTTCTGCCCCGGGAGCTTTTTGGAGAACTCTGGGCACAGAGCGGGCCAGCGGGCTGGCCTCGGACAAAGCAGTGGTCTACATTATGAGAGCCACTTTGGCAAATGGAGTTTTTCAAGCAGGAAAGGCTTTAACGGACCAGCGGCAGTGGAGGGAGATACAGGAACAGTCCAAACCATACGCACACAGGTCAGGAAACTGATGGGGCTTATTACATGTTTGTCGCTAGTGGTTGTAAACTTATTCACTCTAGGAATGAGGAAGTGAGATGGTGGTCAAATAACAATAGACTGGAAAGACCAAGTGGCTCAGTGAGAAAACAAGTGATGAGATAGAAAAATAAAATGAGATGTCCTGATTCTGTCGCAGTGGCTAGATTCTAAAAACACACCCACATCTTTACAAATCTCATCTGAAGCTCAGGCCTCCTGAGTGTGACACCGACAGGTCTGTTTCAGGGTGAGTGCATTGAGGGAGAAGACAATAAGAGGAGAGTGAGCACCGCATAAGCAGGGTCGGTTCATTTGTCTCCATCCACACACACTGCAGCATACTGCTTTTGTTTGGCTGGAGATTCAAACTCACTGCTCAAAGGTTTGACACCTAAAAACATCCTGAACGCAGCAAAAACAAGAAGGAAATAGATGATACTGGCTTAGGATTTTTGCAGGTACACATAACACCATACTCTCAAAGAGGCTCAGAAATGGTGACTGAAGATAAATACTGTAAGAGTCCATATAGTATTAAAGAAAAACATTTCATACTTTGCCTTTTTTCACAGGTTTTTGTTGGACTCATTATAAGCTGTTATAAATTTTTGACTGTTGATAAGATTTTACTCGTCTTAATACAGACACTCAGTACCTAGTGTTTGCACTTAACATCAGCACAATAGGAGATTTGAGCTACAACTGAAGGCACTCATGGACCAATTCCAGATCTTCATCAGGACTGGTCAGGCCCATGAACAAGAGAATTAATGTACCTGCCTGTGTTTAATATGCACGTAAAATGTATATAAATTAGTATGTATCTACATAAAATTTTAACAGCAGAGACAACGATGATGATGATGAAGGGAATAATGATCAACAACACACCCATCAGTGATTAGTTCTCCCTTAATTCCCCACCACCTAATGTCTAAACAAGATATTACATACATGCATCAAGCAAAAAACCAAAACTGGCCTCAACACTGTATTTATAATCTATCCATATTTATACTGTTTCTCAGTCCATTACAAATATTAGTGAACTGTGTACATTTTTATTTTAATTATATACATATATATGTATTTTCTTTGGTTGCAACTGTTTTGAGTTTGAATGTTTAAAAAAAAAAAAAAAAAAAAAAAGCTAAAAATAAAACTAAAGTTTTGTTGCTGGTGATAAATTTTTATGTATTTTTAATACCTTGTACTGTTCTTCACAGCCTATTCCTCCTGCAACCCTCCAGGAGTCCAGTCTAACACAAGATCCTCTGGGAGCCACTCAGACGATGGACCCGACCCTGCTGAATGCAGGAGACCCCCCCTCACCCCGAGAGGAATCCACAGAGCTGCCTTTACTTGAGCATCTGCGCTGAGTCTGCACTGGGGTGTCCCCAGTGGCAATCTCTGCAGTGAAAGCACATCGTGGTCGGCACTGGATCGGGTCTGGCGCAACCTGACCGGACTCATTCCTGCCTTCAGGACTCATTCCATCAACCCCAGATTATTAACCCTTTTCCAGCCCAGTGCCGGTCAGTTCTAATGTCTCTGTCACCTTCTCAGCCAAAGGAGTGAAACATCTGATCGCATGCTGAGCTGATGCACGTCACATTTGTTCATTGCGTTACGCCAACCTGTTTATTCCAAAGTCAGCTCTCATCGTGACTCATAACACTTGATTTTAATTTTTATTTTCTTACAAAGTCGCTCATTGTCTCTACAGACAACCTTTAGGTTGTAATAGTGGTGACAGGCCACTAAAGGCCAGTGCAATGAAAAGGGATATTTTGCTTGAGGATATTTTTCTATACTGGAGAATAATGGAGAATTGCCTCTGACTTTCTCTCACTTGATGTCTGCAGCAATTTTTTTCCCCATAATTAAAAAAAGTTCCAGATGTTCTGTTGCTGTATGAACAGGTGAAGGATACATGGATACTGTGATGCGCCTTGACAGTTCTCCTTTCACAATCCTTGGGCCTACAGTGTAGTATTTATATTTATCAGCACATACTGACCCCCCCAGAAGATTATTATATTTACATATTCAATAACTAAAAAGGCATCACAGTGTTTCATCCTCATCCTCTGGCCCATGGCCTACAGAGGTGCCTGACATCATCAAAACCCAACAGATCCATCCCGGAGGAAGTTTCAGGGGAAAAAAAAACAAAAACTCGTTTCCATCTCAGCCAACACGTGGTGCTTCTACCGCTAGTTTACAGTCCGTTTAGGCTTCGGTCCTGGATCAGACTAACAACACAAAGATGAAGGATGACTTCCAACATGGATCAGGATCAAGCTGAGGAGGATTCGCATCTGTGAAATTGTGTTGATCACAAATGGACAAACTGGGAGAGGTGGAATCTTCAAGCCTTTTTCTTTTGGTGAGTGGGATGTCAATTTGTTTTACTCGACTTGAAGAATCACGAGTTGCTCAGTGTGTACTATGCACTGAATGGTGTTTTCAGTGGATGAGCGATCAGTAACTCCCTCTGCCATCAGATCCAGTCAGTGACGACTTCTCTGTAGCAGGGTCCCAGGCTGCTCTGTGGAGCTCTGTTTTCTTTGCCTGCAGTTCGGCCCCTCTTGTTACTATACTACTGCTTCTGCATCTCCTGCAACTACTAATATACCCACTACTACTGCTGTTTCTACAACAGTTAAATCCAGCGTTTTAGTTGGAAAGAAACAAAGTTGAATAAATACTGAAAGCAAAGGTGGAATATTTATTTGAATAATATTGTCTTACAGATATCTTTAACGGGGTTTGTCTATATGGTGTGCTGATATATCGAATTGAAAATCTGCCTCCTGTCAACTGTACCCCACCTCAACCCCCCCCATCCCTCAGCTTCTTTGTCATCACATTGCTATCATCTCACCAACGGCTGTCTTTTTTTAAAGTGTGTTTTGTAACTGGAAGTATTCCTGAGAAGTCACTTTGTTAGTGTCTTTCCCACTTTTGCACTCTATGTTTCGCCACTGTGAAAAGATTAAAACGCAGAGTTTTAATGGGCTGAAGTAGATCATCAACAGAAGCTGGCCAAACTGTGCCCCCAACTATTTCTCTAGGTCTAGAGCTTCCAGAGGCCCAGAGGACACACTAAAAAGGATGTTTTTCAAAACGAACCTTTCATTGTCATCTGAACACCTTCTAAAGTACAGGTTTATGTGACATCACACACCAGTTTTATCACTGTTACACTGCAGTGAACTAAACTCATGGCAGATGACAGTAGTGGTAAAGAGGGTTTGGACCCCCTTAAAGTTTTACACCAGCTTTTTTGCATTTCTAAATGTGTGGCTGCATCAGACAGACACAAACAAATGTAAAATAGTTTTGGTTTTTTTTGTTAAAAAGAACTAAATTCTTGAGTTTTGACATGTCATGCCCTGGATGAGTTTCATGATTTTTGCTGAAACATCCAGTTTTGACCCTGATTCAACAGAACATGTGCAGAACAGAGTATGTGTGATTGGAGAATGAAACAATGACTGTAAGATCAATTAATGTAATATATGACAAATACATAGGGTGTCCAAAAACTGTCCCCACCCCCCACCCCAAACACTATATACAGGCTAACATTAATTTGTCTACCTTCAGTCCAAGGTGTTACTGTTCAGTTTTAAACAAAGCCTGTGTCTATTACATGAGGTTAGAGTAAATCCTATCATTATGAATGCTTGTATTAGTTTATGTATTCTCCTGTATATGGAAATGCAGATATTTTTCAAAAATGAAGCCCATGTCATTTTTTTTTTTTAAAGGAGGTGAAAAATATCCTCTTTAGTTTGGACCAGGCCTGAGGTCATGATAGTCCCATGTTCTGATTCACCTGCAGTGGCTGAGCGATTCTGAAATAACTTGGTGCCATAGTATAAATCATTTTGCCACAAAGCGGCTTTATGTTGCTAGTTTCCTCACCAAATAATCTGTCAGAAGCTCTGCTCCCCTGTAGGAATCTTGAAAGGAGGCCAGTGTTCTCAGGGTCTATAACGGGAAAGAAAATTGACTTGTCGTCTTCTGCAGGAAGACTTTGTGTCCAAAGGGAGGAAACTGAAAGGGCGATGGAGAATCAGAGGTAGACAGGATGAGTACTCATGTTACAAAAGACATCTCCCTTTGCTGTGTTTGTTCTCTTTGGGTTGTACACAAGACATGCTGGTAAAGCTACATCTTGTCCAGTCAGTCTTTACTTTTTTTTTTTTTTCTTTAGCAACGTTTGAACAAAGGGACAAATACAGCCACGCATTTTCTTTCTCCCCTTGTTTGACTGTTTCAGCGGTGAAAAGTGCATCGGTATCCCTCTCAAAACTCCCTCAACTCAGGAAAAACAGAGACTTTCTGATCAGTGCTGTTTTCTGTTTTTCTTTTCTTTTTCTCATTCATCTTGAATCCAAAGCAACAGGGAGTAATTTTCATTGTTTATTTTTTAACTTTTCTTTGCTGGGAGTGAGGAAAGCACAAGTTAACAGACAGACCTGGGTGTCAATAAAAAGGGATTTCTTAATCTCCTAAATTATGTACAGCATGTTTCGTATATAAATATATATTTAAAAATATAAATCTATTTTATTATTGGATTCTGGGTTCTTTTACATTCAAGACACTATGTTGAGGCTTTTTTGGTGGGTTGGGG
>JAPSES010000044.1:12744686-12764538 GCA_029822895.1 Maxillicosta whitleyi | reverse complement strand
TACAGCTACTGACGGTATGATGAATACTTTCAGAAACAAAGTTTTTGCATCTGTTAATAGCTGCATCCATGACCGCTAATGACGTAACAGGTCGTGAAGTGTTGTCCCATTTCATAGGAGAATGTTTCAACCCCCACCCCTTGCAGCTCGGTTTCAAGGGTTAGGGCTAAGGAGTGAATTGGGATTGGGCCATAGTGCATTTATTCCAAATACATTTAGCTTTTTGCAGCATTAAATTGCTTCAAATTTCTTGACAGTTATATGGAAATACTACTCCTAAAACTTATTTTCTCATTAAGTTGTTCATGACTAAAACAAAATTCACTTACAGGAGCAGCCTTTGGTGGAACAAAGGTGTCGATGTCTTTCCTAGTAATGCGTCCATCAGGACCAGAACCTAAAGCACAAACAGGTCAGCAAAGAAAATATGTGATCGTTACTTTCTCTGTCATACATTTACATCTTCAGTTATGTTTTTCACTCTCGTTAGGCCTCCGTGTTGAACTGGGGTACTTACCGCTGACCTGCGCCAGGTCGATTCCTTTCTCAGCAGCGAGTTTCTTGGCGAGTGGACTGGCAAACACACGGCCCTTCCTGGGTCCTGCAGGTGCAGCAGCTGCAGGGGCAGGAGTGGGAGTGGGAGCTGCTGCAGGAGTTGGCACTGCAGCCTACAACACAAAAATAAATATTTATGAAAAACCTACATGGTTGTAAAAGCAGCAACTGCACCAAATTAAAATAGAAATTCAGTAGTTAAGAAAACAAAAACGATGTCTCTGTTTTGGGTGTGGTCAAATCTTTGAGAGTGACTCACTGGTGCTGGAGCTGGGGGTGGTGTGGAAACCTCTGCCACTCCAGTCTCTACGTAATCCTTGAAGGCAGTGATGTCACTTTCTTTTTCTACTATGATGCAGAGTGGTGTCCCCAAGGGAACATCTCGAGTTCCTTCTGGAATCATAATTTTGGCCAAATATCCCTCCTCCTGCACCTCAAAGCCTAAAATAAGAAAAATAATCACAAAACATCTATTGTGTCTTATAAGGCCATCATTTCATTTATTTCACTTATGAAGCAACACTTTTCTTCATTTCTATAAAGCCTTGCATTGTTGAGCTCAACACAAACATGAAGGCAATACACACAAGCAAATGTGACATAATTAGTAAAACAAAATAAGGAGCTTGTACCTAAACTAAGGGTTTCTTCTGTCACATGGACATGATTTGGATAAAATAGAAAAAAAAATGGACATGGACGACTGAACTGTACTTAAATCACCACTGTACTCTTTTACCACCTAGACAACCTATACCCATATCTATTTATTGTTACAATTCAAATATATTCACATTTTAGGCTTTATTAACATTTATTTCCAAATTGAAACTGAAAATGTTTACTTTACTTATTGTATTTACTTAATGTATTTTTTATTTGAAGAGTGTAACATTCTAAATGACCATTGTATACAAACAATTTATGAATCCTTGAATTATGAGAAAATGTACCATAACATGACATGCATCATTATCTGGATATAAAAAGGACCAATATCTGGATATGACATTTTGTTCATATCACACAGCTCTAACATACATGTAATTCAAGACAAGAGCCCGTTGTATCTGTTCATACACAAGATGGTGAATGTTCATTATATACCATGTGAAATCTGTTGTTTATTGTTTTGTGGCCATGTGCACTAACTGAATGGACGACTGAGGCATTTGTGTGTTTTGTTTTGGTTTTTTTTACCAATGGTTGCTTTATCTGTCTCGATCTCAGCCAGCAAATCTCCCTCACTCAGCTTCTCCCCGACCTTCTTCTCCCAGCGCTGCACAGTGCCCATCGTCATTGTGGGTGAGAGGGCAGGAAGTGTGATCTGCAACAAATAGGATTCACACACACAAAGTCACTGCAGCTTTGTTTTTGCCAACAAAACATGTAACAGATACTATGATAGTTTTAATGTGCAAAATATCATTAAATCCTATAAGGCACACTGAAAGAACTTTGCTGATATTATTTATTAGCCCATTTATCTTACAGACCCATTTATTGGTCACTGGTCAATGTATTCAAGGAAAAACCAGCAGAGACTTAAGTGCACATCCCAAAATGGTAAATTTGCCTTGTAGTGATCTATTGAAATGCAGAGGGTTGTTTGCAATTTCTACCACTATGGGTCTATCAGTCACATCATTAAAACTAAACATATATAACTGTTATTTTCATAGTTGGAGCCAATAAAAATTTGACATCACTCATGCAGAAAATCATTTTTAGAAACATTGTGTTTAGTGACATATGGTGAGCTTAAACAATTTCATTCTAAAGAAAATACAAGTAATGTTAAATGAAATATTAGCAAAGAGGATACAATACCACTGAAAACCAAACAAATGAAATAGATCATGCAATTGAAACAAAGCTTTCTCTGAATTTTGAGGATCAGTGGGAAACTTCATAAAATGCAAACACACCATTTTTAAATCATCATGAAATGTTAGATGTTACAGGTTTGAGCAGTAGCTACAGAACAGTGTGACTGTAAACACAGTCTGCATTACTCTACTCTCTACTACACTTTCAGTGTACTTTGTTTTCATGAGGGCACAGCTACCTTCATGTGTGTTGGATATGAGCTGCCTGGGGCTGCAGGAGGAGCTGCAGCAGCAGGTGGAGGAGGAGGAGCAGAAGCAGCAGCAGGAGCTGCACCGGCTGCATTAATGGAGTCCAAAGTTACGTCCTTAAAGGCTGGGATGAGGTCAGGACTGTGAAGGAAAGCAAACATTTCCAACATTTACACAATCCGCAACCATAAACAGAATATAGCCAGATATTGTATGATTACAAGGGTTTCTGTACAGTGCTTGTTCTGGAAAGTTTTTCCATCATTTTCATCATAAACTATAGCTACAACAAAAAAAGGACAGTACAACTTAGAATCATAGAACACTGGACGTGATGTTATTCTGTCCGTTGTGCCAATAGGTGGTATTTACATGAGGTTAGCCTTGATGTCTAGAGTGGCTTGGGAGCTGTATCTCTATGATGGGAAAGGTGTAAATTTGAGACACATCATCAGTAGTGTTCCAACGAATCATAGGGTGTTTCGGCCTTTAACACTAGACACCCTCATCGATGGTGGCCAGCGACAGGTTGATCACACCTGCGCTTGTGTCTATAATGTAGAAGAGAGGAAGCTCATTATGGATTTGAACCTTTACAACAACAAGAGGATGATTTACTTGTCAACTGTGATGCAGATGACTGATCCAACATTGACGTCTCTCGTTCCTTCAGGTACAAGGATCTTGGCCAGATAACACTCCTCTAGCATCTCAAAGCCAACAGTGGCCTTGTCAGTCTCCACCTACAGGGAGAAACATCTTTTAAAAAAAAGTATTCATATTCATTTCTGCAATCATATAAAAACATGGTGCTTCTTACCTCAGCTATGAGGTCACCCTCTCCAATTTTCTCACCCTCCTTCTTCTCCCAGCGAGCGATTGTTCCTGTCTGCATAGTGGGCGACAAAGCAGGAAGCTCCACCTGTTGGACAGAGGAGGAGGTCAAGGTTTGTCAAGTTAAATAACTGAACCCTAATGTCAAGCAAAATCCTGAGCTGACAAAATTCTTGACCCACATTCAGAAACACAGAAAATGCCCTGATTATTTTTGCACTTTTCCCCACATTACATTTCTAAAACACAGGGGCATTTTTACATACCCTTTCTCTACTATCATCAAAATAAAGACAGAAAAAAGTTCAACAAATGCTGCACCATAATCATCGCCTCACCTATACATAGCCCACATTCAGCTGCATTTCACCCATCATGTCACGTTTTACTGCGATGAACAAAGTCACACCACATCTGAGGGCAGTTATTCATAAGTGAGGTGAATATCTGGGTGAAGTTCCCAAAAAAAGTCTACATCAAACCATTTATATTCAGTTTGGGTTAATATGGTTTCATTTCTCTATACTTTCTCTCCAGAGTTATAGAAGAGTACCAGCAGCATTCTCTGGCTCTTTCCAAATACATATATCTAATAATTTGACAAAACAAATTTTCATCATGTGGAAGGTGTGTTATGTGCTTTGGTACCACACAGATTCAGATAGGACAAATGAAAAGAACACAAGCAAACATGGAGGGTGAATGTGACACTCCAGTTCCTAAAAGAGGTAGTGTGAAAAGCCTGAAAGTGCAATACGTTACAAATTATGATGCAGGTCAGTCCCCATGACAGACTCAAACAGTACTAAAAACAATGCATTAAAAACATAAATGTTATCCATTATTATCTCATATTGTAAGACCTGAAAATGTGCAAATGTTGGAAAGAAAGAACAAATACGCAGTTTTAAGTGTCTGTGAATCAGAATTGAAATCATCTTAATTCACCACGTACATAAACACATAAAAGATATATTAAAAGAAAGGGAAAAAAGAGAGTATGTTATCTATTCTCTTTTATATAAAATGTTGTTTTAGTTTCAATATTATATCTGAAATTAAAAAAAATATATATATATAACCACACTATCCGTTTATACACACTACAACTCAAATGTAGTTAAGAACTAGTCTTTCCCATGTGGGCCCTTGGATAAAAAATAATGTGTTAAATGTGTTGATGATAGTGTACGACAAACTACACAAAGATGAGTAAAAGCAAGACTAACTAAAGGGAATAATATAAATACACATTTAAAGTAGTTGTTAAACGTTTGTTAAAATCCCTCATGAATGGGGTCAAACTTTTATGGGTGTTTCCGGATGGCAACTAGATTAAGGTTTTGATTTTCTAACTTCCACATGAGAAACTGGTTGTTTGTACCTGTATGTGAGGTTTGACAGCTGACATGACGGTACATCATGTTGCTATTTGATGCTAACTCGGGAGGTCATGCTAACTGCCCACGAGAGGGGTCGCTGCTATGGAAACCTAACGGACAGGAGCCGTTACCTTCTGGTGTGGTGGTAGACTGTAGAACCGTACGCCCTGACAGCGGCCCGTTTGTGGAGGACACCGCCACACGGCCGCTCTGTGGCTGAAGCCGGAGCCCGAGCTCACGGCCCGGGACGCTACTCCACAGTGAAGCCGCCTCAGACAGCCGGTTCCGTGCGCAGAGCGGGAGCCGAGAGCAGCAGCAGGCCCGGCTGGGAGGACACGGGGACAGGGGAGTCCGGCGGACGGCCTGAGCCGCAGGATGAGACGCAGCATTTCGCAGCGTTTAAACACTACACAGAGCTGATAATAATAGATGTGACTCAAACCAGCATCGGAGATAACGACGGCACTGAGCGTCTCTGTGCCCCAGGAACCAGCCTAGACTTACTGCTCACTTTCTAATGACCTCCTCCAGCCCAAAACACAACGATTTACGGCACTCCCACTTGTCCTGACGTCTCTCGTCAACAACTGTCGTAAACCGTGACCATTTCAGATAATTGTGCCTTTCTCAGATAAACACTTTGACACAACTGCAAATGTAATCATTAAGAAAACAAAACTAATGACGGGTGTTTAATCAATTAGTAATATTTTTGAAGAATAAACTAAATATGACAAGGTTATATTTTTGATGTGATTATACCATCAACCGCAAGATGGCAACAAAACACTAGGTACAGGTGTACCCGTCAGCAGTTTAGACAGGGGAGTGCACCCACACCTGATTAAATGAATGAAACTGATCCATGTCTAAATCTGACAGATCAGTTAAATTAGTCACTAAATTTTAACCAATTGTTTAAAATCTTAGGTGGAAAATATGTTTTTAGAAACTTGAACTGGACAATACTTTAATTTGACACAGACTATTTATACAACATACTCAACTACTGCATAAGTAATGAGCAATTACTAGTTTTAAAGCTCTGTTCTTCAAAAAGTGTTGTCAGAGAGATTGATTTCCTCCTTGTCAAATGTCATATGATGGTGTTTCAGTTTAGCTTCCAGAGAGAGATTCAAGGATCCTCATAAACACACTATTGGTCAGGGGATTTTCTCGTTGTATGAATATGATAATGATGAATATGTGGAAGAGCAGATTTACATTATGCCCGAAGACCCAAGAAGGAGTCCTCAGATGTGGCAGGCTTACTGGGGAGGGGTTATAAAATCGGTCTTAGAGACCAGTGCAGGGGTCAGGTGTCTGTTAAAGCTCCATACACTTCCTCGCAGTAGTCGGCTTTCTCTAACAGCTCCTGTTCTAATCACATTAAGACCTGCTACATCCTCTACCGTTACATAACAGTCTTGTCTGAGTGGAATCAGTCTTTGTCCTGACAAAGATGACATAGTTGGACAGATTTTTGTTGTTGTTGTTGTTGTGTGGAGCCACCAAAACTGGATACTCATCAGATGATAAAGGTTTCAGTGAGTTTCTTTGAAAAAAACCTGATGTAACATTAAATCCTACAAATGTATGTTAAAATATGAAGTTTATGTCAGGATCATTTCATCTACTATATATTATTATTTGTGTCTAATTGAGTTACACCAGGCCCAATATGAGACTGACATTAAATGACACACAAGTCAGTGCTGTTATATTTTTATTCACTAAACCAATTTAATTATATGCAGGGATTATTTTAGCTGTTTTCTTTTATAATTGATCTATTAGAATAACAAGTGAGCTACAAAGTGCAGAGGTATTATCAAAAAGGAGCATAACGTTGGTCAAAGAGCAAAGTACTGTGTAGACTGGAAGTGGCAATTATATCACTCTGCAACAATATAGCAAGACAAAATAATATTAGTGTGGGTTACAAAGCAGTATGATTGGAATGTGATATTAAATATGAAAAGTTTTAACATATCATTGATATAACAGACAGTCTTGAGCTACATTAATTAGTACTAGTGATTACCCTGCCAGGTAAGTGTGTTGTGTATGAATATTTTATATTAGATTGTGAAAAGCAACATTGTTGCTTGTTTTCCTCTTTGGATTCGGGATTTAATTTGCCTATGACGTTACAGTGTCCCTTCTATATGCATGTTTACATATCACCTGCACAAAGATTCTGGTTTTGTTAAAAGTATACAGTACATGGGAACTGAATGTACAAAAGCAAGAGTCTGAATAATACAAGTTAACTCCTTAGATTTTCTTAAGCTATTTCTTATACTGTAAATATAAAATGCAAACCAGTTTTTCTTTCTTTCATATATATTATCTTTGTTGTTCTGTGACTACTTTGCTATTGTTTATTACTTTCATCAAGTATGTCATCTAGGACTAGGGGTGAGAGGGTGAGGGGATGGGAAGAATGGGACATACTTAATGCCTCTCTGAAACTGGATATTCAAAAGTTCATTGAAATCAGAAAATGATGAATATACACAAAAACAAAACAAACAAACAAAAAAAAAAAAAAAACAGTCCTTTAAACTGTGGTTGAATTATGGTTATGAAAAGGGTTTAAATAATATGTCTGTATTATAATATGCACTAATATTCTTGCAAATGGAAAAAAAAATAAACAGAAACAGAAGACTTCTCTTTTATGTATTTCAGGTACTGTAAAAATATGACAAGAGTAAGACCTTTTTAAAAACAAGACTTGGGTTTTATTTTACAGTATATGTCTTTGAAACATTGAACAAAGCCCTGTTGTAAAAATGTAACAGATATTAAATACATTTTGTTGAACTCAGTAAAAACAAAAACAGACAAATGCTAGCAATTATCTTCACAATAAATTTTCCTTTTACAGTACAGGCAGTTATGGCATTCAGATGAGTCTAATGCATATTTCTATTGGCTTGTTAATGAAGGCAAATACTTGGATTTCAAATGATTTAAGACTAAAAACTGAATGAAGGCAAACACGTAACAGCCCAAATCAGTTTCAATGATATTTCAATACAGACAGACTGAGAACTAAACAGTTTACTGCATCATATACAAACACTTCCTTGTTCTGCTGCCATTTCAGTATCAGAAGTTCTCTTTCACACACATACACACTCACACCGATACACACTCACCTATTACACAACACAAGAGTTTGATCTCTAAAATCGCTCACCATATTCACAACATTTTAAACTGCACTGGATACATTCTGACCTCACAATAATCTCTTTAAAAAAACAAAACAAAATTCACAAACTTCAAATACTTACAAAAAACACAATATTTTACACAAATGTAGAAAACTAACTCGTACAGTAAACAAACCACAGGAGCTGTTCTGTCTGCATTTCTACACAAATATCAATGTTTCTGTATCTTTTATTTCCAGGCTACCTGTGTCCTGCTGGTGCCATTTATACGGAATCTAAATCTGAGTCACATTACATTGAAAAACATTCAGGTATTTGCTTTGTATCTCGTATACAGTCGCAGGATAAATTATTGGACCATCAAAAGTAATTAAAAACAATGGTTATGCAATCATGTACTAGCTCCTGTGTGTGGCATGTGACTAAAACACTCTGGAATGCCTAAAAGCACTGTTTTTATCAGTACAATGTCATAGATATCAGCTCTGAAATTAAACTCTCATGAGCTATTTTTGTTGTTATCATTATATTTGTCCAAACAAATGTGCATTTAGTTGTACCAGGCATTAAAGTGAACAAGAAACTGAAAAAACAAAGGTGGTCTAAATAATTTTTCCACAACTATATGTAAAGCAGTAACTGGTATCTGCTCAATGTGTCTGTCAGCAGCCTGCCACAACATGGAAACACTTAGTGCAACACTGTAACATCTGTAATGGTGATTTTTTTTAAAACCAGTAAACAGCTTTACTGTGACGAATAACACTGTTTATTCTGTTCACATTCACGGTGAAGTCTGAAATGTTCCTGGGCTTAAGAACAACACATTTGTACATGTAATCTGGTAGTTTACTTAGAGACACTCCACTTCTGTTAAAATAAAGTGTACTCAACACCACTGATTACAATCTTTTTGCAACTTCCTGTTTACAGTTTTACTAATTCATTAACATGCCTTAACATAGTAAACACATTTTGAAGTCATTTGTTATGAAGGCACTGAGTTACTCACCACTTCTTAAGTGAGTAGGATTCATTCATTGTAGGGTTTAGTATGAGCTCATCAACCCAAATCTATTGCCCACAAGTTTTACAGTATATGGTTACAGTATTTTCTAAGAAGCTGCTGTCAGAGTGTTTGACATATAGAACATGTTGACTCCATGTGCCTCACAGTAACTAGAAGAGTCCTCAGATTGAAACTACACTGGCCTGAAACAAAAACAAGAGACAGTTGACTGCACAGTCAGGCTAATAAAGGTTAGTGTTATTTATTCATGTGAGACCATGTTATTACCTTTCCTCACCACGGTCCTCCTCCACCCAGGCCACTATCTTCCCTTCCCACCCAGGAACAACTGCTCCATCCAGAAACACCTACGCACAGGCAAACACATTACACTCCTACAGAATATAGTTTCCACTTAGATTAATGTGAAGTGCACTTACTGTCATTGATTATCTGGCTTTCACTTACCTCTTCCTTCACCGTGCCAAACTCAGGGTCTAAAGCCTTAAAATGGTATCTGTAGTTTCCTCCTCGATCCACAGCTGCCTTAACATCTTTAAGAGTCACCTCACCCAATCTGTGAAAGAAAAAAATCAAGAATGTCTTCAGACCTGTCATCTCATTTTTGTGTTTTAATTTTCTGTATTCTACTTTTCAGTATTAGAATCTTGAAGCCATTTCCTTTTTACCTTTAATCTCATCATATTTTTCTGTTCTTGTTTTAGCTCATTCTTTTATTAATTGTTGTTATTCAACAACTGCCCTGCTAATCCTAACAAAAGTGAGGGTGAGATGATCAGAAGGCATTATATTAATGATAGCACCTGTACGTTTTTCACCCAAGCTTTTGCCCCATCACCAATGTTGCCCTCAGCTCCTATTGATGACCTTGTAAATAGTTTCAGTTCCAAAGTTACAGCTGTCATTGATTCCATTGTTCTGATTCCAGTTTATGTCAGGAAAGAAAAAGTCACCGTAGAGAAACACCACACTAGTCAAAGCTCAAAAAAGAATCTGTAGACAGGCAGAACGCAGGTTACGAAAAAACTAACTCCAGGTTAATTATAACATCTACAAAGAAAGTCTTCATATCTATGATCAGGAAGTGAAAAATGCAAGGCATTCTTTTTTTCTCAAAGATGATCAATAGACACAGTAGTAATGCACACACATTGTTTTCTGTTATAGACAGACAGACAAACCTAGTAGCATCAGCCCCACTGGAACTGATGTCCAAAAGTCATGCATTGACTTTATTTTTTGTTTTTTTTACTGGTAAAATATTCAAGATAAGACAGACAGTCTGTAGCTCCAGTTTAGGTTCAATACTTATGTCACTTATGCCTTCCTGTCCACCAGTTAATCTGCCATATTATAACCTTGATTACACAGCACTGACAGAAACTATTAAACAGTTAAAGTCCACAACATGCTGCCTTGATATTCTGCCTACCAAATTTAAAAAATATATATTTGTAACTGCTACATAGCTTCAGATGTTCTACAAATAGTAAACAACTGTCTCCAGTCAGGGCCGTTTCCCCACGCCTTTAAAACTGCAGGAATTAAACCTCTAAAAAAAAAAATCTAATCTGGATGCTTCAATAGTAAGTAACTACAGGTCCATATCAAACCTTCCATTTTTGGGAAAATTCATTGAAACAGTTGTTTTTCAACAAATTCATGCCTTTTTGTGCAAAAAAATCTTCTTAACAAATTTCAGTTTAGATTCTGAGCACACCGGAGCGCTGAGACTGCACTTATTAAAATTTTAAATGATATACATCTGAATAATAATGCATCCAGAACCTCTGTCTTGGTATTACTGGACCTCAGTACCACAATTGATACAGGGGTATTGTGAAAATTTGACCCGTACAGGACTCTGGCATGATGTACTGCATTTGTCCAGGAGTCACCACCAAAGCATTCTGGTCATAGCAATGAGATTGTGAGGCATTACAAAACTAACATCTCCCAAAATATTGGTCCCATCAACTTGTCATTTTCATTAGTCTCTTTCTTGGCCAAAATATATAAGTATGCCAAACTGAAGCAATCGTCTCTTTCCGGATTTTGTGTGAATCCCTGGACACGCACACACACAGATGCACATTTTATAATATAGGACATAGACTTACCTTTTGGGTATGTTGATCATAGAAGGTGTTGGGGATTTTCCAGTGAAATAAAGAAATTTAGTGGAAGATGATGAACTGCCATGGGGTTTACAAACCTCTGTAAATGAAAACAGAGAAGTTTTGTCACAATAAGAACAGGAAGATAGATAGGAGACACAGGGTGAAATAACTTACTCGTGCTGGGCCAAGAATCAGATTCTGAGAGTGGACCTTTGCGTCGTGGTGATTTCCCCCTTCCCTGTAGAACAGAAATATGCTTTGAATTTAGGCGATATTCTCCGCACAACAAAAAAACATTTCTCTACAGCTTGTGATGATTTTTTTTAAATAGATTTTTGCATTATTATTTTCAATAGTTCTAAACATCTTTAACAGGGTCGTGTCTAGTGGTAGATTATTTGACAGGACATAGGTGATCCACAAAGTGTCTAAACATTACGAGTTTCTTTTTATTTTTCTAACCATAGTGAATATTTTTTTCAACCCAAAGAATTTCCAGGACTAAATATATACCCGGTATGAATGTACAACTTGCAGTCTATCTATGAGGGATGCTATTCCCTGCTCCAGAGTGTCCAGTGTGTGATGCTGTGGGTCGTGGTCTCTGAAGTTGTTCCTTAAACTCCTAAGTGAGTCTCTGAGAAGCTGGACCTCATCTGCCTGCTAACAGAGCACACAGAAAAATGATGTCAGATACAAAAAGCTTACTTTACAGAAACAGCTGAATGTTTCTCAAAAACAATCAGTTGTTAGGAGTTTTTTTTTTTCATGCAGCTTAGCAATGTAAAGAGGCACATGATTAACCAAAAGCATATCAAATTTTGGTGGAAAATATCAAACATTTTTTCAGTTATTTTTCAGAAACAGAATGATGCATAGAATGATTGACAGGTTGCTGTATCTACACAGTTTACATGCAGAGCACAAAAAATCTGTTTACAAATTAAAATAGAAACAATGACAGAACAGCTGCACAATAGCTGAACTAATTCAGTCTACTAACAGAGGAGGTTGGACTTCCAGAGTAAGAATATCCATTGTTTTCTGTGGGAATCTGAAAGAGAAACAAAAAAAGTCCAGTCAGGAGCTGTGTAATGTAAATCCTCTAAATTCATGACTGCCCATAGCACACCAATTTTGAAACTGTAGTTTTTAGACTACATAAAACAAAGAGCTCGTTTAGTTGTGTGGTTAAGATTGCAGAGTTTTGGTACATACATGTCACTTCCCTTATTCTCTCTGTACTTGTTTCCTGTTAAACTAACTATGTCATATTAAAAAAAAAGGCTCTACAAACTAATGAATAAATAAAAAAAACAGATTTGAGAGAATTTTACCTGCTGCAGATCTCTATTCATCAGGTCCTGCAACAATGTGTTTTTATGTTCCAGCTCTCTTTGCAATTCATTCTGCCAAAAAGACACAAAATCAATCATTAGCCAAACAGTGCAATATCTGAATTGTTTTGTTGTTTTTTTTTAGAATTCTAACATACTTGCTGCTTTTGGCTTTCTTCAAGCTTCTGTTTGAGTTGCTGAAGTAGTTTGTCCTTCTGTACAACGTCCTTCTGTATTAAGAGAAACTAGAAAGGTGGGACTGATTAATGAGCACATAATCTTAATGGACTCAAAGTTGGTGTTTAACATGCAGTTAGAAAAATATTAAGAAGTTTCAGTAAAAAAAAGAGGGGCAGTATAACATTACCTTGCATTCACCCCACTGTCTGTTACATTCTTCTAGCTTCCACTGCAGTTCTGCCTACAAGTAAAAAGAACACAGAATTTTATTTATTTATTTTTATTTGCATTAAATTTGAGCTTTATTGTATTTTTAACTTTCACATGCTTCTCAGATAAAACATTATTAAGTATCAAGAGGATTCATACATTCTGGTTGCTGAGTTCATCTTTCGTCATGCTGGCTCGAAGCAGTTCTTGCTTCATCTGAAGTATTGATGCCTCCTGAGAACACAGCCTTTGCTGCTGGGCCTCCTGCACATTCAGTAGAAACCACCCTTTGAATACCTGTATATACCAGTAATATTTCTACAAATCATCAATAATACAATTCACAGGAGATCTGCTTCTGTGTTACCTTCACTCCTTGTAGGTTTCTCATCTCCTGTTTACAGCGCAGCAGTTCTCGCTAAGGCAAACAGTAGACAGTACAGGCTCGATTAAATATTGATTGGATGTCCATTTCACTGGCAACACGCCAACTTTATCTTTTATCTCAACAAGAAACTGAAAATATCAAATGGAAATAAATGATAGTTATTTACCTTCAGTTCGTGAGCCTCCTCCATACTTTGATCCAAACGACTGCGAATGACTACCTGAAAGGCAAACAAGGGAGAAGGAGGGTCAGACTGGGAGAAACTGATACTCGTGTCGCCACCTGACACACATGAGCTTGTACACACACACACACACACACACACACACACACACAAATCCATGCTTAAGAGGAACACGATCTGCACTGAACACAAAGAGCTGGTGAAACAGAGCAAAGCAGGAGAGTGGTGCAGGAGACAGATAAAGCACAGGACATAAAAGGAAAGGCACTTTATATTATCATAAAAAAAAGTCAGAATGAATTCAGAGAGTACCACTTGTTGGTCAGCATTGCCCGGTTCCAAAGTCAAAGACACATCCTGCTGATCCTCAGACAGCGAACCGTTTAGTAGCAGGGCCTTAAAATGGACAAGGGAACATGTGACAGCAGGTTGTACTTTGGAGTGAAGCAGTAGTAGTAAGTGCAGCAGTACTTTAAAACTACTGAGTCAAATGATATAAAATCAGATACATCAGAATTGAACTTATGCTGAATATGCATGTACCTGTAAGGCAGACACCATTTTCCGTGTCTCTTCCACCTCCTTCTCTAAAATTTCACTGACTGAATCCTCCCACGTTGTCTCTGCTCCAGCTTGATTTGACTCCCCTGCAGGCACATACACGTCCACATACATGAAACAGATGAAAACCTGTTGGATATTCAGTCTTAAGGTTACAGTTGTAATGTTTGCAGCTGGTAGTCCTCACCGGCGCTGTCATGGTTTTGGTGGTCCTCCTGTTGTCTTTCTGAGTGGCTGCTGGGAGCAGGTCTGGGAGACGACAGTGGACTGACAGAGCTAAGGCTCAAAGAGGACAAAATATGCATGAATCAAATAATTCCAGAGACGCAAAGATGCAAGAAATATATGATCACATTAATACTTTAAGTAAAGACCTAAGCAAGACAAATAAAACATACTGCCTGCTACTAAACACTACTAGCAAGATTAAATTTATTTCTTGCACTGTAAGTTTAAATCTTAATTCAGAGCAACATAGTAAGTGTGTAAGATTATTTTTAATATTTAATTAATCTTTATTAAATCTAATTATTCTTTCTTAATAACTTATAGTCTAAACTGTTTTCTCTGCATTTTCTGCTCTTGTAGAGGACAGGGTGAAGAATCAAACAGCAAAACCTACATAAATTCCACAAAAATACTTTATGCACTATACTTTACTCCAAACTTGCCATCTCCCTGCAAGTCAAAGCCTGCATTCAGAACTCTAAAATCACTATGTTACCATTAAAAGACAGTTACTCACTTATATACACAGGAATCTACAAGTGCCTATACTTACCATTTCATTTGCGTCCCTCCCATAGTGGGTAAAGGTGGTTTAAACTCTGCCTAATACTTCCAAGGAAGTAATCAGTATCAGCAGCCTCATGATAGTTTATGATTTTTTGCAGACACTCCACCCCTTGCCTTTAGCTACAAAGTGTTTCCAAACTAAAGCATAAAAACTGCACGGCATCTCTCTAGTCTTTTGAGTGATATCATCATAATGTTGTTACAGCTTTTTGTTACAATAAAACTTCAACATATCTCTGAACATTGTCAGTGTTTAGATTTATCTTGTTTTATGGCCAAAGAGACAAAAACACATATTTATGCTCACAGTAACACATAATGATAATCAAGAAGAACATGATATCAAAACAAACATGTGATATGAAGCAGATAAAGACTGATTATTTCTGCCTGTGTTTTGCTCTAATGTCTTTAACTACACCACACACACTCATGAGAGAGTGAAGTCCTTAGATGTAAAACCTAAGTCACATGTTCCTTCAGGCAGCGAGACACACAAACACACACTGACAAGCAGACCACAGAATGAGGTTTACTGTTTCGCATCCATGGAAAAGTAAGTGTTAAAGATGGAAGATAGCAGAACATAACTTCTGGCAAAAGACTGTACCACAAGCAGGAATTATTCCACTGCATAGCTATCAACAATTTGGGGTTTGTTTTCCCTTGAACACTGAGTTGCATGGTCTGGTGGAAAACTATTCCACAGAAAAAAAACAACTTTTTTGCCTTACAGTGGTTATGTTGTAATTTTACTATTTGTCAGTGCAGCAATCTCCCAAAGGTTCTTCAGTCGATGTCTACTACATATGCTTGTATAATTTGATGTCAACAAGCTGTGTTTTAAGATTTATTTTCCAGAATTTTAATTTTAGGTGACAGTTTAAGTGGAGAGAGACAGGAAATGAAGGGGCGGAGACAGTAAGGAATGGGGTCAAAATTAAACCAAGGGATCCTGTGGGATCCTCTCAAAAAGGAGAATCACCAGGACACTTTCTCTTAAGTAAGATTCTCATTATTTTGACAGTTCAAATTAGTGGCACAGGCCTTGACTACTTAATAACAACAGCCCTGTTTTTATTACAAATCTTGCATTCATGAAGGTCCAATATATGTTTTTATCATTACTATGAGAAAAAATTCTGAGAGAACAGTCATAGTTCTGAGAAAAAAATGTGACTTTTCTTGCATACAAAGAACAGTATGGAACAGGATTAGGGCCACTGGAGAAAAAAAAATGAAGCTGCAAAATATATTTATATTTTTTATTGTTATTACTGGAAAACTCAGAATTCTGAGGAAAATAAGTCAGAATTCTGTGAGGAAAAAAAGCCAGAATTTTGAGGAAAATAGTCATAATAATAATTTTAAAAAATATTGGACCCTTTTTTTTTTTTTTCAGTGGCCCTAATCCTCTTTTGAAGAAAAAAGATATATGAATATACAGCATGCTTAAATGTTTACTTTGATTAAACTAATGAACACTAAGTGAATTTCCCTCAGACCAGTTTAAACCTTAATTAAGTAATCATACATTGACAAAGTTCATGAAACGCAGATTACCTGTTTGGCTGAACACTGTCCTGGTCTTCTGGAGTTCCCCTCTCATACTGCTCAACCAGTGCACGCACACATATGCTTTTCTCACCATCCAAATCCCAACCACTAAGAAATAAAGGTAAAAGATGAGGTTGTTCATGTATCCTTTTTTGCATCAAAGAAAGACATCCCTCGTTTGATTACTCATGAGGTTGGCCAATTTGGTGATTTGAGATTTGTCCAGCAGAGGCCAGCAAAGGCTGTGTGCTTATGTGATAAATATTAATACATCAGAGAAGGTAATTCATCATATTAAAAAGACATATTAAAGGTGTTTGAGGAGGAAAGTTTTCTCCAGGTATGTAATCATATTTACAGACCATAATGAACCAGTATACCTGTGAATACGTGTTGATCGTGCAGGCTGGGAAGCATCATGTCGTGCTGATGCCAATGCAGCAGCTGCACCTTGTGCCAGGGCAACCGTCGACAGTGGGTTGTGGCTGGCAGCACCTCTTGTTAAGCCCCTCCCACCTCTGGAAGCAGCTCTATGATTGGCTGAGGGTTTGAAGTGAGCGGCCAGTGCCAGAATTATCCTCATTACAGATTTCAGATTACCATCAACGATGTCTGCAGAGAAAAAGGAACATATGGTTCTTAACAATAACCTCAATTTCAAAGTAGAGCACACACTGCCTAACCATCAAAGCCACCCTTAGGTTTTACAATGAAAATTTTAGATGAATAACAACAGAAACAATTAGCTACACATGGATTTGTTTTTATCTCTAAGAGTAAAATCTGTCATTTGCATGTGCAGCTTTTTTTGTGTTGGAGTATATTTTTCTAACCACATCATACAGTCAGGAAAAGCTGAAAACACAAACACAATTAAAATACATGGGTTCTGATTTACTGTACTGTACCTCTTGCAGATATGTGTGGCATGCGTATGTGTCTGGAGGAAATGAACTGCAAAACTTGCTCAACATTCTTCCTGCTTTCCTCTTTGTTTTGGGGAGACACATACACTCCCTCCAGCACTTCCCCAGCTGTTAAAGAGAAAAGGAGTTTAAACCAAAAGCAAAAAAGAAAAAGTAATAATAGCACTTCTGGTTTTGCATGTCTGTCAGTATTGTATGGGTAAACCTCACTGTGAAGCTAAAGTCCAATAGAAACTGCATTATATTTAAACATTTCCTCTAAAACAATGCTCTGCAATAGCTTGACGCCTGAATGTGTGTGATATGTAGAAATGTATGCTGGGGGTATAACAACAAGTATGACTGCATAATAAATGTCATAGACCTGCGAAATGTGAAGAAACAATTTAATCTGCACAACACATAAGCACTTATAAGTTAACATTTAACTCATAACTCAATTGCAAGACACAACCAATATTCTAGATAAATTTGACTATAAAAGTCCCAGAGTATGGTTAAAATTACAGTGTAATTGACAATACTACTGTGTTACAATGTCCACAATGGTATCATGATATAGTAAATTTGCAATACTTGACAGACAGTTATTTTGAGTCATGGCATCTGTGAAACCGGGGAAGAAAAAAATAAGCCTAGACACTTTAGAGTACTAGCATGTTCAAACTATAAATACACATATAAGTAGTGACATATAAGGCCCCAAAAAGAAGAAATTAAAGTACAGTTTCATTCATTTCACCTTTTAGCTCTGATGTTTATTTGTTCCATAATTCTTATGTACAATATGGTTGAAAGCCTTTCCAATGTCATATCTGTGTGTTTATTTACCAACTATCTCTATGAGTTGTGTCAGCACCACCCCATCCTGCAGATCATGTCTGAGGTCAGTGATGGGTGTCAGTCCTGGTTTCCTCTTGAGCTGAGAGTTCACCCAGGAAACGTATGCTGCCAGCTGCTGCTGGAATTTGGTAATCACACATATACACAATCCACAAAGCACAGACAGACACACATAAAACAGATTAGTTTACACTTATTCATGAGGGTCCGTATAAGGATGAGAGTAACAAATGAGTTCCTTTGTTTAATATTAGGGAGGGGTCCAGGGCCTGTTGTTCAACTGCCCGTGAAATGTCACCATAATTTTGATGGTCAGTAACAGAGCTTCTTATTGGATGTCCAGCTACATGGTAATGCTGGTTAGACACATTTCCAGTATTTCATCACTGTCAATAATAGTATTATCACTGTAATATTCTCTAACAGAAAAACTTTGTGACGTGAAAAACAATAACGATAGACTTTCACTACAGTTTTCGTTCACGGCTTTAATGAAACAAATGGCTTCCAAAGGAGAATGGAAAATGCAATGAGGCTGAAATCTCTAATCGGGTCACAGATTGTAATGGGTCACAAAATTTTGTGCAGTACGGGTCCCATCCAGTCACGTGACAGCGCGTCGTCCGGGATACGCCACAAAGAAAGAAGCGAAAGAAGCACCCCATATTAAACAAATCTCCAAAAACAGACTCCGGCGTTCACTGTGGGTCAATACGTTTAAAGAATAAACATTAAAATAGACGGTATGGATGTCTTTGATAAAATGTATTCCACACGTGTGTCTTCAGTTGGAAAGCTTTAACGCCTACTTCCATCCATATGCAAATCATTTAAGTTACTTATTTCTTATAGCTACATTAAAGTGAACAAACTGGGCTTAAAAGGGAAAAGTCAATGTCATTAGTCAAACAAAAGGTCGCTTTTAATTATTTTTACTGTGCTGGTAAAAGGGGCTGTTCGCTCGGCTGAGTTAGCGTACCGAGCTGTCTTCCGCTTGTTAAATTATGACCCAAAACGAACAGCAATATTATCAATGCTAAATAAATGTTACCTCATTAAATCCACCATGAAGAACATCATCCAGTAAACTTCCTCTTGAAAGTGAGGCAATCATCTTTTGACTCGAAGACCCATTTAAGTTAGCTAATGCTAGCTGAATAGCCTCATTGACTCTCGCTCTGTTCCCCTGAAAGGACAGACATAGCCCGTTACTAACTACTGTTGTACTCCAGCAAACGTCAACAAACCGAGACAAATGAGTTATCGGGCACCGCTACCGTTACTCAGGACAGGAGACCGGCGTCAAGTCAACCAGCAACAGTCCTGTCCACGACTTCCGGTTGGCGTTTAATAATTAAGCGTTTGCTGCACAACCGGAAACAGCATCTGTTAACGGTAGCTCCGAAAATAACACACTTTTAAGAGTCAGATTTTTTTCCACTTTATTTTAATGATCAATTCTTCCAAAGCAAACAGAGTAATGCTCAAGTAACTTTTCAGAATCTGCTGCTAAAAAACAGAGCTGCTAAACCGATTTTCATTGTTTCTATAACTATAAAGATCTTACTTTACACTCAGGGGTGGAGGAAGTACTGAAGTTAAGTAGCAATACCCTGCAAAATATTTACTCAAGTAAAAGTAGAAATACTACATCAAGAATCTTACTTAAGTAAAAGTACTAAGTACT
>JAPSES010000044.1:12726681-12744586 GCA_029822895.1 Maxillicosta whitleyi | reverse complement strand
TATATATGAAGTGCAAATGCTGTCTCAGGCTATCTGTTAGATCATTATCTGTAACATTTAACAGGAACAATGTGAAGTATGGCACAGATATTAAAACTATTGACCCTGTGAACCCAAATGTACTCTTTGATCATCTGATCATGAGAATGGTAATATTTACAAGTCAGATCAAGTAGAAAAATGCTTCACTGCAACTCCATGTCCAACCTCATATAAGACCCATATATTAAACATAATTTTATAAATACATAAATTCATTAAACATTACCAATGCAATATTCAATGACTCTGACATTGATATTAAGCTTCATATTTAATTTGAAAATGAGCTGGTGTACCAAACAGACTTTCAGTTAAAATGTGTTAAACTGTGGAACTTTTGAGCTCCTGTTAGTTGGTGACACTTTGTATTTGTACAGAGCATGTTTGGAGACAGGTACAGCATTGCTGGCTGGCTTTAATATGTTATTATGGCAGACAAATTCATAGACCTTCACTACAATCCACAATGCAGATTTTCATTTCATGGATCATTTTGGAATTTAAGTATCTTTTTTGTTGTGTGTATTCACCTGGGATGGTTCATTTCCTTTTTGAGTTAGAGCACCACCTCTTCCTTTACTCCGGTTGTTTCCATCCAAATATTTTGTTGGTAGTCCCATAAGCTCATCACGCCTAATGACGAAAGAATCAACTGTATCCTGCCACTAATTCAACAACAATATCCACTATGGTGTTTCACAACAGTTATAATACTGTGGGTATGAAAGAACATATTGTGATTATTCTCTAACATTAGATAAAAAGTGTCAAATAAATTCCTACCTTGAAAGACAATCGAAAAAGTTTTGTCCCCATTTTATCACAAGGGCTGGCTGTTCTTCCTCCAAGGCTCTCTGGAGCAGTAGTGCAGCAAACTCAGTAAAATATGTCTTATGTCTGAGCTTTATCACTAAAAAGAGAATACATGTAGACATAAAAAGACAGATGTGAATGAGACAAATGAGATAAATCATACAGTAAGAAAAGTATGTGAGTTGATGCCACTTACCATCATGGTAGACATCCTTCAATGTGCCGGTAGAAATAAGATCATAAATTGCAGCAAGATCCTCACAGTCAGTCTGTATATGTGAAATCTCTGTAAAAATTAAACATTTTGTAGAGCTCTTTGAAAAATTATTCTGTTTTTTTTTTAAAGCTAGTCACCTAACTGTACTGTTGCCCATAAAGTGGAATAAAAATATTTTCACCTCCTCATTAATGATGATGTGACAATGTGATTTATTCTTGATAGAAAAAAATGTACTATGACTCAGATCAAAGGTTATTATTTATGTGTATAAATAAGGATCAAAGACAAATTTTTTCTTGAAAACAGAATTGGGCAACAGTGTAGTAACCTGAAGATCCAAATAAATAAAATATTTAGTAATATTATTTTTATAGTTTAGATATTATAAATGATAAATCAAGTATTTGTTACTGCAGCAGCATTAATAAGACCAGTATGTGTTGTGTATACATGCTATTTTTATTACTATTTGTGTGTGCATTTATATACCTTTGTTGGGAGCTGCTTCTGATGTGATTCTTTTCTTGTTCTTTCCACGTAGTGCTTTTAGCTGAAGGCTCATTTTGGCTGAAGCGTCTCCTTTCTTAGACTATACAAACACATATTACATATTCCTTATCTTACATGCTTATTCTTATCATAAATCAAAAAATCTTTTTCTCAAAATACTACTTACACCCTCAGCTTCATTGTTAAGTCTACTGATCTGAAGCTGGGCATCATAAACCTCCTGGAGCAGCTTACGACCTCTCTCCATTACTGTAGCAGCTTTCTCGTGTTCCTTGAAAACACGTAATGCCTGCTCAACAACAACAAAAAATAAATAACAAATAAAGTATGGTTTGCAAAGTTTTGTGCAAGTGCCGGTAGCCAAGTAATTTTTTGCAAGCATGCTGTTTTTTGTGTGTATATTTATTATATACACAAAAACAGTACACACTATAGACACACACACACACACACACACACCTTAGACAGATAGTAGGTGATGCAGGCTATCATGTGCATTAATGACTCTGAGGTGTTTCCAGTCCATTTTTGCTTGAGAGCAGAATTTTCCTCCAAAACTATCAAGCATTTTGTTAAAACCTGAACAACAGAACACAGACCCAAACATTAAATATGTATTGAAGTTATAAGGGACATATATTTTGATGTATAGAATCCACTAAGATTGAACATCAAGAACTTTATAGTAGAGATGTGTCCATACCTGTATCACAGGATCACAAATGATCTGATGGAAGATTAGAGGAGCCAAAAGGCCGTAACAGTTTACAACTGCTTGCAGGGCAGCACTGGTGTCATTTAACCATGATGCCAGGTCCACAGCAACCAGCATCCGTTCACATTGTGCCAATCTGGCATCCTGCAAACATATATATATCACTGACTTTTACATAAATAAGTGATGAGGCAAATTTAGGACACTTTGGTACAAAAACAAGATTAAGATACGTTCACTGTCCTTTTGTCTTCAGTAACTGACAGTCTTCTAAATTGGCCTCACATTTTTGCCACATGCATATCTGTACATGCACTTGTCTCTCAAATTCACTTGTTACCTGTTCCCAAATAAATGGGCCAGTGTCACTGAATGAGTCACAGTAGAATGAACCCAGTCGATTGTCAATTTCTGTCTCAATAAAGATGGAAGTGAAGAATAACTGGTGCAGGAGAGGAGAGGAGAGCTGCAGCGTCTGGACATGTAGCCTTTGACAGTGAGAGAGAATGGAGTTAGGGTTAAAAAAAAAAAAATGGGAGAATGTGTGCGTCTTCCTTCTTACTTTGTGATGACGGATGTGTCCTTTGTAGTGATAGATCCAGCCTGAGAGTAGGTGTAGTGGCTCCACAATTCCTGGCAGGCTCTCTTTGCTATAGTATACTGCTCCGTTTGAAATGCCACCTTAAAATAGGGAGGCGAAAACAGTCAAAAAGATACATACATCTCTATATGCTTTAGCCACAGAGCCATAGTCATGCATTGTCAAACCTGACGAAGTATATTTTTTTTGCCATATAAACCAGTGGTTTCTGGCCTTTTGTACCTGGTGTATCTGCAGTGTACTTTCAGATACGATCAAGTACCCGTTTATTATTTCAATAAAATCTGCTCATATGAATTATAAACTAAAAAATACTGATAGTTCTATAAGAGTGTATGTAAGAGTGTTACAATATTATTAGAATAGACTTTATTTGCCATTTGCTCAGATACATTGCAGTATAGGTATATTGGAATTTGTGTGCCTTTCCCTGAGTCAGAGTTATAAAAGAGAAAAAAGACATAAAAGCAGAAAACACAACACACGCAGCTACAACATAAACACAGCTAACAGATATAAAAAAAGAAACAGTTATTGCACAGACAAATACAGATACCCATTTGAGGAATAAGAGAGAAATTCATACAAATCAGTCATTTTCATCATTTACATTTACTTTCATCATTACACTTCAAATTATTGACTGATTTAACTTTGTTTGATGTCTACTATACTTTCAGCTTGGTAAATGACACACATTAAAATGAGAACAGGAAGAATCCTTTTTTTTTTCATTACATCACTAATTTAAAGTACATAAGCTTGGCAAATGAATAAAAAACTTTAGTCCTAGTTTGGATTAGTGTTTACCTGTGCCAAATGAGCCCAGGTGGTGAGTAGTGGCAGAGGCAGGGATGCCAGCAGTGGGAATGTTGTCTCTCCTATGCTGTTGCCCAGTAGTTTGCCTTGGCTGTCGTAAGCCGCTACAGCAAAAACATATTTCTGGTTGGATTCCAGTCCCTCCACCTTCAGCACACATTTGCCACAAACTGCAGGCACCTGTAACACAACAATTTAGACACCATACATCTGACACAAGCTAGGCCACAGAAGATGAGATGAATATACATAACAAAACACTCGCTGTTCTGTTCTGAAGGAGTTAAATTATACCAAAGTCCCTGTTCCTGGTAAGTTGTAGTCTCCAAGTCTGACTTTTTGGTTATGGCCCTGAACTGCTCGACCACAGAGCTGGTACCAATAAACCTGAAGAGAGGCAAAAGTAGCACAAAATAAGAAAAAGTTTTAGGTGCTATTGTAAATTTTGATAACTAGTTTTCAAAAATCAAGTCTTACTTGTCCCTCCATGTAGTGAGGTGCAGGTACAAATGTTAAAGAGTGGTCAGTGCGGGAGAGTAAGAGGGGAGGAGGTGGAGGCTTTTCTTTTTCTCCATTCAAACCTCTGTTGTCATTTTCGGTAGTAGCCCTGATTGTAGAGATGGTGGACATGTACAGCTTTTTCTCCTCCATTTGTGCTTTCTCTATCAGAGTGCAGGCCTCCTGGTAAAACCACATGGACATACCAGCTGAAAAAACCTGTCCCATTTACTAAAAACTAACATCTAGCTTCATCTGAGTCATCCCACTAATGAAACTAATGATAATATTCTCTGACTTGTCTCAAATAACTTTTACCCACATGTATGCAAGGACTATAAATTACATTACATCTATATTTGTGAGTGCATTTTCAAGAGTGAGTGATATGTAACCTCTAGTAGACTCTTTATTTTGCTGTCGGTGCTTGGCTCCATGTTGTTATATAGAAGAAAAGCTTTTTGCATCAAAAAAAGAGCTTTGGACACCTTGTTCTTCTTGATCCGGTCAAACAGTTCAGACTCTGAAACTAATCACACACACATTTAACTTGAATTACTGTCCAGATAAACTTTGCAATCGACATGCACATCTGGACTTAGAATTTACATAACTGTCATCTCTGTTTCTTCAATGTACGTAGAATAATTCTGCAAAACACATGATTAAATGAGTATGACCTGTATGACATAAATGTGTCTGACCTGCATTTAGCTGCAACAACTTGAGTGAAGCCTTGTGGTGAATAATGTCCAGCTCTAGATGAAGATCTAAAGCCAGCAGGAACACACATGTTTCCTCTGTGTGTCTGGAGTGTTTAATATCTAGATTTGCTTCAGTTTCCTGTTTTTTTTCTTTTGAACTCATTTCATTTTCCTCCTTTTCCTCTTCTGTTGGCGTAGGTGAAGACAAGCAGGATGATGATGATGATGGGGAAGGACAAAATTTCTATTAACAGGAAGACAAAAACAGGTGAGTACCACTTTATGCATTTCTTATGTTTTCAATACTATTTTCTTTACTTTTGTCTATGTTTCAGTGTCGTGTTGAGATCATCACTCAATAGAAAATTTGGATGCATAAAGTAAGTATGCAACACTAAGCATTGACCAAACTTCTCTATATTTGGGTTGGAATAATTGACTGTCTACCTGCATGAAGGCAGAGTCAGAGACTGTTGAACCATCCTGGGGAATTAGTGTTAAAATTCCCTTCGACAGAGCTTTAAGACCCCCCTCTGCCACCTCACACACTTTCTGAAGCAACTGTGTACTTGAACCCTGCGAGAACACAAGACCACACACACAATGTACATGTAGTTGTCTGACATTTCCTTAATTGGAATAGAGTCCATCCATTTATTTACCTCAAGAAATGCCAATGATTGTAGTTTCACACCCTCACGATATGTCTCACTGCGTCCTACACACAAGATGAAGTTATAGTAATTGCATTATCACAGCTATGGTCAATTCCCTACATGGATAATTCACAGTGCTAGAAAACACGACAAAATGGAAAATACAGTATGATTTAAGATGTCATTTAGAGAAGTACACCTGCTGGACTTCTAAGTCTAATTTCTCACCTGGGAAGTGTTCTTGTTTATTTTGTTTAGCACAACTCTCAAGCAGTAGAGCCAGTTTATACATCATCTCTGCTGTCATTATACAATCAACAGCTGCAAGGTCTATGGCGAAGGCCACCTCACACAGCATAGACAGACACTCAATCCACTGTAAACATGGACAAATATAATACATCACACACATAAAAGACAGAATATATTCTATGAACCTGTGAGGTAATGTCATAATCTGTAAGAATATCATTTTCTTTTCTTTTTTTTAATTAACAATTCACTCTGAACACACTCCATACCTTACTTTACACAAACCTTTTGGTTATTATCTATCTTCTCAAGGATGTTTCTAGACTCTGGGTATTGCTGCTGAGCCTTATCCATCAGTACCTTCAACTTATCCCACAAAAACAGCACAACATCGAGAACAAGATCTTTGTCTGGCTGCAGCTCCTGAACAAACACACACACAAGGCGCACACACACACACACACACACACACACACACACACACACACACACACACACACATTGTAAATCCTCTACTAAATTGTGTCCTTCAGTTTTAATTTAAGCTCCAGTAAAATCAACCTAAGGCACAGAAAAATGAAAACTTACAGGAGCAGTGCCACAAACAGACTTGTGCAGGGTGTCAGCCAGTCCAATGAGCTCATCACTGATAGGGGACAGAGTCTTTTGTTTTTCTGTTAGAAAGAAGCATCTACATGGTCACAATATACAGCAAAAATCAATGTTCAATACTGAGCCATATCTACAGCATCTTTTAAATAAAAAAGCACCCTTTAAATAATACACTTATGAGTAACTATTTTATAAACATTTAAAAAGCCAAAAGTTTGTAAGTTAATATTTGTTGGTCATTAATCAGATGAAGATACATTTGACCACAACTACATAGTGCCAATTTTTCTGTTTGTAGGAGCCAAAAGATATGTCAAGTTCACTACCACCAGACTACAATTCTGCTGTTATGATGCTGGACAAGACAAGTAAAAAAAAAAGTTCACTCCCACTGAAAACCTGTCGTCTTTACCTTTGTGGGAAGATGTCAAACTGTTAAAACGGTAAAGTAATGCAAGCTCCAGCTCTGCTTTCCGAAATAACTGGCCTTCCATACCCTGACACAGACATATACAGAGATATTTATAATTAACATTCACACACGCTGCATAACATGTATGAAACAACAATTATGTGTGTACAACTGTGTGTGACTCACAGACAAAGCTTTCAGCATCTCTTGTGAAAGTTCAGTGAAGGCATCTGACTGCTTGTACTGGAACAACAGCTTAATGAACCTCACCGCAGACATATGGGGTACTTTATTTTCCCCTAGAAACAAAATGCATTGCACTCATGTAAGATAAAATGTCTTCCAACCTGATGTGCAAAACAAACACTTTAAACCTTGTGACTAACCCATAATGGCTAAATTAATTAGTGTGGATGATGGTGTCAGTGCACTCAGAGATCCACATGACAGCTGATCCTTCTTCTGTTCACCAGCACGTTCAACTCCTAGACGCAAAACAACAAACATGTGATAAAATGTGAACACCTGGTGTTCAGATATGAACCATAAAAATATATCTATAACCACAGTACGCTGAAGTTAAATTCAAACAAATAAGAAAGATTTGTCAGGTGATCCCCTAATTTAAATCTTTTGCATAATGTGTATTTGTGTGTATTTTACTAACCAGACAATATACTAATGCCAGCAGCGAGGAGCTCCAGAACCACTTCCTGCTGTTCTGCTTCATCTGGAACAACTGTCTGCAGTGGGCGTTTGGTGCTGTCCCAAAGTGCTTCCAAAATGCCTAAAAACTGTGCTGCACTGCTGTCAAACAGGCTCATTAGTATGCGCTCTGTTGTGTTTGATGGCCATGGCACCTACAGCAAAACAGGCAAGCATAGAAGCTTAGATGACACTGAAAGAAGAATTAAAACTCTGCAGATCATTATAAACATAAGCAAAGAGCTGGCTGTGGTGAATTTAAAAAGACAAATAATGAGGAAAAAGTTAGAAAAGAGTCCCAACTACTTCATTTGTCACACTTCATTAGATTTGATCAATTCCAAAATCAATGTGAATCTAGTACATTAAGTCACTTATATCACGTCAAAAGCAATTAGTAATGAAGTGAAAAGAAGGAAGTATCTATATTAAATCCTAGAGAATAGAGTAGATTATTACATTTGATATGTCCTTCAGGCTGCTCTTCATTTTAACTATGGTTTTGGGTCTCTTCCTTCCTTCAAACACAGCCCGCTTGAAGATCATTGCAGCCAGCTATAAAAAAAGAATAAAACAAAAAAAAATGAAATAGAAATAGAAATAAAGAAATAGAGCATGTCAGCAAAATAAGCACACAACAAAAACAACGTTAATTTAATTTCAAACATCTAAGAGAATTAATGTTTACAAGAGGCAGTTGTATTTCTCCAGATTCATGTACAAACATAGTAGCTAGTTAATAGAATCCAATCTGTAGCCTGAAGGTGTCATGTCTATAAAAATTCAGTCATTAAAAAACATGGAATATCAAAAATAATGCGGCTTCTTGTGCTCATTCGGTGATGTTGATGGTTTTACTGAATCCTTCAAATATTCTTCCAAGGCTGACAGTGTCAATCCTTATCACTCAGATGTACACTGTTAATAATAATATTTCATATGGCCAGAGTAACAGAAGGAAAACTAATTATGTCAGGAGTCTCTTGCCTTGATAGAGGCTTCTTTGTAAGCCATTTGGGTCTCTCTGGTGGCAGGAACTCCACTCTGCTCTTCCAGCTTTGCCAGTTCATTAATTTTTCCAAGGGCTCTCCTGGCAAATTTCTGTACCATACAAACACAGAGAATGACAAAGAGAATCTGAGTTAGTAATAATAACATATATGTTTTTTTTGTTTTTTTTTTTGTTTTTGTTTTTTATAAATAAGCAAATAAATGTATATTGTTGTTGGTTATACATCTAAAGATGATCATCCATCCTAAAGTAGCTTAATATCAAATTTACATTAAATCAAAGTTAATAACAAACTTGTTTGGCCAACAGAAAAAAGTAGTTAACACTAGTACTTAGAACTGTATCCTAAAAAGCCTGTGAACAGCAGATAGAATAGCATTTATGTGTATGAATTTGGATGATGCAAGACGTCTGTCACCTCTGCCTGTACCGCAGCATGGTTGTCATAGTAACATTGGCAGACAGCACAGTAGAGTGTGACAATCCATGGCACATATTTAGTTGTCATCAAAGGGATGGAAAACTCCAAACTGATGCTTGCCCACAAGAGATACTCCAGTGCCTGTACAGAATGATATAAAAGAAAAAGAAAGAAAATAACAACAAACAACCTGAAAAGATTCTGAATCATCTAGCTCCTGGTAAGGCTTAAATAAAGTGCAACTGGGCTTCTTTTTTGGTTGATCAAAACGTAGTCCAGTCCTCTTATACTGGATTATGCTCTTCATAGAACTCAAAATGGCCTCATACTGTTTCATCTCAAATAATATAGTAAGTCACTCAAAATTATTGTACATATATCCAAATGCTTGGGTCACTGTAGATGTAAAATGTCTCCAGCTTGTTGTCTAGTCTGACTCACAATATGTGTCATATGCAATCACTCTCATTATTTTTTACCTTTCCCTCAAGGAGGAATAGATTACATATATATTGAAAATCTATTTTAGACGTTCTGTGAGCATGTACAAACTGTTCGCACCTGTGCACTTTGGTTCACTGTCATCAAGTAGTGGCAGATGTTGTAGATGAGTAACGAACCTGCAAAAAATGACAAAGAAATTAAGTAGATGATTATTCAATATATTAAATCCAATCCATAACTTTCCAATTTTTGTCAATGTTTTACTAAAAGGTACAAATCCCAATGCAGTTTTTAAGCAAAAGGCACTGTTGTAAAGGTCAGTAGGCCTTTATTACGCTGACCGAATGGAATCTTGCCTGTTTTCATAGAGTTAATCTACTGGATATGAGTTCTGTCTCAGTGCTCAGTAGCAAAGGGTCAAAGTCACACCATGGTCCATGTTTCACTCTGTAACTTGTGAATAGTCAGAATCAATAAGAAGCAATGAGACATTGTTGATAGTGGCTGCAAGCTAACATTAGGAATTTAAACTGGGAACACTGCCTCTGAGGGCTCAAAGTCTGAAAATTGTTCCCACCTACATTTTCGCTGTTAGTTTGATGCTCTGTGATTCAGACTAAACAATTTATTATGTTTCTCAAACATGTAGTTCAACTCTTATCAAGTTTCTAATGAAGCTAGATAGTCAATTTCAGACGTCTACGATGCATCAATCAGTATCAAAATTCACTGTTATAATTTTCATCCTCTTTAAATTTGAAAAATCCAAGAGAAATTATATACAATGTAGTGAAATACCATTATATATGTGCCAGCAGAGGTGTTCATGTCGCTGAAAAGCTTGCATCATGATCCTGGTGAAGTTAAGTACACACAGCATTTTACAGAGTCCCCTCTGTCTAAGGACAATGTGTCTTTTCTCCTGCTCGAATATACACAAGACACACCCTTGTAGTGCACGAACCTGTAAACAAAAACATATGGAAGGCCTTATGTACTGACATCTCACAAAATAATGACCATATAAAAATGTAAACTTATGTAATATAATATAAAATTGTAATATAATGTATACATACTACACATAAAGACACTTTACACAAACTCACCTTCATTTCAACAGTGTCTTGGTCTTTATCAAGACCCTCAGGGAAGTAGCAGGCCATCAAATGATCCGTATCCTTGATTTCAGTTATGTTTACTGGGGTATATTGCTGCAAGTGGAGACCATAGCCATGCCACAGAGCCATATCATACAACTGCAGAATAACATGAGGACGAAATAAGAAGACATTACACTTGGAAACTATGAATGTGTACTGTAACAGTAGTTTTAATACAGCACTGAAACACAATTGTATTAAATGTAGCTTTGCAGAAGTAAAAATCAAAATTGTCTAACTATGAGGAAGCACCCACCAGAATATCTAAAACATGACCTAAAATATACCTCAACATTAATCACAAACCTGAAGCATTAGCATTGGTTGTACACAGCAGTTAACACTGAAAAAGTTTTGCATCCTCATTATACTGTTGCCTATAATGTTGGGGGGGGGGGTTATCTTATCACGAAATGATTGTAACAATGTGATGTACTGTTGACAGATAAAGTGAAACTGGGACTCATCATCACACCATCATTACACCATGTCAAAAATGATTACTAATGTCTATGAATACAAATAAAGAGAGGAATGTGTCTGAAAACAACTTAAAATAAATAGAGTGAGTAATGAATTTCATGAAAGGGATTTGATGAGCAATCAACAACACATTTTGAGCAAAATATTACCCGCTACTGTTCATTACCTTTATTCCAAAGAGAAAATCTGCAATCTGCAACACATGCTCTTGGTACAAGTTGGTAGGTAGGCGGTGCTTGTACTTTCTCCATATCTCTACTAGTGTTTTATTCCTTCAAAAAGAAAAAAACAGTATCAGTAAGCACATTTCTATGAACCCCCTGACTGTAAGGATTCAGAAAAGGTCATTAATCAGGCACTCAGTACTGTAATAAAAATGTGTGTTTGTTAAGGTAGCCTTAGTGTGTTTTAATCATCAATTCAGAGAGGCAAGGAAAAGTTTTTTCTTAATGAATCAATCTTGAAAAACCCATAACATTCAATTAACATCAGTTACTTTTTTATCAGTACAGGTGGAAAGAGATTCCCCTTAGAGTAGGCCTACACCCAGACATGTAAAGTAAATGTGGAAGAACATGCAAGAATGGATATTAAACACAGGAAGCTGATAAATATTGTTAAATTCAAGAGATCAGGGGTACCATAATGTTTTTCAAAGTCCCCCATCTATTCTTACTATATTAATAAAAATGCATTGATTTGTGGCTTACTTATTGGTCTTAAAACGTATAGTAAATGTCATACAAGAAAAAAACAGATGCAAATTTACCAGAACACCTGAATAAAAGGAAATAAATGTAAAACAGACTTTTGTAACAGCTGTTTTTTTTTTTTTTTTTTTTTTCGTTTACTTGCTAATATACAGCATGTTCGTTTAGCTAGGCTACTTATGACCTTACTGAAGTGGTCTCTGGTCAGTTTTATCCTTTCAGAAAAGAAAAACTTTAACATAGTGTAGGTAGATTACGGTATGAAAGTGGATAATTGTAGCTAACTTCAGCTCGTTGTGGACCAGTGTCCTACCCTTTAGAACAGAGGCTGTTATCTTGTGTCGATGAAGACGCGGCTTTTCTCATCACAGCAGTAAATGAATTAATATCCCGTTTAAATGCTGAAATAACCGGGTTTCTTTTGTCAAGGGGTCCGTAATATGTCGCCGGACAGTCCATATCTGTTGTTTTAGCGTCGTTTTTCAACCAAACCACAAAATGTCTTAGGTCTCTGTCCCAACATCAAAATGGTCAAAGCGTCTGGAGAAGGTGTGTCACCATGGTAACGACGCCCAGGAAGCAGGAAGTAAACTGGCTAAGCTAACTCACAGCAATAACTCCAACTGATAGTTGAAGAAAGTTGAGTTTCATTTATGATGTCCAAGCAGGATATTTTACATTTTACTTATTAGGTAACTTGGAACAAATTCAAGGCATATTGATATAAGTCTTTAAAGAGATAACCTGAGTCTGATCTGTCTGAATGTAGTCCTATGGGAAAAGGGGCTCAACTGAATGAAGAAACAACTGTTTTATGAAAAAATGTAAATTTCAGCAACAGTCAGATTATCTCTGTAATGATCTTCAACATCTTATCCAGAACACAGTAGCATGATTGTCTTTTTTTCTTCTTTATATCACCAAATCAACATCATAAATTGACTAACCATGTCACTAACCTTTACCATCAAGGCAAATAAATCCACTTTGTTATGCCAGTGGACTTATTGTTGTATACTTTAGGAGAACATTTGAAGATATCAGAGAACGGACACCTAGGTTTAAAGTGAAACACATCACCAAAGCTTAGGTTATTTAGCCACAGGACAGCTGTTTTATTATAATGTGTTTTTAATGTTTCCAGGGTGATATTGCTGAGGGCTGTGTGTGTGTGTGTGTGTGTGTGTGTGTGTGTGTGTGTGTGTGTGTGTGTGTGTGTGTGTTGTTTTTACCTATCATTACTTCATCATCATGCATGCATGCATCACACACTACTAGGAACAGTGGGCTTGTCCAGAGAGTAAATAGGGGTTTAGAGACTTGCTCAAGGGCACATCAGTCAACAGCTCTCCCTTCAGTCACAGAACAGCTCCAGCATTCTGGGCCATGGCTGGATATTATAAAGCTGATGAATATTGATGAATATTGTTCACATCAAGGGGTCAGGGGTACCATAATGTTTTTCAAAGGTTCCCAGCTATTCTTGCTACATTCATGCTAATGCATTAGTTTGTGGCTCAGATTTATTGATCCTGAAATTATAGTACACGTCATATGACTACCATATCCATCAAATGATAATTTATCAAATGACTTTTGTCTCATTCCAAATTACTTGAACCAGTGGGGTGGCTACTATATCTTTATTAGCCCTATGCCATTTTATGCTTGTAATCAAGCTTACTTTTCATCACAATTTCTTTTGTAAAGTGTTTTTTTTTTTTTCTAATGGTAGATTACATGACATTTGACTGACGCTTTTATCCAAAGCAACTTACAGGGTATATAGACGTGTATGGACCCACCTGGGATTCAAACTGGCAACCTTCCGCACCACAGTCTGCAGTGTTAACCACTAAGCTATCCAGTCGGTAGATATTTTAGTTTGTTCCACTCTCTGGTCATGAAGACATGAAAGTATCATAATGTTTTTTGTTTTTGTTTTTTTATATAATGACATAACTTCTTGACACACATTTAATGTCTGAAATTTTGTAACATGATGCAAAGGAAATGAAAAGAAACAAATCTGATAGGTGCAGGCTTAAACAACTGGAGGGGAACTTCATATTTTTCGTCTGAGCTCACAGCAAAATGATACACGATTAGAGTGTCGCCTAATTCTGTCCCATACAAACTCATCAGTTCCCATTCAACCACACATCCACTCTGCACACAAATCTAAAGCTTCTGGCACTCACAGCATGGTAAGCTAATGCTCTGGCAGCTGTTCCTCAAACAGACACACACACTGTCACATACACAGACATCACACATCCAGGCTGGGACATTTCCTGGGGTATGAGCATGGGGGCATCAGCAGTATTCCTAGCCAGTATCACCTCATGACTGAGCAAAGAAAGTGCAACAGAGACACACAGAGAGAGAGAGGAAGAGAGAGAGAGAGAGAGAGAGAGGAAGAGATAGACGGCCAGTCACAGTCAGACAGATGAAACAATGAGGGTAATGGAGGGATAAACAGTTGACATCATTGTTCCAGAAAGATCATCCTGTTGGCAGGGTCACTATGTAATTGTGCAATGGGGGGGTTATGGGGAGGCACTTGAACAGGGCCCGGATGTGATGGGAGGCAAAGGGCTATAAATGTGGTTCAGAAGAACACATCGGTACCCATCTCTGCAACCAAGAGTCAGCCTCCTTTACACCCAGTGTTGGTCCATCTCGTCTGAATCTCATCATGGATATCCCCATCCAGTATCCCTGGTACCGCCGCACCTTCCTTCATCGATTCTCTGACCTCTCATTGGGAGAGCCCCTCAATGATTGGCCACTCATGTGGCCTTTCTCCTGGTCCTTCCCCTGGATGAGGCCTTCCTTCATGCGCTGGTTCAACTGGTCTGAAAATGGACACAGTGAGGTAAGTAAAGGCACATTCACTTACAGCTCTAAAATCAACAGCTTCTGTGTAATATTTGTTATAACACCGCCATCTGAGATATTCTTCTAATAATACGAATGTGAATAGAATGCTGAGCAGGCCTTAAGCTTTGCATTATTTCGTTTGTAATATTTACAGAACACCCACCACCACTTTAACACTACTTTTAACACTCACAAAATAATAACTTTATTTATATTATGAATTTCAAAAGCACTATTACAAAGTCACACACAAGAATAAATAAAAAGGTGGTATAAACATTTAACACACAATCATAATCAGTGATTTAAAAAACTAGACCCATAAGATGTTAAATAACTACATGGAACAAAAGACCAAACAGTAAAATTAAGTTTTGAAGGAGATGATGCACAAGAGTTATGAGTGACAAGTTGGAACACTAAAGACTAAAATACAAAACACAAGACACAGCAGTAGCCAACAGCTACTCAAAGCCTATTTTATACACATGATTCAAGGATGTAGAAGTCTTTATATCTGTGTCATATCTTGAAACGCAGATAAGATCTTGCTCTGAACGTGAACAGATTTTGCTGTGTTTTAGTCTCTAACAAATGTACCATCTGTGTAGATGCGCACGGAGAAGGACCGCTTTGCCATTTATCTGGATGTGAAGCATTTCTCACCTGAGGAGCTGTCTGTCAGTGTCAGTGATGATTTTGTCACAGTACATGCCAAACATGAAGACAGACAGGTCAGAAGCAGCACAGTATATTGAAGATAATATTGAACTTTGAACCTTGAAATAGTCCCTAGTTCGATGACGGCTCATTGATTGTAACTGTCTTCTTCCAGGATGACCACGGCTTTGTGTCAAGGGAGTTTCTGAGAAAGTACAAGCTTCCTGCTGGTGTGTTATGTTCAGAAGTCACCTCCAGTCTGTCAGTTGATGGTGTGCTGACAATCACTGCACCTCGGTCATCTCCTGGCCCTGAACGCAACATTCCTATTTCCTGTGATGATACATCAGGAAAACAGAAAATGTAGAACACAGCCTAAAGCCCCACATGCTGTTTTAATACTAACTGGAAGTGCTGCTTTTTTATATATTTAACCTGTTATAGTTTTGTTGGCAGTTCAGTACACACATAGGCAAGCCTTTATGTCTAAACATGTGTGTAGTCAGCGCAAGTGACTTTTAATAAACAAGTATCTAACTGCTTAAACACTTTATTAAAACACTCAGAAAGAAATTGTGCTGTAAACCACAGACCCATTTTGTTTTTATAGACATAATGTGGTAAAGGGCAGAACAATGACCATCTGAGAATATCACAAGCCTACAGAATCACTATTTAAACAATATTTCTCCTGCAAAATGTTTCTGTGCCGCAAGATTTTCATTGTTTAACTATAAAAGAGAGCAGAATAAATATCACATCCTGAAGTCAAATGACATGTTTTTCAAGAAGGGCAATGGAAACTACACAGAAGTGTGCAGCATCCATTTTAAAACAGGGGAAAATATGATGAGATTGTTGTTTACTCTATGAGCATAGTGTTGGTTTCTGTATGTGTGGACAGAACAGAGTTCTACGGAGGCATTGGCAGTCTTTTTTTTTTTTTTTTGTTTACTGAAAAAGCCACCTTGGGACCAGATTTTTGTTAAGAGGAAGAACAAGGGTGATTTGAAGGATGGATTCATGTCTTCACACCTTTAATCACTGGCCTCTGAGCTGCTAAGGTTCATGTATGTGTGAATATGTGAAAAGTGTAATATCTGTGAGAGCATATCTGCTTGTAGGTGCAAAAAAAAAAGAAAAAAAAAATCTCTGTCATTCTGATTGGTAACATCCCCTGGCATATTAACGCAGAAAAATAGAATAAAAGTTGGAACATAAGATTGACAGGCCTGCTGTGTGATTTTATATATTTGATTTGGTCTTTAAGTGATGAAACATATGACCTTTTCATTGATTGAATATAATAACCAGCATACATATTGTACTATTGTATTTTGTCAGGTGTAGACTTAAACTTATGCCCAGTTAAAATTAAGTCCAAATGTTTAAACATTTTCATCTTTAAAAGATTTAAACTGAAATGAGATAAACAGTGACAGTGAAAAAGTAAAACACGCATATATATATAAATTATGGGAACCTGAAAAAAGATGTTTGCAATTTACATATTTCTTCTTTATCTACTGTTTATTATTTGAAAATGCCTGACTGATATGTATTAATCAACCTATGATATGGAGTATGATAATAGACAGAGTTAAGCAGGGAAATATGATGATAGCTTATGGTTATGATATGTAATTATGCTGTAGCACTATTTATTGCAATACAGAGATTCTATATTGTAGATTATCAGCAGCCTAAATGACCAAAGCAGTAATAAACATCATCGATCAATCAGTGCTGGTAGAGTATAGTATTGTCTTCATCATCAAAGGCCGCTTCAGTAACAGTAGAAGTCCCATTTCTGAAAATGAGAACAAACTCACATGAATAAAAAGCATCTTAGTGCGAACTGGACACGTGTGCATAAAAACTTACAGTGGTCTGGACTTCAGTGGAGGCTGGCATTAGAGGATGTGTCTCCTCCACCACACTGCTGGGAAAGTGACCGACACGAGCCTCCTGCTGGCCGTAGTAAGAGTCCTGGACCTGCAAATGATTAAGTTTAGGAAAGTGAATGTAAATGCTGCACATCATGCTTAACTTAACTTAACTTAACTTAACTTAACTTTACTTTACTTTATGGCAAAAATAGATAAATTAATTAGCCAATTTAGACTACTTATTTTAAACATTCAACATGTCATAAATGTGACTTAGAAAACCAATCTGGTTTTCTTATATACAAATGTGAGACAATAATCTGGAAAAAGATATCAAATGGTTCTTTTACAAAGAAAGAAATGGTATATAACTATATTAATTTAAATATTTGGAGGAGTGAGACCTCATTTGCAATATAACAAAGAATGAAAAATAAAATTAGTTATGATAAAAGTGATGAAATACACAAGATAACTCAATAAAATACAATTAAAAAAAATAGTTAAAATATAAATCATGAGAATTAGTTAAAATTATGTATTAGTAAATTGGTGAAATTGTCTCAAATCTCAATTTTTATTTTTTTTTTAAATCTCAATTTAGCAGTGTTGTGCCAGTTCACAGTTTTTCTGAACTAGTTCAAGTTCAGTTCATACATGCTCAAAGTGAACTGTTCACGT
>JAPSES010000044.1:12679933-12726581 GCA_029822895.1 Maxillicosta whitleyi | reverse complement strand
TATTCAGTTTTCTTATATGCATTACCAATATCACCATAATAATAATTATTTAATTCTATCTTTAACACAGTTGCTGTCAGTAAGCCTTATGTCACGGTGAGCAATGTAAATCCGTTGGAAGGATCAAATATTTGGATGAGATGCAATGTGGAAAATGGGACAGAACCAATCCAGTATGTGTGGCAATATGAAACCAGCAGTGGTGAGACCACAGTATTTCCACAAAGCAATACCAGTATGGTCAACATGCCCAACATCAACCGTAACCACACAGGCTGGTATGACTGTCAGGCCAGCAACACAGTGAACAGAGACAGATCTGACCGAATATGGCTTGACATTGTCTGTGAGTATTTATACAACATCAGTCATTTAAGTTACTTCATAAATAATCTCAGATTTTATCTTTGTATGTAATGTTCTACTACAGATTATACAAATCTTTACTTTTAGAATGCTTTTACAGTCAATAATCCTTAGTGGATTTGGAATTGTATACACATATTGCACCTCTGCTTTTTGTGGGATGCACAAACCCCTCTATGCATATCGCTGTTATGTCATGGTGTGTCTTATCCCCGCAGACCCCCCTGACGGCTCCCCATCCTGTTCTATGGACATAGCTCTGAACCACACCTCTCTGAAGCTGCTCTGCTCTTGGCCCGGAGGAGTTCCTCCTCCAACTCTGAACTGGAATGGAGAAGATGTAACCACCAGGCAGCAAACAAACCCACTGAGCAACACTGCCATCTTGCTGCCTCCTAAAGGCGTCACTTACAGCAACAGCTTGTTCACATGCAGCGGCTCCCACCCTGCATTAAAACAAACAACAGAGTGCAGCATACGCACATGTAAGTGAGGAAACACAACAAAGAACCATGAAAGACACTCATGATAGAAAAGAGAAAAGGATTTAGATGATTAACTATATCCTTATCAAAGCTTAACAAGTAGAAATTTTATTTAGTATGTTCATTCAATGTATAGTAAAAATTTAATATAAGTTTATTGTGATTATGGACAGTATTTTCATCAAACAAATATACTTTATCATTATGTGGTAGAGTGGTCCTTTTTGATATTTAACATCCTGTGATGTACAAGGGGGTGCTAGAATGAATGAAAATGTGTTTACAGTTTCGGGAGCATAACTGTGAATATTCAATACTTTAAAAAATAAATTTATAAATTTTTTCCACTGTTTGCCCCAGTTTCTCACTTATGTATTGCAGTGGTGGATTTTACCATTCTGTCTGTCATCCATCTCTGCTAGCCATCATGGCATTTGTAATTATTTCACTCCCAGAACAAAATTATAGAACAATCCAATGTTTTTGCAATCAAACTACATGTGAACTACTCAAAACACAACTCCTTCAGTGTCAGTGATCAAACTAAATTAAACTCCTTAAGAAATATTGGTGTTGTGTGGACAGACAGACATGCCATGGCTCTAGCAGCAACAAATCACAAACTGGATTACATGACAAAACCTGTATAATTCTGATGATCTTGTAACAGCAGAATATAAATTACACATTTTTTCTGTTTTATATAAACCTGACTCCATCTCACTTTAGCTTTTGCTCCTCCTCCAGATGTTCCCCCAGGGGAGCCACTGTGTTTTGTTAATGTGACTAACAACCTGCAGTATCTGATGTTATCCTGCTCCTGGGATGGAGGGGTCCCCAAGGCCTTGGTGAGGTGGGAGGGTCCAGGTGGTCAGCACAAAAGTGAGGAGGAGAGCTCCAACACCCTAGTCCTTCTCTACGGCACTGCCCGCAGTGAGAGGCCTTATACCTGTTACGCTGAACATCCACTTCTGGGTCAAACCAAGACCTGCAGAGTCAGTTTGGGTCAGTGTGCACTGTCAGACACAAAGTGGATCATACTGTATTAACCTTAAAATTACAATGCGCATCTATCAAGACAATAAATGGAGTGTATGACACATTGTAGGTGCAAACCCCTAATGATTTCATGATTAATTAAATGTATATTTGGAGTAAGAATAACCACTTAGAATTCCAACAACTCAGCTCCTTGTTCATTTTTATAGAGTGGACATATTTGTGAAATATTAGGCCATTTCTCTGCTGAGTTCTGATTTTTCCTGACAAAATGTGATCCTTTTGGACTGTTTCACCAAACACATTATAACGTTCTATGACTTCATCTTTAACGCAGTTTCTGTCAGTAAGCCTTACATCTCGGTGAGTGATATAAATCCATTGGAAGGATCGAACATTTGGATGCGATGCAATGTGGAAAATGGGACCAGACCAGTCCAGTATATGTGGCAGTACGAGACCCAGGATGGTGAAATCACAGTTTTTCCACGAAGCAACACCAGTATGGTCAACGTGTCCAATGTCGGCCGTGACCACACAGGCTGGTACCGCTGTGTGGCCAGTAATGCAGTGAACAGAGAGAGATCTGACCGAATATGGCTCAATGTTGTCTGTGAGTATTTGTACAGGATTAGTCATTTGATAAATAGTGACTCATTATGTAACATGGTTTAGTCATTGTTCTGCTTCTACTGGCCAACCTACATTTTTATTTCAGCTGTTTATTTAACTCTTAATAATCTACAACTATTTTTGTAAGGACTGCCAAATTAATTTTTCATGACATCAAACCTTTACTAAGTGATTTATCACTATTTATAATGATATTATCTGTATTTTTCAGTGATATTTATTTATTTAAGAACCATGCCCATAAAAGCTCAGTGTAAAAAAAACAGAGGTTATTTTTGTCAGAACAGAAAAAAGTGAAGATAAAGGGACTTTTGCAGCAAAAGATATTATTAACTGAACACAAAAACAAGTATAAATTTGTCAGATGATATGGGTAGAAAGTGGCGATGTTACTAGATTTACTACAAAGCTTCTGAACATCCAAAAAAACATATATGATGATGTGATGATGAAGCTGATGACCTACATTTTACGTGAATTGTTTCAAAGCATTGATAAGATTATAGTGGTTCAAAGGTTATTAGATCAGATCATGCTTTTGGTAACCGATGGCTGTTTGAGTCTTCAAGCATGAACACGTGTCCATACTTTAAGTGTTCAACTGTCTTCTCTTCTTAGATGGGCCTGAACTTCCTCGGATAGTCATGACTCCAGCCAACATGACAAGAAGTGGATACTCAGCCCTAGAAAAACAAAGTGTATCTTTACTCTGTGAAGCTCAGTCCAACCCGACCAGTCAGTACCTCTGGTTCTTCAACAACTCCCAGGTTGATGCTGGACCTGAGTTGACAATCGCCAGTGTTCAGCGAATGCAGACGGGCGACTACGCCTGCTTGGCTCAGAACACCTTCCTCAACACCCGCTCCAAAAAAACCATCAGCTTGACTATTTACTGTGAGTCTGACCTTTGAACTTAGACCGTAACGTCTTCCTGTTCACATTTTCAGCTGTCTGTCTTGTGGAACATTTTAATCACTTTTTATTTTCATCTTTCAGCACTGTTCCTTCATAGTTTCACTCACATTCAAACCTCTTCCGTGCTTGGTGTTAAGGTTATTCCTTTTTAAGCTGGTTGTTGATGTGGGTGCTGTTGTGATTACTGTTACATTGATGATACTGTGATGACAGTCTAACAGTTTTGTTTGTCTTTTTTGTTATCTACTTAGGTGAAAGACTCAAAAACACACCACACACACACACACATGACATGCACATCATTGCTTAAAACCTACACAGCACCTCACATTTCTTCTTTGTATCTTTCTTCCCTGCTCCTTATCTTTCCTCTCTCTGGCTCTGTGTGACTATTCTTGTGAAATATGCAGTGAAATTTGCTAAAATGCATAACTTTGGACTGTTGAAAGTTAGGTGTTTTATAGAATAATAATTATGAAAATAACTGCAGATTAATAGATCATTAATAGATTTCTAATTATAGACTTTACTCAGATTTGTTAGTTTATGACTTTTAAAAACATTTGTAATCATGTACTCAGTAAACAATATAATAAAAACCTGTTCTACACCTGCATGTCCACAGTAACCTTTGTAACCAGACTTTGCACATCATGGTGTATCTTGTCCCCACAGACCCACCTGATGGCTCCCCCTCCTGCTCTGTGGAGGCAGCTGTGAACCACACCTCTTTGAAACTGCTCTGCTTCTGGGCCGGAGGACTTCCCCCACCCACCCTGACCTGGAGTGGAGACCTAAAACTTATGGGGCGAGATCAGCTTAGCACAAAGCAACAATCAAACCACAACACTGCCATGGTGCTGCCTTCTGAGGGCATTGCCTCCAACAGTTCATTTACATGCACCGGATCCCATCCAGTCTTAAGGCAACCAATAGGGTGCATCATACGCACATGTGAGTCTAGAAACACAACACAGATCTACAAAATCTTCAACTGATTTTATTTTGTATTTGAAAGAAGACTGTATAGGTCATAAATATTGAAAATCTTCTACAGAATAATATTAAGTAGTGTATCTTGTGGGTCATTTTAATGTTTGACAGTAAAAATATAGTTCATTGTCATATATATTTTTCATTTATATACTGCACTATACCTTTTTCATAGTCCTGTATCTGCTGAATGTAAAATCTTGTAAATGTATCAACTTAATATAAACCTTTTGACATCTCACTCCAGCATTTTCTCCTCTTCCAGATGTTCCTCCAAGGGAGCCAGTATGTTTCGCCTATGTAACTAACAATAAACAGTATCTGATGTTGTCCTGCTCCTGGGATGGAGGGGTCCCAAAGGCTTTGGTGTGGTGGGAAGGTCCTGGTGGTCAAAACAAAGGGGTGCAGGAGAGCTCCAACATCCTCATCATTCGCTACGGCAGTGCCCACGGTCACAAGCCTTACTTTTGTCATGCTAAACATCCACTTCTGGGTCAAACCAAGACCTGCAAACTCACACTGGGTCAGTGTGTGCAATAATAATATTATTATACATTCATTAATATAGTAAATAAAGGGAAGAGTGAATCTAAAATGCATTTTCTAATGCATTTTCAAAGCAGGAAGAATTAGTTACAATTCCAATTACACTACTCCTTTATTAATTTTGATGGCTCTCCTCTTCGTAGCTGTTTGTGTTCCAAAGTAATGTGCAGGTCCTACACAGGTAGCACTCCCTCAGCCTCTATTACCCAATTTGACAGACCAGTAGCCCCTATCCCAATACTGTTCCATCAATTTACAGTGCTTTAATCACTTCCACTTGTTTGCCTCTTCCATGCGGTTCAGCAAGGGAATGGTCAGTAGTAGTAGTAATCAATAGTAACACTATGATGAGGCTAATAAGACCATCCTGTCAGGTCTTAATGAAGTTATCATGATGTGATCTGAAGACTGAGTTGCCTCCTTAAGTCAAACCAAATCTCTGGTCCAATTCAAGGGCAAGATGAGGAAACACTGATCTGGGCTGCACCTTGGGCACCAGCCCCAAGAAAAGCATTTTTAGAGATGACCTCTGCCGCTGTCCTTAGCACTGGGACATGTCCTAAATATGCGACTGGTTAGACTGGATATTTACACCAATGACTTTGGTGCGGAAGGTTGCCAGTTCAAATCCCAGGTGGGCGAAGTCCCTTTATGCTATACATGCCTCTATCTTGTAAATTGCTTTGGATAAAAGCAAATGTAATGTCCTCCAGTAATGACCCTCCCCCAGCACTGTTTGGCAGCTGCTGTGATTGAAAGGGGGCATGAAGAAGATTCCAGTGTGCTCCAGATGTAGAGATTACCTTCACAGGTCATACAGAGCTGAACCATGAATTTGTGGTTCTGAGGTACTGAGTGTGAAATCTTAAACCAGGAGGTCTTCTCTGCACCCTCCCATTCTGTTCATGGATGTCCATTGTGTTGGTTTATCATAGTTGGACATGAAGGCTTTTGGCCCCACCTGTCCAGTTGCCAGTACACCGATGAAAACCCTACATCTTGGCTGACACTTTGCTATTTGAAGGCTCTGCCGTTCTTGTCTGTTTGCACCATAATGAATGTTCAAACCAATCCACGGAGTTGTCACAGAAAAATACTTCTCCTGTATTAGAGGCTCTGACCTCTGTCTCATCAGGAAGCTGGACTTTGTTTTTCTTTTCTTACAGTGATGTACTCCTTATGTGCACAGCATTAATCTCTAATGGAGGATGCTGCCTTTCCATCGCCTCCACTATTGAGAGGATAATGCAGCAAAAGCCATAGGACTCAAAGTTGTTACATGCTCCTGGTTGCTTGGCAACCCACAACATTCCTGAAAATGCAAGCACATATGTAATGCAGGCTCTCTGACTTCTCTGTGATGGATGGATGGGATTGCAGTGCCATCCAAAAAGAAGCTAAAGTTCTCCACAGATTTCCACTCTTCAGAACCCTGGACATGGACTGTTTGACCCACCTGGAGCTGGGCACTGATGATGTGGTGAAGTTAGGTCCTCCACAAATGTCTGATGGGAGCTAACACTACAACAGATGAAGTTTGACCATTATGATCAGGTCCAGTGTAGTCTCAACCAGTGTGTAGGGAATTGAGTCCCATGCATTGGTGAAATTAGGTTCTCCTTACTTATATGTGCTCCTGTTCTGATCAGTTGATATTCTTCATAATTGAGATTTATGTAAATGCCACTAATGATCAAAACTTGGTGTAACGCACAGTGATGTGCATCTGAGGGTACTAGACATCTATCAAAATTTTACATTTAACCTTATATTTGCACGTTTAGCCTCTATTAACTCATTTAATTCATGCGTCTTCTATAGAGGCTCCTGTGTTGCTGACGCAGAGGCGAGTCGTGTCTGTGTTTGAGGGAAGTGATGTCCAGCTAACCTGCAACCTGAGATCCAACTATCTCCCCACCAATGAAATAACCTGGTTTAACAATCATGGTAAAGGCATTCAGGATACGTCAAAGTACATCCTGCTGCGAACGTCTGCATGGGCCAACCTGACTGTGAGAGACACAGATGAACGACAAGACAGCGGCGAGTACAGGTGCACGACTTCCAATGCAGTCGGAGGAACAGAAATCAATGTCACATTAGTGGTAAAGAGTAAGTAGTATTTTCAGCAGATTTCCTCATATGTGATAAAGGTCTGAACAGTATGAAGAAAAAATGGGACTGTCTCATTCTAGAATTCTGACCGTTTAGAATATAACTTCTATTTTGCTTTTTTTTTTTTTTTTTTGGTATGACTGGGCCACTATATAGATTTGTGGCTAATCCCACTATGAGGAATAGATAGAATATAAAAACACTGTAAATTTTATCAAGTATATAATGAAGACTTATTACTGACTGATTAATATAGGGTTTGTTTAGCCTCAATATGTAAAGTAATTCATCCTAAATCAAAACTTTTCAGACATGTCAGAATTTTCCATCATGAACATGTAAAAAAGACAATATTCCAATATTGTGCTAACTCCTCTTGTTGTATACTAACAATATGAAGATAATATGTGCTAAACAGGTCAGATTTACTGACAGATAGCTCAGAATTGTTCTAAAATGTTTCAGACATTTGTTTTTGAACTTGTGGGTTATGTCAGAAATCACCACCCTTTTTGGGTTGAAGCTCCTTGGTAGTTTCCATTTCAGAAATAGCCTGATGAAATTGTCCAACTGTCATCAATTGCCTCACACAAAAGGACAGGAATAAAAAAAATCAAGGTGTGAGTGATGAAAATGGGCTGTGACATTGTGTAACTCATACATTCATATACATGTCTCATCCAGAAAATTCCACCACTTGCACAAATCAATCCTAAAATGTTAATTCTAGAGCACTAATCTTAGAGGAGAATATGGGATCATCAGTTCTCCAATCTGTGGTCCAATGAAAATTACAATTTTCAGTTTTGTGTCAGAGTGGATCCTGAATCTACATTCATCTGAATGATAGATTGTGGAAATAAAACACTTTTTTTATTTGTGCAAGATTCTAAATTCTGAACTGGAATCAATACAATTAATGTAGGAAAACCATTGCTGACCAGTGTAACAGAGGTATGATGACTTAAAAATAAACTTTGTGGTGATAACTTTGACAATTAGTGTCTGCAAGTCAAGAGCAGTAAAAACAGCTATGTAGTAGCTTTACTGAAGAACAATATTACAATTTTATGTGTTTTTTCCCCTGTACTGTACATTGCAGAGAGTAGCACTCAGCACTAATGTGTCATTTTCATTATTTTAGTTTAGGCGTAAAGTGATAAAAGGTTGTATTGTATTGTTTATTTACCAGGATACCCCATGCCGCCAAACACAACCCTGGTCAGAGTGATGTACAACACCCATCATCGTAACCAGGTGGAGCTGGAGTGGCAGGTACATGAGGAAGAAGAGAACCAAGGAAAGTGGACAGGCTTCATCTTGGAACACAGATGGGTGTCAGAGCGACCAGGGAGGAAAAGCAACAGCAGCAATCCAAAGGTCAAAAACGAGGAGAAGATCAGTCAGATAGTCTGGTACCGTAACATCATCCAGGACCCGGAGAGTCGAAGTCATATAGTAGGAAGCCTGACACCTACTGTCACCTACCAGTTCCGCATCACACCCTTCAATCACCGCACCCTCGGACACCCCTCTGCACCAAAGACTCCAGGTACAGACTGAGGAGAGTCCTATCTTCTGTCAAAGCAGGCTTGTGTTAACATATAATAAAGAAAAGGCAGGAGAAGGAAAGATAATGTTCTATTCTGAAAAGTGGCAGGTTGGTTAGGTGATGGTTACAAATACTGTTGATGATAGTGCCATGCTGTGATTACCGTTACACTGATGAATACTGTGATGACAGTCTAACAGTTTTTTCTTTTTGTGTTATTCACATAGGTGAAAGAATCAAACACAAGCAAAACACACACATATACAAAGACAAGCACATCACTGCTTAATACTTACACATCACCTGCTCTTCTTCCTCTGTACCTCCTTCCCTGTTCCTCATCTTTCTTCTCTCTGCACCTGTGTGATTATTCTTGATGTTGTTAATTTTGTTCAGAATATTTAGATCAGCTCATGATTGTTCAAAGTGTAGTAAGTTTGGAGGTCAGAGGTCAGAGCAGGATAGGCCAGTGGTTCTCAACCAATGTACTACCACTGTTTCAAGTGACACGTACACATGAAAATGTACTTTAAAGAGAGACAATGTGACAGCTGAGACTGTTGAAACTGTTAAGATGACTCCTTCATGCTTACATAAGTTGTGTTAATTAAAAAATAGAATCCTAGATTGTGGGAAGGTATAAAAGCATTTTAAACAGTCTCAGACTTTTTTTTTTTTTTTTTAGTAACTAATCAGTTAATTTATTGTCAACATAATTTGAATATCTGCAGTAGTTGTGCGTTTTGTGTTGAATTTTCAAATTTAACAGTAACAGGAACAATAATTTCTGATCTTTATTCAGATCATACACATCAAAGTCCAAATGTTAACAGTAAAACACAGAAGTGATGATTAGAGGCCAATAGTGAAACAAACACGTGTAAAAGTCAGCAAACTAATAAAGTACTGTTAAGAAATTAACTAAGATCAGCTGATATGAAGTTAAACTTAAAACTGAAGTATAGTGATTTGAAAAGGAGTGTGTGTTGTTTCATATGAGTTTAATATTGTGTACAATTCATCTTAAATATCTTAAACATTCAGGCTTTAGTCTTATGACCAAATCTCTGAACAGGATTTTTGATGAACTTTTAACATTTTTCATATAAAGCACGTCATTTTCTGAATTTACTTTCAGAGAAACAGTCATTACATGGGATAAGAACCACTGCAAGGGATAAAATGTGAAGAAAAAAAAAATCTGTTTATCAACATTAGTATAAATCTGTGTTTTGTGAGAGATGTACTGTATTGCAATATGTAGCTGTGATGTGTTGCAGCGGAACCACGATACAACGCGTTGCCTGCTATCATCGGTGCAGCCATAGGCGGGATGCTGTTTGCAGCATTTCTCACAATGCTGCTGCTCATCTTCATAATCCGCAACCGAAACAACAACCCCCGTGAGTCCCACACCTTCATCCTATCATCAAGCATTTATGAACCACTTGTCCTGTAATGTGGCATTCATGTTTTGCTTTGGTTCCAACAGGACTGCATGACATGCTGTTTGGCATGTAAGTATGTGTACATCTGTTTATCTGAGCTGTTTGTGCAGACATTGAACCAAACTTTGTTTTCTTTCTCATTATATTCAGGCATCATGGCCAATCGAGGGAAAACATTAACTTTCCAGAGGATGAGGTGGTTGGAGGGTCAGAGGGAGGAATAGAGGATATTGGTGGATTATCTAGTTCAGGTAGAGTGAACCAACACCAGTACACATTTAAAATAATGACACATTTAGACAACGATATTTGATACTTATACTGAACCCATTTTGGTAAAAGAAAGGGTTGACATTTAAATCAATGAAATATATTATTATTTATCTTATATATTGTTTTGTTTTTGCAAGATTGGAGGTAAAAAAAAAAAAGAAAAAAATAACTCGGTATACTCAGTGACAATCACATGCTATGGTGTTTCATACAACAATGTATGAAGTACTGATCACTATATGTATATATATATATATATATATATATATTCAAAGCTACTGCAAGTTGAAGTGCAGATTAGAAAAGAAAAATTGTCACAAAGGTTTTAATAATCTGTTTTTAGTGTTAATAGCTTTCTTGAGGACTCATTTATTCTTTCAAGCTTTTATTTACACCTCTAAAATCATAATTTACAATAATGTCTAAACACAACGTTACATATAACACAGCGTATGTTGAGGCTAAGTTGTTTTGGATGAGTCCCGAATCATGCAGGGGTTTTACAATTCTCCATGTGCTTGTTACTAAAAAAGAAAAAATGATTGAATAAGCGTTATTGTCTGAATCAGCCCTATATGTTTGTCACATAAGAGAGTTCATATTTGATCATGAATAATTTTAAATGTGAAATGTATTTAAACTTATACTTTTTACATGACTAGAGGCAGATGAGAAACTGTCGACTCCACTGATCACCTCATCTTAATTGTTTTCACTTGACTGTGAACACTGATGTTTGTCTCTTCCAGGTCCGTCGGTGGCTTTACCCAGAGCAGCTTCACCCCTCACTGTCACACCCCAGAGTGCCACTTCCCCTGGCCCAGCCCCTCCCCCTGGAGACGATAACGACCCTGTCAGCGTCACCATCACAGTCAAATCTATAGGCTCATAGACAACACTGACTGTTTCCATTATGATTTGGTGTTTTATAGACACTTTCCACATCTATTCCAACTGTTACCAGCATGTCATCATATAACTATCACACTATTTACAGTAATTACAGGATCTCCAACTAGTCTGTCACACATTTGAAATATTCAGCTAAAGGGTGGATTTGTATTCAGTTAGGTCAGCAGAGTTTTTACATGTGAAAAAAGAGTTGTTGTTTTTTTTTAGTTTTGTCCACTTGGAGGAAGTGGAAATTGTAATTTGCTTAATTTTACAACGTAGTGTTATGGAGCATTTGTTAGCAATAGTAGCTTATCAACCTGTGCAGCAGTTACAAGAGCAAGCAATATATTTTCTGCCAACTCCTCAATGTTTGCTCAATGCTTTGATTTGTCATTAGTTGTGTTTTGTTGCTTGTTAGATGTATTTCCAGCCAAAAACACCCTGGTGTGAGAAGTGGCAACAATCTAAATGGGTTTGGGGGACATTCAGAGAATATAAGAGCATGAACCAACTGCACAGGTCATTATAGCCATTGGGGAATGAAGGTTGAGATAATAAAATACTTTATCATTTATGCCTCACATTTTTAGAAACTTGCCGTTTACAAACTTTCACCTGGTCAACAACCAGTGGTGGTTGGTGTCTGATTCTCCTTTGCGTAACATATTTTCTGTAGTTTTTCACTGGAGGCAGGACAGACCAGCACACACACTCCGATTATGAAGCCATTGTTTTAACTCATGCAGAGGTCTGTGTCCTGCTGAAATAACCATGTATGTAACAGGCGTCAAACATACGGGCCAAAACCATCCCACCAAATGGTCCAATCCTACTTGTGGGATGAATTTGTAACATGTAAAAATTACACTGAAAATATTAACACACAAGCATTTGAAAATCATTTGAGTTCCAGTTCCACAAAATTCGATCTCATGTGTGTTAGACATGTTAAATACTGTCATAATAACCTATAAATAAGGACAACCTCAAATTTTCCTTTTAGTGTGAAAATGTTTACATTTATTAACTATCCTTTCATAAAAGAGGAAAACAAATCAATCTGAAATGCCTTGGGCAGTACAATTTTACCAATATTCTGTCTGTTACTAAATGTTTTATGCATTTGTAGATCAACTGTGATCTGCACGTTGTAATATACATGTGTAAATGAAAAACTGAGGCATGATATTGTTAAAATTGTATTTATTTTTTTCTTAAAACATTTCAGGCTGTTCGTTTTATTCGTATTTTTAAGGAAACTTTGTAGATGTAAACATTTTACTTTACTTTTTTCATTATTATTATATTGCTTGGCCCACCTGACATGATATTGGGGTGTAAGTGGCCCCTGAATTGAAAATGAATTTGACACCTGATGTTATGGGAAAGGTTGACTGCCATTCTAAAACTTTATCTTACACCCTCATATTGATGTCATCTTCACATACTGGTTAGAAATGAGATCATAAATGCAGGCTTAGGCCACAAGATGCTGTTTTTGCAACTTTCTCTACAAAGTCATAACAAAAGTGGTGTTTGCGTTTTCTCCCCATGTCTATGGGGGTTCCCTCTGAGTACTCCAGTTTCCTCCCACCATCCAAAGACATACACTTCAATCAAATCACCTGTAGGTATGAATGTCAGTAGCTGTTTGTAAATATGTCAGCAGTCAGTAATGTACCCTGCGTTCATCTGTTGGTAGTAGTAGTGTAGTTGAGAAGCACCAAAATCTCTGTAACCCTCCCAAAGATCAAGTAGTTGAAAAAATTTACGACTTATTACAACATTAAATCCAAAGTCCAACCTCACCTGTTTTAAGTTAATCATTAAGTTCATCAAAAGATCTTTTTTCAAATAATTTATTTGAGACTTTGGACTATCATGTCATAACATATCAGACATAACACAATCAGAACACATCGGTCTTCTCACAGGAATAAAAAAATCAAAACACATCTGTCCCTATTTGAACATGATGAAGTTCACAATCCAACTAAACATAGTTGTCAAGTGCTTCTACAAAGTGTCATCTTTGAAATGGCCTCTTCCTTAAACTTAACTGGTTCTCAGAAGGATACGAACACAAGAAAACAAAGAGCAAACAAAACAGACAGCGTTAAAAACAGTAGAACAGCTAAATATATACAGGTTTTCTCTTCAAAGTCCAATACAGTGTGGTAAACTGTAAACAGAAGCTGTGAGGATGAAGCCAGTCACATCAGGGGGTGTAAAATCTTCTGGGTGCTGATAATATCACCAAGTTTCTGTTTAATCTTCACGAAGAGACGCTTAAACTCCAGACCGTCGCCCTGAAAATACACAGAAAGAAGCCATTAATTTAGTCAACAGAAAGAAGGCATCAGTGACTATTTCATGTTTGGAATGTCATGGTATATGGACACATTTTAGGAGGTTGCAGTTTTTCAAAGTGAAGATTTCATGCATTTCTTCAGGATATCTGACAGTAATTCAAACACAAAACCATGAGCAGGAGCATGTTATTACAGGGTTTCTGCAGGTATCAGCAAACCTTGTTTAATGCCCTTTTCAATGCCACTTTAAACAAATTAATGCCCACGTCCAACTGCAGATACAGTTTTATACATAGTTTGATGACAGTTTACCATTGACAGGCTTTAGGTTCTGAATAGTTCCTCCTCCAATCACTTCTTCTGAAACTTGCATTTTCCCCATATATATATGACATTGGCTAATATTCCCTCTGCTATTTCACTACGGTATGACCACGTTCACAACATGTTGCATTCCAATCATACGGTGTTGTGACTTTGTGTATTGGCCATAAACACCCAATTAAAGGGGTCCACCTATCAATCACACTATATTTCTGATCAAAATTACTAAATGTTTATATAATCAAAATAAATCATGAATAACAATGCCCCCCACCTCCCCCCAATCTAATGTATTTAATTTTTTAATGCCTCTAGACATTGAATTTCCTGCTTTTTAATGCCATTGAAAGCGTTCATTTTCACAAAATCTATTTAATGACTTTTAATGGTTTTTAATGACCTGCATAAACCCTGTATTAGATTTTCTTTCATTTTTTACTCTTTAATTGACTACACAATTAAATAATAAGTATATTTGAAAATAAAAATGGTTATTACACATTTCATCATGTTACACTTTTAACTAATAACCTTTTCACTTCTTGTTGGTTTATCACAAATAATTCACATCACACATATTTACCATCTTTTTTGTACAGTTTACAGTCAGTGCTATTGGAAAAAGTGACTTTACTTTTACAAATGCAACAAATTGCAAAAAAAAAAAAAAAAAAAAAAAAAAAAAAACCCACCTTGGACAATCTGAAGTCCAGCAACACTTTCTGATCCATCTCCAACAAATGGACTTTGAAGATGAGTTTGTTGTTGCGTTTGTCCAGTGTGCTCAACGTCACCTAGAAAACAGAGGTTTTATAAACATTCATGTATTCTGGAAGAATTAGACTAATATAAAAATCAACCAAGGATTAATTATGTAGGGAATAAGAGTGTGTGTGTTGGCTGTAGCAAACCACCTGTTAGGTGTTACACAATGTGAAGTGTGAATGTGTGGGTGTGGTTTGTTACAGTGTAAATGTACCTGTTTGGTGCAGCTGCATTTGAAACCAAGTCCCAGACCATCACAGACATCTTGCAGAGCAGAGAAGGAGGCATCGGCGTTCACATTGGTGAAGAAACGAGTCATTCTCCGCACTAATCTCTGCCAAGGATTCTTTAAACAATAAAAAAAAATTTAAAAAGAGAAAAACAAGGATTGATAAATCAACACTACATTCTGAGGTTTAAATTGTATTAAATTCCTGGTATAGTTTAACATTAGGCACATTCTTAATGACATTGATACTGCAGACTGTTTTCAGCAACTGGAGTAAATTATAATCTTTGACAGACAGGAGCACAATCAATAACATCAATCAGCAATGATCAAATATTCTACCTGTGGTGGACTGAATCACCATATCCTAACTATTCTGAGTTCTTGTATTAAAACCATTATAGATATGCCCTGGGAGTTTAAAAGCAGTATAATTCAAACTACAAATAAAGTAAAGATTTTAGACAAGATCCCGGAGTTAGATGTCACTTTCATTGATTGGTGACATCAGAAGCAAATATTTAAAATATCTGGCCAAAAAAAAAACCTCTTCCACAATAAATGGATGACCAGTCTTACAACTAGAATATTTACACATACACACTACATTTTGTTTTTTTAAGTTTGTGACCAGTTAAACCTGCATTTTAAAGTAATTCAGAAGACAAAACAAGACCCTCATAGGAGATTAACAAAGAATGTAAAAAAAAAAGAAAAAAAGTGCTATTTAAAAAGCATAGACCCTTTCAAAATAAAATCCACTTCCAAGGAAACAAAATCCAATGCAACAGTAAGTACCAGACTTACCTGGCTGGCTCCTGGCGTCCCCATTAGCTGACTTCCCAGCAGCATGTGCTCCGGTTTGGTCGGCTGGGAGAAGCTCACTTGACCATCAGTTTGGCCAAGGAATGACACCGTTTCACAGCCTCCTGGGGCGAGATCTGGCTGAGAGCTGGAAAACTGCATCCTGTCATCACTGCAAAAAGGAGACCGGGTTCTTTTTGTTTCTGTCAAATGCCCGAAGACAAATATATATGATTGAAAATATGAAGACAAAACTCTTACCTGTTGGCTCGAGACAGGACTCCGACTTCAGAGCGAAAATGCTTGTTCCCAGATGAGACTGGTGGTTGCTTTACACCTACAAAAACAGAGATGTACGTCAATGTGCTGAACAACTGAAATACTGAAGTGACTCCAGTGTAATTATTTGGGGAATTGCCTTGCGTGAACCAGCGGTCATTTTTAAGGTCTGAGATGGTAATACGTCTGTCTGGATTGGGCAGAAGTAATTTGGACAGCAAACCTACAGAGAAACACAAGAGTTACACCCAGGAAATTAAACTCAATGACAAAAAAATATATTTAAACATATGCTAATTAACTTTACCAAGAAGCATAGGCTGTATTTTCTTCCAAGGAGGTAGGTAGGTTTTCTTTTGCAGCCAATCAGAGTACTCCTGACAACTTTCACTGGGTTGATCCCACGGTAACTCTGAAACAGAAGTGACAAAAAGGGTTTGTCAGCATGCAATTTCAAAGTCAGCTTTAATGTCAGTTTTTCCATATGTACATTGTATACAGAGAAATTGAAATGACAAAACTATGGTCTCACCATACAACAACGAACATAGTAAACATATTTTTTTAAAAAAATACACATGTATATAAAAAAAAAGAATATAATATAACTATAAAAAGCAGGGGTTGAGGAGATAAAAAAATAAAAGTGGCAGTGACACTACAGTTCAAAGTAGTTCCTAGCGCACTCCCTGATATCAGGGTGTGTGTGTGTGTGTGGGTGGGGGGGTCACTGACACGTTTCAGACTTGTTTTTCTGTTTTTCAATCTGTTCTGTCAGTTATATTATTTTATACACAAGACATTACAGTTTTACTCTCTTTTCAAATTAATACACACATGTTAGTGAATGGTCTCAGTTGTGGTATATGTGCAAAGACCCGTTGATGTTTGAGTGCTTCTTGATTTTTTTTCCCAATATTTTTGTTTCATGTACAACACACTGAGCTCACTGTAAACTGGCAAGATCAGAACACTCAAAGAAAGCTCCTAAAGCAGGAATAACATCAGCATGTCCCACCACTTACTGTGAAAATACTACATTCAGAATAAGCCTGTAAATTCAGATTCAGATTCTGCTCATATTGAGTGATGGTGGGATAACAGTGTGCATGTAAACATAATAAATGGTGGACTCAGCTGTGAAATAACACAGGCTAATGGTACCTCCAGCCAGCATGGCAGTGAGGACGATTCCACAAGCCCAAATGTCTGCAGGCTGAGCACTGAACTCTGTTTGGCTGAGAAGCTCTGGAGCCACATATGGAAGAGTCCCACAGAGTCGGGTCAGAAGACGCTCTCGTCCTTTGTGGCGAAACATTGTTGCTAGGCCAAAATCTGTCAGCTTCAGGTTATCTGAGGTGAAGAACAACAGTAGGATTATTTATCTATAACATGCAAATTAAGGGTTATTATTTACTTACAATATGCAAATTAAGCGTATTTCTCAAATGCGGCCTTCACCCACCTTTATCATCCAGCAAAATATTCTCTGGTTTTATGTCCCTGTGAGTGATGCCAACACTGTGAAGGTACTCCTGCAAGAGGTACAACTGAGAAATTAACACCAAGAAACAGCGACAATTCACATCAACACAAATTTATTTCACTCACCACAGCTGCGATTAGCTGCTGGAAAAACTTGTGAGCATCTTTTTGTGGCATCCCCACATCAGGTTCTGAAACAGAGGGAAATCATTGTCCTCTTCAAAGAAGGTCCAGGGCATGAAACAGATCTGGATTCTACAGTTTTATTAAAGGATTCTCCATCTCATTTTCCTCAGGTGTCTGCTCAATGTCACCATAAGAGTTAAGCAGTAGTGTTGAATATGATCTCGATCTCTGATTGTCTAGTTTATATGTAATGTCTCCTCAGTCAAACTAGTCAGTTTTTATTTATTTTCACTTCATTTTCAAATCTGTCATATTTGATGGCTGCTCCAGAAACTTCCAGACCTCCTCTTGGAATACAGTAACTTCAGATTTGAAAATTGAACTCCCTGCTTATTGTTACTGTCTTTTAATTTTAACCCTGTTTATACTGAGCTTGATAATAAAACTGAAGGCATCCACTTCACCCCAAGAAACCTGGTGATCAATACATGAGTCCAAAAGGAAGTTTTAAGTTTCAAGGAATTGATTAATAACATATATAGATTTCTTTGAGTGTATTAACAACATAGTAGAATTGACATATGAACTAAAGTCTGCAATCTCTCATTATCTAGCTTGTTATTTAGTGCATTGTTAAATTTACATCATTGTGAATGAACATAAAAAAGAACCTTAAACATAATGAATAACAAATTGCATGTTGTGTCTTACCGATTCTGTCAAACAGCTCCCCTCCAGAGCAATACTCCAAGAAGAGATAGACAGTTGAACCTTCCTTTCGATGGCCAAAAAAACGAACAATGTTTTGATGGCTGAGGCTCTAATGAAAGGAAGAAAATGTCACGTCAAGTTCAGCAAGGTTTGCAAAAACAATTGAGGAAAAATACCTTAAAGAATTATTTTTTTTCTGCTTAATCAAAACCATTTAGAGTGTAAATGGTTATGTTTAAATGTTGTCATAGAACCGTTTGTTAATTAACAGTGAAAAGTATTTAAAAATTTGGTTTGATTTATCATTATCATACAGTTTAAAATAATGTATAAAATAAATGATTCTATCTCCTTCCTACCCTAAAGGATACTTACCTTATGGACGCAGACCTCCTTCTTAACATTTTCAGCGCATTCTTTGGCCTGAGAAGTATCGATCACCTTCACTGCGACTGCCTCCTCAGTCTGTCTGTTCACCAGTAACCTCACTCTAACATACAAACACAGAGGAGCAGAATAGTTCAGATAAAACCAGAAGATCAAGAAGTAAACAACGGACGGTTGTAGCTGTTCGATGGTGACATACTTTTATGTGGTTGCTTGCCTTGTTTTACTTTATCAACACAAAACATAAAAGGGGGAGTGTCATGAGAGGAATGCAGTAATCAAATCTGTCAAATCTTTTAGTGCTGAAGACTTAAAAAAAAAGTTGATAAATCCTGTAAAACATCTAATTTTTACTGTATTTGGATTACAAATCGTCATACGGCTGGTGTTATTTTCCAGAGCACACAGTTATGTGCAAATCCTAAATGTCCTGAAATACAAGTACAACTAAACACTGAAGCAAAACTAGTCAATTACTCAAAATGGTGCGTAAAGCAAAACAGACAAACTAACTTAAATGAAAATAACACAAACCCATTGAATACAAAAAAGCTAATGAAAGTTGTAAAATGTCATTTGGCTTTACCCTTAGTTGTAACTGCCTATAAAGTCATAAATGTAAAAGCAGATACATACTCTCCATAAGCTCCTTCTCCGAGCGTCTGAACCAGGTCCCAGTCCTGCACGAACGGTACCGCCATGCTAAACAAAAATAAATACACATATATAGCCTCTTATATCGTGCAGTCATACACTGTCATGTATGACTTTAACAGTGCCCGTGACAGAAGTCCTGTTGTATCTGTCGTACTTAAAGAAAGAAGTATCGGAAAACATGACAGCTTTATCGTATTCAGTTTTACCTACATAGCCTCCCTCGGCCTGCAATGTTCGGATCTTTATCCTCTCGTGTTTAACTTGCATGTGTTTCGGCGTAGTAAATTTGGCGCGCTGTTTTACATAAATTTCCGGTATTACGTCATTTCCGCATATTCCTCTTCTTCGTGTATTTTAAAACCGTACCGTGTTGTGTACAAAAAAGTAGCGGAACTGAACCCAAAGTCGGATACTGGGGTCCAGTGGTTTAGTAGGTTTAACATTGCTAAGAAGGACATTTTTGTCACATTTTTATGCTCTTTAAATCTGATGGTTTTTCACTCGAAATTACAGAATAGTGTTTTTCAACCTTGGGGTCTGGAATTGAAATGGGGTCGCCTGGGATTTCTTGTAATTAATTAAAAAAAATATGGTAAGTTGAGAGAGGCAATCTAGGAGGGCCGTATAACAAGGAAGGGGTCCAAGAAACCTTCTATGAGAAGTAGTCCATAAGCAGGACACATGGACAGTTATGTCTGGTCTGTAGAGCTTTAGTTGTTGTTGTTTTTTTTTTTATTATTATTCTTTCAAAAACTGTATATTTATTTAATGTTGTTCTGTATAGAGTCAATAATGTACATATTATGAAGTAAAATTATTATTCTTGCTGGTCCAACACCTAGTTAACCTTCCCTCTTTTTCTTTTCAAGAGCAAATTTAAACATTAATTTGTTTTCTTTAAGTATTCACTTTGTTATTTACTTTGTTATTCTATTTATCATTCCAGCCAAATTTCACTTCGACACCCATAAATACTCTAAAAGCATGTAACATACATTGATTATATTTCTCTATCAATATTATATGAACTCTTTATCTGTTTTTTTATGGTTTTGTGTTTTGTACACATTTATTTTTTGTTATTATCTTATTTATTTATTTATTTATTTTTTTAACAGGGGCCATACATCTGTGGTGAAGACACATTAAAACACACCTAGACATTACAAGAGAGGTGATATTTAACACAGCACATTCTAAAATGTAACATGTCACATATTGATTAGTTAAGAAGAAGACAATTTATTATTATTATATTGATTATTATTGATTGAATAATCTGTAAGAAGAGTTACAAAGTGAGAAGAAACAAAAAAGAAAAAAAATGCAGTTATGAATTAACTTTTACTGAAAATAAGTAAAAGTCAAAAGCAGGCATCCTTAAAGTGGTGGATCCAGTGGTATTTCCAACTGGGACGGATCGGAGGCACGCGCCGTCCACACAGTCTGAGTATCTGTCAATAACCGGAGCTGCGTCGGTAAACATGGCGGCTAAGGGGCTTCGGCAGCGAACCAGGCGAGGCAGCAGACAAGATGCAAACAACGTCAACCTCCCCACCGACACCCGGCCACCAAAGGAGGAGAAAGGGGCCGAGGATAGTAAAATCACAGAGACCCGACAAGAGTGAGTATAAGCCCGGAAAAGAGACGCTCGAGCCCATTCATCCCTCTGGGTCTGACAGGGCGATGCTAGCTAGCTAGCTACTTTCATACGTTAGACAAGTTTTGGGATGACAGCACTATAACAACCTAATGTAAAGAACCACGTGTTTACAGCAATGCGAAATATTAACGATATGTGTTGTCTGTCGGAAAATGTATCCTGGCTGTATATTAAATAGAGCAAGGATGCACATTTGGAATTACTGGGTCGACTTCATTCATTCCCCCTGGTTATCGTCAGATTTATGAAAACATGCAATAGTTTATCTGTGAGCAATCATCAAACAGTTCACTCTCAGATTCTGCCAAGGGGTCTATATTATTAAATCGCTTCCTTTTATTTTGTGTTTCGTACATTTGTTGAAAGACGGCGTTAAATAGTTTGTATGGTGACGTGTCATAACAAAACGTAAGGTGAGGATCAATGCTGAGCTGCAGTTGAGCCGACTAATCTAACTAATCTGATGATGGATGTACACAGAGAAACATAGCACACATAAGGCATAAGGGGCAGAGGGGTCACACACCTGTACTCATGAAACACTGTATACACACTCTGAGGAAGCACACACACTGTTGTAACTGACACTTATCATACATACTGTTAATATATTTATGGGACACTCAAGTATTCAGTGCAAGACCTGTACTTGTGTGTTTCTATTTTATGCCACTTTAATCTTCTGCCTCAGAGATGAATCGTGTACAATTTGAAGCTTTAGTTTTGTCTTCTGTTACAGTTTTTCAGTCCTTGCATGTGTTTTATGTCTAGATGTGATGATTTTTGTTTGTTGGAAAGTAACCTCTTGGACTATCTCGAAAATGAACCTGAAAACATGACTCACAAAAAGATGAGATGTATAATTCACACAAGAAAGCAGCATCACCAACCTGTAAAATCTGATGCATTGCGCTCTTGAAACTACCCATCTATCTGGTACTTATCCTACCTCTCTACACTTCAATTAGCAAATTAAGTGACCTGGAAATTATGATGAGTATCGTAAAAACTCAGAATGTAAAAGTTTAGTTGCATTATTTGACTTGTCACTTGTCTCCACTGCATTATGGTCTCTCTTATACCTCATATGTTTGAATAAGGTATATACATTTCTGTGCAAGGAATACACACACACGCACACATACACAAGCAAGCATCATTTGAGAGGCATCATATGCAGTTACACACTTTTCCACTTCACATTCCTTTACTGGCTCAAATGTTAGTCCTTCCCTTGATAATATGTCTATAGCAGATATCATACACTCTTTAAGTACTCTGGTGTTTAATGTCTGAATGTGTTTTGTGTTATTGTTCTTTAGGTCTGTAAGTCGTGGAGGTCAGGTTTGGGCTCCGGAAGGCTCCACTGCCTTTAAATGCCTGCTCTCAGCACGTTTCTGTGCAGCTTTGCTCAGCAACATCTCAGACTGCGATGAGACCTTCAACTACTGGGAGCCAGTGAGTACCCGATACTATCAGAAGTGATGTGTCAATCACATTGTAGGGCTTATGTCTCAAGAATTGCACATTTCTGCATGTTACTGCTGGTTCGTTAACTGTTCTAGTCTGTAATAGTTGTTTTGACTTTTTCTGCAGATGCACTACCTGCTTTATGGTACAGGGATGCAAACATGGGAATATTCTCCATTGTACGCCATCAGGTCCTACGCTTATTTGTGGTTACATGCTCTTCCTGCTTGTTTGCATGCTCATGTACTACAGACAAACAAGGTAACTCTTCCAAAGTGATTTCACTCCTTGTTGTAGTATTTACTTGAATATTAACTGACCTGTAACTGCTTATTTGCCTTTTTTGTGTTACCAGTTGGCCTAGTAATAGTGAATTTTGTTTTAAATTACCCTTTTACCCAACTAAGAGTAGTTTATTTATACACATACAGTACACCTAATGAAGAGAACATTGAGCCAATTATTTATGTCGAACACTGGAACACAGAATTTATAACTCAAATATACAAACTGAAATAATGGCACATATCAACACAAATTAAGGACCTTGATGATGTTATCAAGCACACCAGTCACATCTGCCATGGTGGAAAACAGTGTAGAAATAGTGTTGTTTAATATGTATATTCCTTTAGTTTCATTTATGTTTTTATATCAGACAATGATTATTTGGGGTTTGCCAGATGTGTGTGTGTGTGCCAAATAATGTGTGTGCCAAAGAAATAAAGAAATAACTTTAATATTAAAATAACCCATTTATGAAACTTCCTTAAATATAACACAAGTGATAAACATCGGTTACATTCACTTGCTAGTATTCGATCATATTCAACGAGACCAATGGTGATATTTCAGCTGATATATTGGTGCATCTCTAATGATGCCTGTGTTTGGCTCAAATAATACAACTAATAAAGATTTGAGTTAAATTCTCCCTACATGATACCATCCAACATGCGGTAGATTCACTCAGACATACATCAGGTTGTAGTGAACATCTGCAGGAAGTTTTAGTCTTGTGTTATAATTGTGTTTCAGGTGTTGGTGTTCTACTTTGTACGATGTGTCTTAGCATTCTCCTGCTGTGTCTGTGAACTCTATTTCTACAAGTGAGTTTGCTCTCCTCTTCCATGCAAGTAGTGGACTTCCAAAGAATCTGTGTTTGCAAAATATGGCCTGATATTTGAACATTGAGTATAATACGAAAGCAAAGAATTTTGGTTTGTTTATTTGTGACACAGGGCAGTTTGTAAGAAGTTTGGTTTGCATGTGGGCCGTCTGATGTTGGCTTTCCTTGTCCTGAGCACTGGCATGTTCTGCTCATCTGCAGGTTAGTCAGATTTAGTTACATTTATTCATTATTATCTCATTCTTTTAATTATGCAAGCATTCTCAATTTTAATCAACATACTATGCATTGTTTGAATAAATGTATGTGTATTGTCTATATTGTAAATGCTTCTTTGCCACATATCACCATTTTTTCTCCCAATCATATAGAAGAGTTTTACCTTACCATTCTAAGCATTCAACTGATGGAACAGTTATTCCTCTGTAAACAGTGGCTGTGTTCAGAGTGGCATACTGAGTACATATTTTCTGTAGCAGTGTACAGACAACATACTTTGTCCTGCATGGGCTTACATACTATTATGTTATATTTTTGTACAATATTTTTTGTGAAATTAATAAGATTATTCATGTCCATTATCAATGTTTTTTTTTTTTATTTCTGAGTGTTAGCTTGCTTATTAACACACTACAGTGTTTCAGCAATATGGCCCAAGGTTAATGTAATGTTATGGATGATTTACATTTGTAATCACATGTATATCCAGGGTTACTGAGGGGTTTTAAAAGGCTTACATTTAATTTGTAGAAACCTGTAGGAACCCTGTGTATACTGGCTGTAAAAACTGAAGACAAAACATGAAATACTTTTTCCTGTCTAAAGTCAAATGTCATGTATGACTGGAGAAACATGTTTACAATCATTTTATTACAAGATGCAAATAGGTTATCTTTAGAACAGGTCTAGAGGATTATAATTTTACGTTTATAGTAAATGTATATATTAAGTATACGTTTAAAGTTTTCAGTGAGAAAAGCACAGTTAACGAAGCAAATTCAATGTATTACGTTACCCACAAATAATGACTATTTTGAAAATATATCATGGCAAATTGTACAATAGCAATTTTAATGTACTATCTTTTATTGCTTTTATCTTGAGCAGACCATATACTCTTTTTGTGTAAATCTCCTGAGCTCTACATCCACATTTAATGCATTTATGTGACCTTTGTCCTGTACTCAGGCAGAGTAGCTGGCTGCAATCATGACACAAGGATCTAAGATGAAACCAGTGTAGATCTATCTAAAGTGTAATGCCACTGGGTACAAAATGCTAATTCCCATTAACTTAAACTGACCTATGTAATTTTTTTCCCAGGAGTCATTCTGGTCTCATTTGTTTCACTTGGACACTCTTAAGAAGTGTTCTGGTCGGTCAGCTTTACATTTTTAATTAATAAGATTTTACTGCCAATAGAGGCCTTAAATATCATCTTAGATAATTATGATGAGGTGATTATGTAATAATTGTGACATAGTGTACATCCATCTATCTGGGGGTCACAGCAGATTACCAGATTTGTCTGATATTATGCTTTTAATATAAATAAACATGCCTACAATACACCATCTGCCACTTTGAACACAGCCAAGTTATTGCATGTTTTTGTGAGACATGCTCCTTATTCTTATAATGCATAATGCTCCCCCTCCTCCTTTTCACAGCATTCCTGCCATCCACCTTCTGTATGTATACAACACTGGTTGCTATGACAGGATGGTTTCAGGACTCGACTCCATTAGCCGTTACTGGTGTGGCTGCCGGCGCCATAGTGGGATGGCCATTCTCCGCTCTGATTGGGTAGGGACATAAACAGAGGTGGTATTTCTATTTGCAATTCTCCTGCTAGACAGTCTCATCCAGTCTGGTTTATTTACTCTTTTTTTTCTATTACAGGCTTCCCATCGCCTTCGACCTGTTGGTGTTGAAAAGGCAGTGGAAAAGTTTTATCACCTGGTGCGTTGTTGCGTTACTTCTACTTCTGGTGAGTAAAGTGAGAATTTAAAATTAGTATTTTACTGGACAGAGGTGCATGTAGTTTTCAGAATGTCACTTTGTCAGTATATCAATCAATCAATCAATCAATCCCTTTATTTGTCTCCAATGGGGTAGTTGCTGTGTGCATATGTAAATATATAATGTGTGTTTGGTGTCACAGCATTAAATATAAATATTAAGTTTAAATCCACATCATGCAATGTGTATATGTTGATTTATTTATTTATTTTGTCTGTTTATTCTTTGTTTCTTTCTTTATAGGTACCGTTGGTGGCTGTTGACTCCTTCTTTTATGGCAAACTGGTCATTGCTCCTCTCAATATTTTGCTGTACAATGTCTTCACACCACATGGGCCTGATCTGTATGGTAATTCAGAAAGATACTGCCCATTTATTAATCATTTTGTCTGCTGCTATGATTAAAATTTGTCAAGAGCAGAATTATGACACTTAGTAAGTATTTTTATTTAATGTTTTTGTTTCTTCGTTTTCAGGCACAGAGCCCTGGCATTTCTACTTTCTGAATGGATTCCTGAACTTTAACCTGGTGTTTGCACTGGCACTGTTTGCTCTGCCCCTCACTGCCCTCATGGAGACACTGCTACACAGATTTAATGGTAAGCAGCATCTGTTTCCTACCCTGCCGTTAGTGTCTCTTTCATGTTGATGTTTTCACCCCACTGTCTTCATTAAATTTTAGCAGCGTGAGTGCAACAAGTTACTCTGAAACAAGCTGAGTGTTGGTGAATTTCCAGTTTGAAAGATTGCATGACTTGACCCAGCCATGTCCACTATAGTGTACTTAAACGTCTTTCAGTATATATAGATGCAATTCCTCGTGTGTCACGACCTTCTTCATGTGTCTTCCCCTGCAGTTCAGAACCTGGGACGTCCATATTGGCTGACTCTGTCTCCAATGTATCTGTGGATGTTGGTTTTTTTCACCCGACCTCATAAAGAAGAACGGTTTCTTTTTCCTATCTACCCCCTCATCTGCCTCAGTGGGGCAGTGGCCCTCTCCTCTCTACAGGTCTCAGTCATTTTGCATTTTTGAACTTGACTTTGACTTGAAAGCTAACCATTATTCTGTGTTGCTTGGTTAGAAATGGGAAATAAACAGGGTTTTTGCTGGTTCTTAATAAGTCTGATATTTTTCAATATGAATTTGCTCAAGATGAATTATTTTAGAATTTTACCTTAAAATGTATTTGATGGCTGCTGAAAATAATAAAAGCTGTTGCAAAACTGTCACATTAGCAACTCTGTTTAAAGGCATTAAAATCAGCAAAAACATGTCGTCCTTAGCAAAGCACCCATCATGCAGTTTAAGTCTGTTTTCCATTGCTTTCAGTGCATTTGGATGTGATATAAGTATTAAATAGTTTTAAGGATGTTTCAGAGGTCTTAAATAGTCCTGCTTGTTTAAACTTCCAATAATCGTGAAAAAAACTCACACTTTCTACGTGTAAATTTTTTTTTCCTTGTAGAAATGCTACCACTTCCTGTTTCAGCGCTATCGATTGGAACATTACACCGTGTCCTCTAACTGGTTGGCTTTAAGTGCAGTCGTGGTCTTCACTGTGTTGTCACTGTCTCGCTCTGTTGCGCTCTTTAGAGGTGAGTTTATATATATATCTGTGTCATTATAGTACCTGTAACAGACCCAGATGAATGTAGTGAGATATATATTTTTTTCTGTCAACAGGTTACCATGCCCCTCTGGACCTTTACCCAGAGTTCTACCGCATTGCAAAGGATCCAACACTTCATTCGGTCCCTGAAGGCAGGCCTGTTAGCATATGTGTGGGCAAAGAGTGGTACCGCTTCCCCAGCAGCTTCCTCATACCACGCAAGTTAGTGTCTACGGTGCTACAGAGATATAACTTTTCAGTGAAATGTGGACAATTCAGTTTGTCATTTATAGCTGTCGGTCATGTTGACAGTTTTAGGTGGAGTCATTTTAAGGGAATTATGCCTGAAGTTTTAGGAATCTTTAAATTCTTGCCTTTTAGAGTAGATTATTCCATTTCAATTTAAAGTAATTATTTAAAAGAGGCTTCCATATTTTGTTTTACATATATTACATATTTAAGTTTTTACCGTAGTTAATGTGACTGTTTTGTCAAATTTCAGCTGGCAGTTGCACTTCATTCAGTCTGAGTTCAAAGGTCAGCTTCCTCAGCCATACTCCTCTGGTCCTCTGGCCACACAGATTATCCCAGCCAACATGAACGACCAGAACCTGGAAGAACCATCTAGATATGTAAGTCACCCATTTGGCTGTGTTTATGATACATTTAGATTTGGCATGACACAATTTAATTTGAATGGTGTAATATGTAATTCTGCATCAGAGGACCTAAAAACATGTATGTACAGCGGGTCAGAAGGTTTTTATCCTGCTTATTGAAAGGGGGGGGTGTAGATATTATACATAAGTATAAGTCTAATTTGATTTATTTTTTTTTTTTAATTAATCTTTTTTTTTGTATCAAATGTATGGTGTGGTGGCAAGGATCAAAGATCAAAATCTAACCTATATCGGTGGAAACGCTGCATTAGAAATAAATGGCCCAGGGTTTAATGAGACTCCTCTGCAGACCAATACCACAAGTCACTGTGGCTTTAAAAGCGTCCAACCTTTTCCCTCTGTGCAGGTGGATTTACGACAGTGCCACTACTTGGTCGACTTGGACACAGATGAAGAAACACCACTTGAGCCACGTTATTCTTCCAACAAAGAAGAGTGGAATATCATTGCTTATAAGCCATTCCTTCAGGCATCAAGGTATTGTTTTCACATGAACCAACATGAACGGCCACAGATTTTTAAGTGCTTTCACAGATTATAAAAACTTGACTGTATTCGTGAAACTTCTGTCTCTGTCAGGTCGTCTCCCATCTTCCGAGCGTTCTACATCCCGTTTATATCAGAACATCATACCACCTACAGACGCTACGTCATCTTGAAACCGCGGCGGCAAAAGCAGGCCCGTAAGCGGAGCCATGGCTGACCTTCGAACCGGCCCCATGTTGAGAGAGTCCAGACAAATGGAATCAATCACTTCCCCTCAAATCAGCTGGTATTTGTGCGCGAGTGCATCTACATGTTCTGAAGTATTGTCTCTTAAAATGTTTGAGGATACCTGACCCTTTAAGGACATTGAAGTCTGCTTTTGGGCTTTCATGTGCGTGAACGAGTAAAACTTTTGTATGTGTGCAGGTGTGCTTGACAGATATCAGCTGGACCGGTTTGTCGACGATTTTATCTCAGTTTCTCTGTGTGTGTTTGTGAATGAATGTCTTACGGTGGATGCACATTACATTTTATTTATCCATGAGCTGACACAAATTTTTTTTTTACTGAACTTGAATACGTGGACCTGAAATGTGAAATTACTGATAATTACTTTGACAAATCTTGTATTGTTCTCACACAGCACTTCAACAGTATCTGCTTTGTCAGGTGTGAGCTGTAAAGATGAATGAGTGTGTGAGTGCATGATTAATTTAATTTGGAATGTTAATAAAATCTGATTGACTGCGAACTAAACCTTCTCTGAATTCTATGCAACATTTGGGAGAAAAGTGGCTCCCTTATTCATTCAGATGACAAGAAATATGTCACATAACTTGGGCCTATGTACGAAACTTTAATCTGTAATACTGAAACCAGGTGAATCTGGAGAATCTCCTTCAGATTTTAGACCTATAAGTTTGATTAATTGTGATAAAATATTAACTAAAGTAATAAGGAATAGACTAGCGAAGGTTTTACCTGATTTAATACATATTCACCAAACAGGCTTTATTAAAAATAGACTTACAAATACAAGAACAAGCTTTAGTATAATTCAACATGTAAAAAAAAAAAAGTACAATTTAGACTCATCAGTAATGGCTGTTGATGCCAAAAAAGCTTTCAACTGCCTTGAGTGGTCATTTTTGTTTAAAGTTTAAGAAAAATATAATTTGCCAGATGAAATTATAGACTTTATAAAATTATTATATAAATATCTTGCTGCTAAGATTTATGCCAGTAATTGTCAGAGAATTTTACATTAGAAAGTGGTACCAGAGAAGGTTGCCCACTTTCCTCACTCCTCTTTGTTCTGGCAGAAAAGATCAGTCAAAACCCAAAAGTTACAGGTATCACAATAGGTAAATGAATTTTTTTTTTTTTTTTTTTTTAACATTTTTAAAATTAAAATCACCACTACACAGATTTAGTATCAGGTTTAATTGGGATTTTATTTGTTGATTTCTTTATGTAACAAACATACAAACTGCTCTCACTTACAGGAGAGACATCAAGGCATTTTAACATTCTGAGTAAATAATAATTATGTTTTATTTTCTCATCAGTTTCATGCTGATGCTGTGGTCAGGCTGCAGGCACTCAAGCTCATCTATTGCATGTTGCTCCTTTCCACTAGCATTCATCTTGAGGATAAATGATTTGGTCACAGAGCCTGAAGGCCTTAAATTCAAATGGTGACGCTTCCAGACACATTCATTTTAAGGCAGAAAATAACACACATTCAATACATGGACATTTAACATTTGTGTTGCCTTTGCTCCCTCACACAGTGTATGTTGTGTCATGATCTATTCGAGGTAGCCTATTAAAATCTGGGAAACTTGGGTTTGAATAGAAAACCAACCATTTTCAGGCAGGAAACATCCCACCAAGCAGGGGCAGCATAACAAGGCCATGCAAACAGGCTGCAAATCACACACACTCTCACTATCAAAGTCACTCAGAGTCACTCTGGTCAAATCTGGGCCGTTACTAGAGGGAGTTAGGACTTCACTGCCTCTGTAAAATTTGATAATACTGCAATTTTAAGGAACTTTGTGAGGACGTCTTGTATATGACACACAAATGACTGCAGGTGTTATCTCATCTGTGTGTTCCCACTGATGTGTCGAACCCAGCAGGGGTTTGTTTTTATTCAGTCGAGATTTAACATGTTTGTAAATGCAGGAAAAATGGGGTTACAGTGGAATGAACTGGGTTTGTTGTGCTCTGTAGCCAAGGTTTTTCGGGATGTATGATGAAGAGTAAGTTGGACAGACATTATTTTCAGACAGACATGAAGGTGTGGAGTTTTAGGGCTGACCAATATTGTTCTTTTTGGGCTAGTTATTGTAATAATCAAGCAGACTAGTAACCGATATGTAACTGATTTACATTGCAGTAAAACCTCCTGGTGTCACATTTGACTTTTGACCTTACCTTAAATAACAAGAAACATTAGAAACAGCAACTTTTATATAAATGATTGTTCTGTTTTAAATCTGGTGTTGATGGACTGTAACTGTATGCTAGACCACATGATGGTAACTTTGGTCTTTTGTAAAATATTTATTCATTTTATTGAGTAAAAAAATAATTTTATTATTTGTCAATAAATGCTATGACTATTGGGTTTATTTCTAGTTGAAATGACTTATTTTTTTATTTTTAGTCTTATTTTTTCTTTCTATTGTGATAGAGTGGACTATTTAGGTTTGTTTCAACTAACCAATTCGCGTTAATATTTCTTTCTTTCTTTCTTTCTTCTTCAATTAACCTAAAACCATTATTGTGATCATATACTGTATAAATGTATATTGTTTCATATTAGGCTCTATCCATATCTTGTCACAAATTACATTCTTCGTAGTGATACTTTTTGTTATTTTGGGTATATACGTGGAGGCAAAAGTGGAAATTTTCAAGCAAAAATGGGAGAGAACATGATTGAACGTAATTCTAAAGGAACTTATAGTGGAATAAAATAAAGCAAATAAGTGTGATAAAGGAAAATATGGTTATTTCTTAAAGGAATTTCTAATAATCCTACTGTAGTGTGATCTGTATTATTATACATGATATAAAATTACTTATATTATGAGAGAAAATGGAGGTTAAATCACCCACCATTATTGAAAGCTCACAGATACACCTTGAACACAGGATCAATACCAGGCCACATGATGAGGATAAATATCAATAGTTAATCTCTTTGTCTGATTTTCATCCCTTAAAGGCTTCCGTGAGACACCGCACAGATGCAGTCATTTCGTGTACATGCATATATTCCGGTCCTCGGTCCTAATCATACACACTGCAGTACACTGAAAATGGGGTGGGGGTGGAGGGTTGAGGGTCAGTAGTTTTCTCTGTTGATCCAGTCTTGTTCATTGAAGTACCTCCTGTCCAGAGTCAGCCCGTTTCTGTAGTAGTCCAGGTTGGATTGGTAGGACTTGCGTGGTCCCCAGGTCCCCAGAGTGGTTTGGAAAGTGTCCTCCTTGCCGTTGTTGATGTATGTCTGATAGAGATCGGCCTTGACTGTGGGCGCAGGCCTCAGTTTGGGCTCATAGAGCTCACTTCCTGCCCTCACACTGCTGTCGTACAACTCGTGGTCTCCGTACACGCCGCTGCCGTAGTGCTCGCTCTTGGTTGTTCGGCGGCCCAGACTCCTGTCATAAAACTCTCTGTGCCCAGTGCGGCCTAGGCTGCTGTCGTTCAAGTCCCTCTTCCCAGATCGACCTAAACTGGTGTCGTAGAAGTCACGGGTGCCACGGCGGCCCAGGCTCAGCTCAGTGAGGTCAAAGTTCAGGAAGCAGCTCTCTGTGCTTGCAAGTGTGACGAAGCCGCTCTCTGTGTCCCGACCGCCGAGGTTGTCGTAGTCACCTGTTGGCGTGTCAGGAGAGGAACACAGGAAAGAGGTGTTCTTGGTGTGTGGACGCGCTGAAACCAGGTCGTCGTCCTTCTGGGAGCGGATCACGTTGTAGACGTCGGTGGGTTTGGGACTCGGGCAGTGTCCTGGTTCTGTTTGACAGACTTCAGATTTCTGCTGTTTCCTCCGTCTGTGTCACGCAGAAAATAAGCAAAATCACATCTAAAACATTAATAAACTGCTTATCTCTTAACCCTTTTAAACCACGTGGATCACAGCACGTGCATTTCAAATGACCGTAACTCCTCCCTAGTTCATGCAATTTTAATAATTCAAACTACCCCTGAAAGCTGTGAAACGCAGCTTTCTCATGCCATTACATTTCAGTGGAAGGAATCGCATCCGGGGCCAATGCTTTGGTTTGTAACGGACCCACCTCAGCCTCCCACTCAAGGCCACATCCCTATCCCAACCAATAAAAATGAGTGCACAAACAAAAGACAAGACAGTGTTGAGAAGGAAAAAGTCCACTCAAAAGCACACTTGGATGTGTGATGTGTGTCATATGTGAGTCCCTGTCTTCAAGTGGACAGGAAGTGTTTCAGAAACTACTATTTTCCAACATTTAATTCACTGATCATGTAGATATTTGTAAAAACTTGGAGTAAAAGTTGAGGATTATTATATCAGAAAAGCAGAAGATGAAGCTGTTTCCATGGTAACTACAAAATCCTCTGAATGTCCAAATGGGTCACATCTGATGACCATGAAAAGGATAACAAAGTGCATTTTACACCAGTTATTTACATGGATTAGTGGATCAACAGGGATCAAACTGTTTATATCAACAGATGATTTCGGTAGATGGTGACTGTTTGGGTCTTTATGGGTATATAATGGTTATAATGCTTCATGCAATTTACTGGAAATATTAAGAGTAAGAAAAAGTATTTGAAATTACCTGATAATTACTTATTTTTATTCTTTTTTTTTTTTTTATTAATAAAATTTTTTATTTTCCAGTGTTATTTCACCTGCTTTGCTCCTTCATGTTCATTTTTTTTTTTTTTTTTAAATATTGTTATCGGATATGTAAATGTAAGGTGTCAGCATTCTGAATCCATCAGTGCACAAAATATTTAAGGTTGACTTTAATGGAAGCAGGAATGAACTAGTGTCCAGCAGATAAGCTTTAGACACTAATGTAATTATAGGAAGACTGGGGGAGCCACAGTTTGAAACTGTCAGACAGGTAACATCTAAAAACTATACATTGTCTGAACGAAAGAAAAAAGAAAAGTATAATTACATTAACAGACGACAAAATGAACATCAGATTTTTCAGTGAGGGCCAATTCTATATTATTCAAACAAAGCAGTTTTTCAAGGCAAATGATTTTTTAATGGACAAGCCAAAAGTGTTACAACAATAAACTAAAAGTATTGTTATTCTCACAGTCTTGTAGATTAACATTGGTGTTCAGTGTGTGTCAGGTTTTCACAGAGGGTTTTCATGAACTTAGTAAACCTTTTTCTGTTCGTAGTGTTTGCTCAGGTCCTCACCGTCCGGTCAGAAGTTTATAACAGCAGACTCCTGTCACCGTTAGGAACAGCAGTATCAGAGGAATGGTGGGAATAATGATGTAAACCAAATTTAAGGCTGAAACACAAACATAACATATCGACATAGGTTTAGTGACGTCTAAATAGGCATGTGTATGTACACGGTTATGAATCCAGTTTTAAAGTAAGTGAACATATACTTCTGTCCTGGTAGTTTGTGTTCGAGGGTTGCACAGATGAAGGGATATCTGTAAAAAAAAAAAAAAAAAAAAAGATTCATCCATGCTGTTCAGACACTGTGTCCATTAACTATCCCCATGTTTACAATTAGTATTAAACTCTACCTGTCTGTGTGGAGTTTGGTGGAGGGGGGCGGTCCAATATTTTGTCTGTGAAAGAAAAAAACATTATATTTTAAAGCTGTGTTCCCTAAACCTATGGGTGAGAGAGTTATTTTATTGGGTTTCCAATAAGATAAATAATCAAAATATGTGGTAATAACATTGATTTTCCTAATACAGCAGAAGAAATGTGCACTCTGGAAAACAACAAAGCCATATGCACTAGTATGAGTATAACCTCAATAGTAAAGAACATGACTAGATGTATCACTGGCCTCGTAGAATAATTGCCTTTGTCATATTTTTGGCCAAACTGTGATATAAGGAAAGTTAAGTTACACAGATATCACAGTTGGGCCAAAAATATGACTAATGTATATACAATGCATTAGAGACTAAAACAGCATACATAACAGCATAACACTGTTGTAAAAAAAAAATGCAATAAGATGAAAACAATATAAAAGACAAAGATGACTGCGTCTGTAACATATGGATCTATGACAAGTTATGACCTGTTTTTGTAAGACAGAACATTCTCATTTGGGTCTCAAGCTGAACAAGTGTGGGAGTCACTATTTTAAAGAATTCAACACTTAAGAAAGTAGAAGGAAAGCACAGACCTCTACTAAAGTCAAGTCTGTTTTCTTCTCATTCCATCAAGACAAATTATGATCTATGTTTCCATCTTTTTTGTCAGTGCCATTGTTTCATTTTAGCAATTTAGCAAAAACAACAAACTCATATTTTTTTCTTTTTTGTCTATACTTTTTGGTACTGTAAAACAACATATACTGAGAAAGAGTGAAAGCTACTCATCAGTTAGCTTTGTGCTGAATGTTTTTACCACCTACAGTTTGATTTCCTACATAAAATGACTCAATACGCTGTGCATTTTGCTATACGTGGAACTTTAAAAAAAAAAAACAAAACAAAAAACTAAAAAAATCTGAAATGAAAACCACTTCCAGCCTCCTCCCTTTTTATGGATGTGCTCCAAAGTATAAGAGGTTTGTTATTGGCTTATGCCCTAACCCTCCCACCCCCAAGGTCCATGAGAGTCAGTGCAGTATTTTATGAAACTAAGCAGAAACACTATCAAGAGGGATCACATGACCTCCTGCATGGAAGTAATGAAAACAACAACCATGGGCTGTAATACCTGAAGTGTATTTGCAGATGAAGTTGTTCTTTGTTTCACAGTTGTCGTCATTCCACTGGAACATATAGGGCCCCCCCAGACCGGGGGGAGCGGACGGTTGGTGGTACATGACCACACACACCTCGTATCCACATGACGGCTCATCCCAGTGCCACTTTCTACAAACACACACATTAGTTAAAATGAATTCAAGCATTTTTAATAATAGTGGTATTAATAAAGCCAGACATTTATTAATTATAAATCAAGAGCTTCTCATAACATTTTATTTACATATAAAATTAAATCTCTATTATTTATATACTGTATGTACCTTATATCCCAATAATGCACACATTTGCCTCACTCTGTGCATTTACACATAGTCATTGTGACTGTTGTTGTGTTTAGATAACTCCATCTGCAGACAGATAAATCATCCAAAATGTGACAGTACAAAATATATCTAGGCTGATGGGTTTTTAGAAAAACACAGCAAATAAATCTTGAATGATTTAAGTAATAACAAAATCATTTTTCTCAGCACATCATCTATCAGAAAGCACTTTACGGTAAGGGCCATTATCTGCACACGCACAGGATCGCAGAGGCAGAGCCAGAAAACTGTATAATTTTTTTTTTGTCCTATAGCTTTTAGATTATTAAACAATTACATCTCAATTCACTTTATGGTTTATCATGTTTAGATTATTTAATAAAAAAAAAAGTGTTTCAGTGTTTTGTTGTTTTACTCAGTTTTTCTCCTGCATAATCAGATGTTGAAAAAAGATTAGATTTGTACAATGTTCATAAAGAAGAAGAAAAAGTAGTTTTTCTACTAATCTGTTCAATTTTCAGACAGGATCAAGAATCAAGGATCTCTTCTCCTCCTCCCATTCTTCTTATTATTTTTATAGTAGTAGTAAACGTAGTAGTAGTAGTAAACGTAGTACTAGTAGACGAGGTAGTACTAGTAGACGAAGTAGTAACAACTGCATTCTCATAAAAAATCTTAAAAAAGCTGTAAAATGTAATATTAGTCAGATTTCTTTTACAATGTTTATTCTGTATTATTTTTCACTAAACACCAAATAGGTTATCAAAATTAATCTAAAATTTGTTTCTACTTTATTGTCCTCAAAAGGGTGGAATTTAGTTTTGTCCTTGTGAAATGATAAATAAAAACACCTCTATCTATTTCTCAAGTATATTTTACATTTATATTACATATTATTATATTGCTTTTTTTTAAATTAGTCATTACAAAGCACAGGATCGTATTCTACAACCAACATTAATTAAAGATCAGATGTTTTCTTAAAATAAGAAACTATTTTAAACAACTTTCCTCAATGCATTCTCATGCAATCACTGCCAAAATGTGCATTAACCCTGTATAATGTGAATTATGTGTGATAAGTTGTGCAACAACCTTCCATTAACTAATTCCTATTTAGTATCTAGACCTTGATTAAGTGTGAGTTTTTACTCTTTTAAAAAATGTATTTATAACCAACAACATTCCAGTAAAATGTAATCAGATGGACTCACCAGGTCACATCTTCACATAAACATCAAAGACACCTAGAAATGGTAAAAGTGAATTTACATATACCTCATCCACCTGGTTTGACCTCTCCCGTACCCACCTGTATGTTGACTTGCTGCCGTCCACCCAGTAGTACTGTGCAGAGCAGTTGGTGATGCTGTCCCCGTCACCGTGGTTACGGCGGAGTCCAATCCAGAAGTCTCCGTCGGTGGGGCGGAGATCGGTGATGAGCTGCTCTATGACCTTCTGCTCGGCCAGAGACTCCACGCTCAGCAGCTGGCCTCCGTCCCGTCTGCAGGCGAGCTCAGCCTCCATGAAGTTCAGCTTCCGCCGGAGTTCAGAGAAGTAGGCCAGTTTGTAACAGGGCTTCCCTTTTCCTGCTTTACACTCACGCTGACCTACACACACACACACACACACACACACACACACACACACACATATTAACCTCTTTAAACATGATCAATAAGCACTGAATATAAGACTGACTCAGATACGATGTGAATATTTGACATTAAAATGTATGTTCTTACCTCTGGCTTCAAATATGTCAGCTTAAAGAGTCACATATTCAGGATAGAGTCAAGAAACAAGAAGAGAAAACCATAGTTAGGAGTGAAACAAGTTTAGATAGTTTTACACCACCCCTCCAAAAGAAGACACCACCAAGCAAGTGGTTGAGATCCTGCTACTGGATAATTACTGCAGTAATTTATATGTTTCAGTTGCTTCTCATTTCTTAAACAACCATCACTTTTATAGAGACCACAAAGCATGAACTGTGTTTCAATGGGAAAAGATCATGTGGTTTGATGAGTCCAGAATGACCCTGCTCTAAAGTAATGAAAACATCAGGATGCGAGGAGAAGCAGATGAAGTGATTACCCATCATGCCTGGGTCGATTCAAATCGTCGGGTCTGGGTTCAGTAATGTTGTGCATCCATAAAATGAGGTCAGCTGAACCTGACTACACTGGATGACCAGGAGTGAACACCAGGGGATTTTTTCCATCCCCAGTGACACAGACATATTCCAAGATGACGATGCCCGGATTCATCAGGATCACATTGTAAAACACTGGTTCAGGGAACATGAACATTTGCCCAGGTCACCGTTCGTCTTGTTGGTTCTCCTCGGATCAGCTGAGCTGGTTTAGCTCTTTTGAAAATGGTTCATCCTTCATCCAAGAGGCTTCTTTAGTTCTAATAACTGGTGGGGGAAACTGGATTTATAAGTCCAAGTTCTTTCCTTCCTTACTTATGAGTCCAGTTTCCACCACTAGTTATTAGAAATGGATGAAATATGAAACGTTTTAAAAAGAGCTAAACCAGTTCAGCTGATCTGAAGAGAACTACCAAGGTGAGACATAATCATTTTCAGAGTTCAGACCTGAACCCTGTTGGGAATATGTGGGATGTGGTGGAAAAGACTTTACACAGTGGTCTGAACCTCCCTTCATCAATATAAGATCTGGGTGAAAAATCAATGTAACTACAGAAGTAAATCCTTTAATATTTATTGTCACATTGCATTGTGTTGAAGAAGTGATGCCACATTATATACAGTCAAACAAAACTAAATACTGCATTTTTGTTTAGTAGGTTCTTGATTTTCCTTACAAATCCACATAAAAAACCTGGTTCATAAACTGAGGATGAAGTTAGGTATCCTATCAAAATAAACCCTGCTTCTCACTCAGAGCTCATTAATACCTGGTAACAGTTACTTTTCTACCAGTGTTAGATTATGGTGATGTTTTGTATAGGAATGACAGATGTTTACATTCATTAAATGCTGTTTGTCACTGTGCACTACACTTTTTCCTGGTTGTACTCGCCTCATTCATCATTCATTGTGAACTAACATTAACATAATAGCTTGTCTTTGAATTTGTGAAGGTTGACCCATTGGTTATCCTTAACCTACAAAGCTCTTTTATGGTACCTTCATACCTATCTTCTCTTCTCCAAAGACCAACCAGTCAATATTCTTTATGGTAGTAGTAGTAGTAGTAGTAATATATTCATTTATTAATATTCCATTTAACAGAACATGATATATACATATACACAGGTTGGATTTCTATATTAAACATGGGCGAAAAAGTGTAGGCTGAAGCAACAGCTTATTTATGCCTACCTTATTTATAAGAATATGGAGAGAATTTTGTTCCTTTATTCATCAATCAAAAATAATACATGTACAATTAAAAAGAATAGATTTGCAACCAACAACAGATTTTGAGATGAAAGAACAATTAGTAGCAATAAAAAAACAACAACAACATCAGTTTGCTTATAGATCAGTCCTCTTTGCTTGTGAGTTGAAAACCTTTGCTCAAGATTTCAAAAGTTTTGCTTGAAAATCACTGCTTTGTTCGCACCTTCAAAAGTTTTACTTGCCGAACCCTGGAGTCAGCTCCAGCTTACTTGCAGTACCAAGGGCATTATTATTCACTACTTCTTCTTATGCTCCTTGTGAATGTACAGGCTGTAGCTTATGCCATTTAATGTAATTCACCACTTATGAGAAACAGTTTTGAAGAACAGTAGACCTCCCAGTAACTTAACATAAGGAGGAAGTGGGTTTAACGTGGAAGCTGGAGCCAGCACTGGTACCAAGTCCTGGTGCTGGAGCTGAACCCTGGAGCCGGCCCTGGACCGGCACTGGGGCCAGGTCAAACCCACCAATAGAAACTCTTCTCTGATCCATTGGCGTAGGCCCCGCACACTCTTTGTTTGTTTGTTGCAAACAAAGAGAAGTGATTTTCAAGCAAAACTTTTGAACTCACAAGGAAAGAGGACTGATCTATAAGCAAAATGATCTTTTTTTTTTTTTTAATGCTACTAATTGTTTGTTGTCATAACACTGCCCCCACAGGCTTATACTGTAGGAACTAGGCATGATGGGTAATCACTTCATCCACGCTGATGCACCAATTACTCTGGAACAGGGTCAATCTGGACTCATCAAACCACATGACATTTTACTCCTTACTGCTGTAGTTAGAGATAAATAACACAATTCAAGTGAAACACATACTGTATACCACTGCAGTAATTATCCAACGGAATACTTTTAGCTATTTTCTGAGTTAAATGTAGGTGCAGATTTTTATTTCATTTTATTTTTGGGTGGGTGTTCATAAACCTGACTTTTTGATCAAATTGATCTTCATTTTAATAATATACCTATTATTCCTTTTCTTGTGCACGTGTAACATTCACCACTGCACCAAATAAAACACTTATTGGGGCTTGGTTGGTTTATGTAAAAGAAAAAGTACATTAATGTCACTACTTTAAAGTCAATTCTTAATGTAGCAATTTATATTCTTGCTTGTCACATCCACGTAAAACTGAAATATTCCCCAGGAGTCAATAATGAATTGAAATGAACTGGAAATTGAATTGAACTGAGGCTGCATGAATCAGAACTGAACTGATTCAGTGTTGTAGTTTATATATATAGGTTCACAGTTTTTTTTTTTTTTTATGATGTAGCTGAATCAGACATAAAAGTAAATGATTGAAAATGTCAGACAAATCTAGAGTATTAAGAAAGAAATCTAAATTTACATAAAACAGAATCAGGATTAGAGTATACTTGCATTACTTGAGTAAATATATTTAATTATTTACCAGTTTTTGTGTTATTTTTGCTCTTACCTGTGATGAGGCTTGTTGCGGCCGATGGATTGAAACATAAAAGCAGGATGTGACAGAAAATGATCAGCAGGTCCATGTCTGTTATAGTTTCAATCGGTTCAGAGCCTGTTGAATTTGAGTTTAGTCTGTTTCATCACGCTGTCTGTTCACATGGAGCTCAAATAAAACCACACTCACTTTACCAGGGAACTCAAAGGGTAAATAAACGTAGCTTCAGACTCCAAAATTTCGGAGATAAATGTGGAGAAATAGGGCGAAGAGGCTGTCTTGGATCTGAGCAGACAGAGAAAGTGTGTGAGACAGAAGGAGGAGCGTAAAGAGGTGGAGAGAAAAACGGTGCATGTTTGGGAGGGGGCTGTAATCTGTTAAGAGCAGTCTTAATGATTGGGGGAGAAGGCTGCATTGATCGTAAGACATCTAATCCTGCAAGTGCTTCTCATCGTAAACGCTGACAAGAGGCAGATTTCACTCCTGCCTTTATTACTTAAGCTTCAGGGTATTATCATTACAAAAGTATTACATGAAAATGATCTCCTCTAACCTGATCAGGGATATTTTATAATATTTCCTTTAGAGCTACCCAGGTGTATTATTCTTTAAATACAATTAACTAGAGGAGACAGCTACAACACAGCTGATACACCAACAGTTTTCTTTTCCCTATTGTTAAAAATCCTGAAAGCACTGTAAAATATTTATGGCTAAATCAGCAATGATCAAAATGGAAGTTTGGAAATAAACATCCTTTGTCATAAAGAGGTTAACTCTCGGCTAATCTGTTTGTTCGGGTTCATGTGAGGAGGGTTTGATCCAATTTGACTGACAGCAGCCAGGCAGGAGAAGCAAACAATCCTATAACTGTCAATATGTTTTGATTCAAGTGCCGTTAAATCTTGTTGCTGTGTGGAAATAACCCTGCATGACATCACCTTTTGCCACTGAGATGTACCCACAACACAGAAAATCTGTTGTAAAGTAAGAAAAATTGCAGTACATTTGATAAAATATGAAGTGAAAGTGAGAAAATACATATTAAGCGTCTGTTGTTAAAATCTCCTATTAATTATTAAATCAGAGTAAAAACTATTTATTATATTTACAGAAATTTTTTTTTACATTTAACCCAAACACTGATCATCTACCAAAATCATCTACTGAAGCAAAATGTTTAATCCCTCTTCATCCACTTATCCATGTAAATAATTGGTGTAAAATGCAATTCATCATCTTTTCACGGATATCAGATATGACCCATTTGGACATTCAGAGGCTCTGTAGTTACCACAGAAACCCTGTCATCTTCTCCAACATTGATTCACCAGTAAAACCCTTGGAGTTAAATCAATGAGCGTGGATGGAGACGCTTGGTTTATCTTCAATTAATGATAGAATTTGATGAAAAAGTCCCCTTTTTTTCAGTTTTTACTGTTTTCGATATAATAACTGTCAACTTTAATCAGAGCTTCAATGAACATTGGCATGATTAGTAAATTAAAAGTAGGAAAATACCCGATTTCACAAAACAAAAAAACTAAAAACAAGCCTTTAGTATTTATCCTCTTATACCATGAAAATGTGATCACTGATTAGAAAAACATATGATAAAATGTGAATCTATATGTTCATTAATTTAAGCCTTAAGTCATGACTTGCATCTAAGGACAGTACTAGCAGTGATACAATGAGTCATCCTGCCTTTTGTACTGTTATTAATTTTGTTTTGTGTTAGTATATAGTAATATATATTTATATGTGTGTATGTGTGTATATGACTTTGTGCAAAAAAGCACAATAACCCAATAACTACATTTAAAAAAATGTTATCAATAAACTATAGGTAGAAAGTGACATTATTAAACACAAACACATTTTATAAAAACGTAACTCAAATATGCTCTCATGTGGTTAGATTTTGTTGTATTTATTAAATATTCCCCAAAAACTATTTAGATTTACCAAGTACATAGATATTTCTGAATTTCTTAAGCTCATTACCAACCTAAAGGAAATTTTTCACGATTTACTTTGATAAACTTAAATTTACTTAACTTTTCAAATACATTTTGAAAAGTGAAATCTCTAAAATCATTTTTAGTGATTAAAACCACAGTATTATTAAACTAAATAGTGCCATGAAAAAGCATGAAAAATGCAGAATGAGGTGAAAAATCTAAGTCATTGAAATCAATCATGTTAAAATGATTAAAACTTTCTTATTTGTCCATTTCCCTTATTGTATTGCTAGACATTTTGGTTAAAGTCCAGTTAAAAGAAACAAGATTTTTATGTTGGATCCTTAATATCTGCTAAGATCCCTTTAACCTATTTTATTGAGTAAATACTATTATTACTTTATTTATTTATTTTTGCCCAGAGTTCCCATTAGATATATGAAAATATAACCTAATAAGATAACATATGTATAAGATTTAACCATGCTGAAACATCTCTTTGTGGATTTAATTCAATGTTTGTAATGTAAGGGATAAACATATTATACTGTGCAAATGTCTAAGGCCCCCTTTACCTTTACCTTTGTTTGTTTGCAGGGTTAGTTTGATCATACATATTTATTTCTCATTCTCTTTTCTTCAGACACATTAAGAATATACAGAAAATATGTAGAAAATACTGCCTTAAAAGAAGCACAGAAAACTGAATTCAGTGGGCTTTAAAGGTTAAAGCAACTATTTAGTATGAACTTTGACCCTATGACAAGACGCAGCACAAACCGTTAGAAAAATCTGACATGTATTGAATGAAACTTAGTACAAAATATCAGAAAATTAATGCAATAACTCTCATATCATCTGAACAAAAGGGTTAAAGAAGGGAGGGCACATTAAATACTCCCACAGTGGTTTATAGAAACTGTTTTTTCCCTCAAACTTTAGTTTTTCCTGCTGTACATACATCCCATACATCCAGATCGGATCTTAGAAATACAAACGAGTGGTCATTAGAACTTAACTAAAACCTTAGACTTTTGCATAGCCCCTTATCTCCAATTTCTAAGACCCTTCATGCAATAATATACAGTAAATTGTGCATATTTACATACATGTCTTCATTTCATAGTACTATACATACTATTTTCATACATTAATATTCTTTTAAAACTTCAGTACATGTACATTTACATAAAGGATCATAAGCAGAACCACTGACACAACTTAACCCATAATGACCCAATGTGACATTTGTGACAATTCCCAAAAGAATTTTTCCTCTATATTTAATTATCCTTAAGTGGTTTATTACAATTTACTGTAATATTATCCTCTGTATTTTGTGTTTTTTTTCCAGTATTTTCCAACATTTAATTTATGTTCATAAAAGCTCAGGTTAAACTTGATTGTCAGAACATCAAAAACAGAGAAAACTGGGGAAAAAGTGACAAAATCTGTCATTAACTGAACATAAACCCAGTGTCTCCATCCACTGTCATTGATCCAACTCCATGGGTTTTACTGGTGAATCAATGTTGTAGAAGATGACAGTGTTTCCATGGTAACTACGGAGCCTCTGAGCATCCAAATATGGTCATATCTGATGGCCATGAAAAGATGAACTGTATTTTACACCAATTATTGACATGTAGTGATAGAATTAACAGGTCAGATGTTATTAAATGTTTTATTCCAGAAGATGGCCGTGGCTATAGGGGGCTTTATGGGTTAAGGTGAATTTTTATGGTGCATAAGATAATTGTATTTTCAATTAAATAACACAAAGTAGTAGTTCACCCTAATCACCAATATAAATAGAATAAATTAGTATGAAACATGAATGAAAATAGACCAATGAGAATGTTAAGCTGAGTTTAATTTGAGGAGCAGCTCATCTTCGTCGGTTGAATAAATGGCGACAATGTCATTTATCCCACTGTTACCCAGATAATTTCATAATCAAATGTCCAGATCAGCAGAAGCCATGAATGCATGTGCACGTGCTTTTCTAAGCACAAATGGGAAAAGTGTATGTATGCAGTTCTTAATGGTAGTAATTTCTAAAATGGCCTATAAGGTTGATTTAGGGCTCGTGGAGAGACAGATCAGCCAGAGTTTAAACAGCAGGATGCTTCATCAGGAATATGCTGCGTGTGCTGGGCTGAATGGGGAGCGGGTGGGGTTGAGGGTGGGGGTGGGGATGTGGGTGGTGGTGTCGGGTATGGCCGACTTGGATGTACAGTCTGCATGCATGCCCAGCTAATCAGTTTAGGTGCAACAGATTGATTTCAGTCGAAGGGTTTTAGCTTTGCATTGTTTAAATTGGTTTGAAAGTGCAGCCAGGAGATTGGGGTTAGCAGGTGATGCTCCGAACAATAACAGATAACAGAGAGGTAACTGAGTCCTCCGGAGGGATTCAATAAGGAATAATGTTCGTTTTAGATTTCCTCCTTGTTTACAGCATCTGAGAGCAGCAGAGGGTTTCATTCAATTAAGCCTCTCCCATTTGTCCCTCCTCTCACGCTGTCTGTCTTCCTCTGTCTCTGCCTCCTCCTCTTCAGCCTCTTCCCATCCCGCTGACCTCCTCCATTCTTCACAATTAGTTAAAGGGAACCCAGATGAATACTCCTATGGGAACACTCACACACACACACACACACACACAAGGTAGGCGGTTCACCATGTCACAAAAAACTCACACAAATTCAACAGCGCTCTTCCCTACTGGACATTTTGCCGATATGTCACTTGGGAGAATTGCGAAATGTATAATTTCACTCGAGTTCAAGGATGACAGCATAATGGTCAACAGATCAGTAAAATAACATGATCTGGAGCCATAAAACTGGCTCTGACCACAACAAATCATTTGTAATGCGGTGGCCTTGTTTGTTTGTGGTCGTAAAAACAAGGCAATGAATGATAAACTCAGTTAATTTCCTTCTCCAAGCCACATAGAAAAGGAAAAAAAAAAACTTAATTATGCACTAAAAACAGAACTTAACTTTCCACTAAATTCAATTTGCATGGTCTGAGTTGGCCTCGTGCCAGACTGAGTGTCCGCATTGCGTAGGCCGGCACAGAAAACTGGAAATGGGCCCTGAGTCACTGACCTGAGGAGGAGCTGGATGGCTTCATCAGCAGAGACAAGCACCCATAAAAGACTTTTGAAGAAACCTTTTATGTGCTGTAGCATTTTTTTTTTTTTTACTCATTATTTGTTTATGCAGTTTGCTGAGAAAAAGCCCAAAGAGAAGGAAATACCTTAGTGTGCTGTTATTGTTGATTGTAAAAGCATCACTCAACATCTATGCATTTTAACTTCATTCCAACAACTGCACTGTGATTTGTTACTTCTAGAATTGTGCAGAAATATTTTCCTTCCTTTTCTTAATTAAATACTTAGTCTGAAGTATTTCTTGACTCAAGTGGGGACACAGAGTAATAACTTTTCAGGACAAGTGAGCATTTATCAGTATATAAGTTAGGAGGTTTTGGCTCATCTTTGCAGTTATGCTATTAGTTTTTCTCTGCGACTTCAACTAATGTGTGATTTGTTCATTCAGCTGTTCTGTCTGTAATGTGCGTTTGATAAAATGGGTTAAATTTCAGTCAAACAGCAGTCATGGTTAATGTTTAACCCATAAAGACCCAAACATCCATTATCAACTAAATCTACCGATCTAAATGGTTTAATACCTGTTGATCCACTAATCCTATTAATACTTGTAATTAATTGGTGTAAAATACAGTTTGTCATCTTTTCATGGTCACCAGATATGACTCATTTGGACGTTCAGAGGCTCCGTAGTGAATGTGGAAACACTGTCATCTTCTACAGCATTGATTCACCAGTAAAACCTATGGAGCTGGATAATAACAGTGGGACATTTTGCCTTTGGTTTTTATTCTTCTTTTTCTCTGTTTCTGATATAATAACCCTCAAGTTTAATATGAGCTTTTATTAACATTGACATGAACAATAAATTAAATGTAGGAAATATCTGATTTTCACTGAAGAAATGGAACAGATAGAGAATAATATTATAGTAAATGGTAGTAAATCACTTCAGAAATGTTAAATAGAGAGAAAAATGCTTTTGGGGAATTGACACAAAAGCAGTACTTGTCATGATATATGATGTAATGCTTTCTTGTGACCTAATTATTTGATCGTGGCCACCTGGTGGGATCAGCTGGTCTC